>OX453250.1:17569006-18169006 GCA_949709985.1 Luffia ferchaultella | reverse complement strand
TTTTTTTCTGTAAATATTGATACAGAAATACGCCGAGGATTAGACAGACACGTGCCGGATCCTCTTTTTTTTGTATGAAAAGCCTACATCCTTAAAATAATACCACTTTGCGGATGGCAACTCAGAAAACTGATATATGTAGGTATTTTTGAACTTAATTCCGAATTATTCGTATAAGGTATTCTGTGGTATAAGTAGGCTAGCATAGTAACCACTCAACCAATCCAACTAATTAGTTCTCAGTGAAATTAAGGAACACATTTTATAAGCATTCGCTCATCACGTATTTTCCCGTTTTCGGCAGAAATTTAAAGATTTACAATTTCCGTTGAAGTTTTCCTGTAGATAAACTGTAATTGAGACCCTATATTTCGTATTTTCTTTTTCAAAATTATAGGTTCAGTGATTTCGGAGTTATTTCGACTGCGATGGTCGATTATCGTATTTTTATTTAATACCTCTAACTATACATTTTAAAATTATAAAAATAATATATTTGTGTTTATCATAACTAGCACTTTCATTTGATATATATAGATAATGTACTTGAAAAGTATATGTATATGATAAAGTCTATTTTGTAAAAAATTAAAATCTAATATGTGCTAATATTCTGTGAGGGCGGCACAAAAGTTGATATAAGCCTTAAAATTACGAATTGACTAGAAGCCCTCTTCTGCGCTTACCACTTATACTCTGTCTAGCTGGTGTACCCATTTGGCGAGAGGGCGAGTTTCAGTCCAAGTTTAGTCCGTGAGGTCCTCGCCCGCCGGCCTTCACGCCCGCGAATTGCGTTTGCGTTTCGTTGCTGTGAAGTGACATTTTTGAATGTATTAAAACCAAACGCTGCTGTCAAATTTATTTACTCTATATGATATAAGCTTTATTACATTAAAACTAAGTTTTACGGGTACGAAAAATCTTTATTTATATTTCTATTAATTTAACAGAAACACACAGTTATGAGTTTATAAAAATGTAAATGGCAATTTTGTAATATTTTTTATTAATTGTTTATAGATTTTCATACTATCTACTATCTATCTGAAGAATGAGAAGAATGACACTTAACCAAAAGCTTTTATGAATGTATTGTAATTTTTTTATACTTACATTTGTAAAATGAAACGTACTGTCATAATGAATGTCTAAGACGATTAAAACGATAAAAGTTAATTTAATTCTATTTCCTGTTTCGCGTATGGAAATTTTCGTAGGCAAGATGATAACGAAAATACTGTTACAAGTAATTTAAACAAATATTAATTAATCAATGCATTGGTAACGTTTCAATTATTTTTGTCAAAATAGAAATACATTTATTTGTATTTCTTTAAACGTAAAATCATTATCACATAGACGTCACGTGGTAGCGACTCTGCGGTCGCTAGGTCGCTTTATAAATGCTAAAAAAGTTGCCGCAATGCGCTTGGTTTCAATTATAAATTTTTAAGAAAAAAATGTTTTTGATACTAGTAAATGTTGTCTGTTATAAATTATGTATGAATATTAAATATTCTTGTTCAATGAAATATTTTTTTGAATAAATATGTTTATATACAATAATATTAAACAAACTTCAAATACTGTTTTCAGGTAATAGTGAAATTATTTATCACTTTAATTTTTCGTCTGCTCATTTAACGATTCTTGTAATTAAATATCATCCATATCAGTTCATTATGTCCACTGCAGGGGCTTAGGCTTCCCCTCGGGCTGAGAGTGCATGGAGCTTAATCCAACACGCTGCTCCAATGCGGGTTGGCGGACTTTGATGGCAGTCGGGACCGATGGCTTAACATGCCCTCTCATGCACGAAGTCAATGATATTTATGTACTTAACTCAGAATGAACTCATTGGTATGTACATACCCTGGAATTCGAATCACAACTTTTTAAACTAGAAGCGGGTTCGCTACGACACGACCACAACACTATGACGGCTCTTACATTCTACAATTAAATATAATACCTAATAAGGAACTGAATGCCAGACTAACTGACATCGTCGCACAACCCAATTGATCCCGGAGGAAACGTACTAGGACGATTTATTTTTAAAGCTAAGAAATTCACCATTTATGAAATTTTGAAAAGTCATTTGTCTGAGCCGGGAATTGAATCGATACCAATTTAAAAAAGTTATTTTAATGGCACCGATAGACGGATAAATCACAATCAAATTTATTTTCGTATCGAAAAACAAAGGAAAACCAAGAAATCTAAGATTTTTGTCAAAAATAAATACAAACGTTACAGACGTAAATACAAAGAAAATTTTATGAAAGTGCCTTCTTATAATATAGTTAGAAATCGATTTGAGTCAGTGTTCGTTACTTGCAAACAACACTTATTAAATGAATGATAAAATAAATTGATTAACCATGAGTTTATTATTCAATATTAGATTTTATTGTATTCCTTTTTTTAAAGACATAATACTTATTAAAAAACCTGAATTAAAAACAGTTTGTTGTCATAATTTGCGTTATCGACTGGTTTCATAAAAATAACAGGATTTTTTTAAAATTCGTGTCTAGATTCCATTCCTAAGACTTTGTGAATTCCAAGAATGCAGATTTTTTATCACCAAAATAAAATTGAGTTTCCTTTGATTAAAAGTGATAATTAGTATTTACTACTTTTTTTTGTCGTTCCACCAGCCCGTTATGCCCCGTTGCAGGGGCTTAGGCCTCCCCCAGGGTGAGGGGGTTTGGAGCTTAATAATTCATCATGCTGCTCCAGTGCGGGTTGGTGGATTTTAACGACTGCCATCTTTTGATGGCACCCGCGATCGACGGCGTAACGTGCTATCCATGGCACGGAGTCAATGATTTGGTACACGCCAGGATTCGAACCACGGCCACACAGTCTTCTAAACTACGAACAGGTTCGCTGCGCTCGGGCTATCACGACACTCATTTATTACTGTAAACAGTAAATATTAAAGTTTCCGTTTAGGACCAATTCATTTGATTCTGTTCTGTATATTAATAAAGTTATATGTTATTAATACAGAGTAATATAGAGTCAGTCGAGAACGATATAGTGCGTTATTGGATATTAAATTTTAGAATAGCCATCGATGTATGGAAAAAACAAGGTTTGGACATGCGAAAATATAAAATAAAAAGAAGAATATTTACTAGCCACCAGAATATTTAACACAGTAAAAAGCGCCAAAACATCAAACAAGCTTGGAAAAATCTGGAATGTGTTGCAATTTCTTTTTTAATATAAACTCGTGTTCAATATCAAAGTCGAGTGTCACATCAAATGTCATCAATTTCTCGAGGCTTCTGGCTAAGGCACGAGAAAAAAAGATCCATTTATATCCCCAGAAGAATTTCTGTATCTTTTACATGAACATTTACGGAGCTTCGAGTGTTCGGAGAAACTTGCCTCGTGTGAGCCTCCATCCGGGCCCCGAGGGTCGGATATAACGTATCCATATCTAGTGCAATCTGTGGACGCTTAAACTAGTAAATATTAGACGATTTTAACAGCAAAATAGTACTTACCGATGCTTTTTTGCATCATTAATATCTTTATAACTGCGTGGCATAGAAAGCAATAAGTCTCTTGAGACTTGAGAAAACACGTTTGTTTGTTTTCCTTTTTCCACGACGTAACGTATAGGAGGAACGAACATAAGTGATTTTTGAAATGAAACTTCTTTGGCAGGTTTGGACAATTTTGGTCGACTCAATCTGAAGTTCGCATGAAAATTTTTTCGTTATGAATTAAGGATTTGATGACATACCTACATGAAGATTTTCTGTCAGGTCCTAATTTGATATCACTAGTCTATAGTACAGTCAATGTGGGTAACTTTGCCCCACTTTTGTTGAATATCGTTAAGGAAAAGAGAGAGTTAAAACTTGTAATAAACGTTGCCTATGTTTTTGGTGGCATCTAAACGTCTAGATTGTATTGCATCATTGGTATATGGCATCACCCTTATAAAAAATTAAAAAAAAACGATTAAAACTTGTGGGCCAAAGTTATATGGAGACTTGAGGTATAATTGGCCCACCTTTACCCATGTTCAATTATTACGTATTATTTTGAATTCTGAGCTTCTCATTATAACTTTGGCCTCTTGTTTACGCTTATAAACGTACTCAGTGCCCATAGACAACCTATAACCGTCAAAATATTTATTTTTGTGGAAATTATAGGCAGAATAAAAATGTTGCCATGACGCAGGTACTACATTTGTTCTCAATCAAGATTTTTTAAATTACACTTGTAATATTACAATCCTTGACATAAAATACAATTAAAAATGAGTCTTACAAAGTATTATAACATGCAAATATACTACACTGTTCCAAGATCGAGATCATATGATAGCAATATATAAACACTTTAATCGCCCCACTCCATAGAGAGAAAGTCGTATTTTATCAGCTTTGGAGTAGCTTTGGTTCATATCTATAGCGTTCTTTTCACGCACTTTCATGATGTTCTTCTTTGTACATTTCCACACATCAACCTGTTTTGGCCATACCTATGCTTCTTCAGCCTTTTGCTTATGTGATATTTCGTAGTTTGGAGCTTGAATACATCTGACTTGCCCAGGAAACAAGCTTCCCTCGCAAGTGCTTTGGTAAGCAACCGGCAATCTTTCCTCTCCTAGTTTGTCTTCAGCAATTGGCAGCAATTCATAAACGATACTGGTAATTTTCACCCGGGCCAATGTTAGCCGTATTTCACCGGCGGCAAAACGGTTTTGAACAAATCATACAATTTCGCTGTAACTTTGTAGATATTTTAAATTATACTTGCATATGTGTCAACACTAATAAACAATAAATACAATTTAAGCGCCATATACCTATTAAAATTATCCAGACACTGCGTAAAAAATAACTTTGTTGCTTAATCTTTTCGAGGACACAATCACGCTGCTGACAAAATAGTCTGTGATTTTAAATCTATTGCCAGTATCAATGTCACTGAGTTATGGATGCGTTAAGGATATACTAAGGTACAAAATAACATAAGAAACATTTTGTTTATTTTTAAATGAATCGTAAAGTAAAATAAAATAATGCAATAGTGAAGAGTGGGCCAATGTTATATTGAAAGCTTAAGTTACCCGCATTGACTTTACAGCTCATTCTAGGCTTTTGGTGTAGATGAATGAATTGATAAAAATTAACAAAATTTTTTTTTAAATAAACAAAATAAAAAACTAACACATATATGTAATCACATTTAATAAAATCAAAAGTAATTAAGTTGTAAACATATGGAGAAGAAGAATTTCTTATCAGCGCAGTTAATTAACAAAAAATTGTACGAAATAATTTACTGTATACATATGTATCCGTGCCTCGAAGAGCACGTTAAACAGTCGGTCCCGGGCGCTGTCAATAGGCCCCCTTCACCCTGGGGAAGCCTAAGCCTTTGCAGTGGGGTGAAAATGGGCTAATGAACGAATGAATATATAAACTGTACACACAACATTAGAGTAGGTTAGGAATTGCATGTAGGTGGATACGCTGTCCCCTTCAAGTATGCAGTATGTTGCTTACTTAAGACAAATTTCATAACCTAAACTTTAAAATGCAACATCAAATCACACCAACGATGTAAGTGAAAAGGATGAACGACTTAATCGCTTTCTAAAATATTCGTTGTTTGACTAATTATTTTTGGGACACGTGTTTCTAAACAATTTCCGTCACATGGCACCTCTAACCTCAAGTAGGTTAGAGGTACCAACCACGCCTCAGAGGTTCTCTGTGGCCAACTCGGTTTAGCTACGTTACGGTGTCAACCGATCTATACGTGGTAACGTGTTTATCTATAATAATATCTGGGACATCCCACATAGCGCCATCTGTTCCCAAAGTAAGCAAGTATTATGCTTGTGTTATGGGTTACTAGACAACTGATATACATACTTAAATATTCTTTTATTAAAATAATATGTACATATATAGATATTTTTAACACCCAGACACGAAACAAATAGACATACTCATGCACACAAATATTTGCCCCGGGCGGGAATCGAACCCGCGACCCTCGGCTCCGCAATTAGGGTCTCTAACTGCGGAAGCTCCGTGTTGCATAAGCGAACTGTTCGAGCAATTTATAAACTGTGGGACCTAAAGTATCACTGAGAGAAAAGTTTAATGAAATTAATATGATGACATTGTCGTCTCAATATATACTAGAAAACATAATGTACGTAAAAAAATATATTGTATTTGAAGGCGCCCACGAGTTCTTCTTTGAACTTCGTCTGGGCTCACTCCTGAAGCGTGAGCGTTTTAGTGGACTGTATTTATAGGTATAGCGAGGGGCGATAGCGAAAGGAGAGGAAAGACTAAAGGGACTGACCTTGACGCAGCAACACACATATAAGTCTTCGCTGTCAGCCAGGAGCTCCTCCAGTCAGGCGGCGGCGCGGCACCAACACGTAATCGGGCACACTCCACAGTTTATATATTATAGCGTTTGTTACACAATATTATTAGGTTTTTATATGAGTTTTAGGCGATAAGCGATTATGCGTTTAGCGTTTTATATTTTCAGTGCGTCACATAGGAAAGACAACAGCGGACTGAATGTAAAGGAAAAAGCGGGTAGTGCGGAAACAAGAATCAGGGATGCGGCGTAGCCATTGCCCCCGGCCATTGAAAGACTCGCTTTCAATTGCACAAGGAAAAATAAAGGAAAAATATTAAAATAAACTTAGAATTTAACAAAGAAAGCGGAGAATAAATTAAATTATTGCTATTGCGTGGGTAGAGGACAGAGACGCACGACTGGTCTCTTGTAAATTCCAGTTGCAGTCTTAACTGACGCAACACGGACTACTCCGTCGACTCCTGGGAATGTAAAAACTACTACGCCCAACGGCCAATGAAGGATAGGGGTATCATCAGTCATTACAATTACAATCGTACCCTTTTCGATTGGTTTAGAAGGTGTATTCCATTTCTCACGCGTTTGTAAAAGATGTAAGTACTCTAACTTCCATCTTTTTGAAAAAGATTGTACCATATTATCCAAAAGCTTATATCGTTTTACTAAATTACTAGAAAACTCTGTCTCATCTACAAAAGGTAAATGTTTTATTGGACTTGACATTAAAAAATGCGCGGGCGTTAGAGCAGAAGGCTCCGATGGATCAGAACTCAATAGCGTAAGCGGACGCGAATTCAGTACGCACTCTATTTGCACCAATACTGTCAACAATTCTTCATATGTTAAAATCTGCGAACCTATTACGCGAAACAAATGAGTTTTAAACGCTTTGACGTAAGTCTCGACATGTCCATTAAAATGAGGACTGCGTGGAGGTATGTAGTCCGGTCGTGGGACATTAAATTTCATAAAGAAGTTATCACAATTCTAAAATTGTTCGTTTTTGCTGAGTGGATAGATAAAGTGCATGGTGAGCTACTGTCAAAAAGTTAGAAGGTTTAGGGCTGTGCTAAGGGAATGGCTTAGGTTTTTCTTAATATTTCGTGCAACAAGGTGTATATAGAATTAAAGTTTGAAATTTTAATTCTACTACTAATATAAACGCGAAAGTTTGTATGTATAGATGTATGTGTGGATGTTTGTTGCTCTTTCACGCAAAAACTACCAAATGGATTTTAATGAAACTTTACAATAATATAGCTTATACACCATAATAACACATAGGCTATAATTTATAAAGATATTAGCTTTCTGCCAGCGGCTTTGCTCGCGTGGACTAAACAGTTGTACACTGATTTCGAAAATTCTTTCTCCTATAGAAAGCTACTTTATCAGCGAGTAACATGGGCGAAAAGAAGAAGGGGTGGTGGAGGGAATGGCTAGGAGAACGTTTCTGTAGTCCACCCGTACGGAGCCGGGTACGACCGCTAGTTGGTTCATAATTAAAACTATCTTAACCTCATGTTGTAATTTTTTTTAAATAAAAACATATGTGATACTTCGAATATATAAAAATTAATAAGACAAAATCTTTCAACAAAATTTTAAAACTTCTGAAATAATATATTGAGACTTTCGGTAGTTACTCAAATCTGTTGGATTAAGTTTAGAAAGTCAAGTGGTATGCTTCTACTACAATGTCATTTTTCTTTCGTAAGATAGACAATAATGACTATGAAATTGATAATTTCGCCGGGCGCAGGCTGGTGTGAAAAAATACCATGCTGATAGAAGAATTAGTGTAGGTATATCAAGCCAGAAAACTAAACACTCAAGAGACTATACTAAAGGTTGCTGAAACTCGTAAAAATAATTCTAGCGAACGATTCAGTTGATATATTATTTGCCTTATGTACAGTACAGTCATGCGAAGAAGTGCCTTGAAATTATAAGATAAAAGATTAAGTATCTACTTTTTTCCGTCGTGTTGTAAATTTTTTAGAAACATAACACACGTGTCACTACGAAAATCTAAAAATTACTCTTTTGTCATTCAACAAAATTTCTAAAATTACATTTTAAGACTTTCGGTGGTTACTCAAATCTGTTAGGTAAAGTTTCGAAAGTCAAGTAGTGTGCTTATATTATAATTTCATTTTTTTCCCATAACATATGAAATAATATACAAATAATAAAATAAATAATAACGAATAAAAGTTGATAAGTCGCTCTTATATGGCCTTATCAAAGCACGTGATTATCACACGAAAAATTAAAAACATATAGATTGTGGGTTTTGTTTAAATTACGGATAAATTTGATTAGTGTGGCTGCGAGCGAGACAGAGTATGTAGGGACTTATCGTGTCATTGTGCCTACATTACGGCACACGCGTGGCGCCGTAATTCTTATTTTTTATGATTCGGTACGATTCGTGGTCTGACAAAAAATCTATTTGAAGTTCTAGTATAGAGGCAATGGTATTTCTAAATAAAACAACATATACGCACTTTAATAAATCATCATCATCATCAGCCCATTTTACCCCACTGCAGGGGCTTAGGCCTCCCCCACGGGGAGGAGGGGGTTAGGAGCTTAAATCCACCACGCTACACCACTGCGGGTTGGAGATTGTAACGACCGCCATCTATTGACAGCGTCTGCGACGGACTGCTTAACGTGCTCTCCGGGGCACGGAGTCAGTGATAGTTAATGTACTTAAGTCAGGAAAACTCATTGGTACACGCCCGGATTCGAACCATGGCCCTATGGCCTTATAAATTTGAGACATTTATAAATTACTTAATGTTTAATTCATTCTGTTTATTCGTGCAACCCAGCACGTACAAAAAAATGATATAAACATGCTGTAGCATCTATCATTGATAACCAACCGTAGATACATAAAACAATTATTTTTCATGTTAAAGAGCTATGAGGTATTCTGTAGTTATGGCTTCTTATGACACAGTATACCTAAAACTGAAATAGATAAATTACACTAGTGAGCAAATCATAATCATAAGCAAATATAAAAATACCACTGTAAAAAAGCAACTAGGCCTTTGTGTTTATTACTGTATAAGAATGTTCATTATTTTTGAAAACACTCATATAGAAAACATACACCCTTTTTGATTTTATAATACAAAGGAATAATAATAATAACCAAACCATAGTCAATGCTGTCAAATTTATTTACTCTATGGTCAATTAAGACTTTGAACCGCAACTTTTTGCTTGTAGGAAAAATACAGTCATCTGCAAAAGTGCAACCATTTAGCGGCAAATGATTATTGGTAATATATGTTTACTTAATTAAACTAAGAGTAGGACACAACCAGCATGCCGAAATGAATACCTGCTAGAGCGCTGCGGTTAGTAAGCTGATTTGTTGAAATAGCAGCTGCCAGTTATCTTAGTAGTGTTTGAAGACTTCAAGATTACAAGAATAACTTTTTCATATTTTTAAAAAACTTTTAGTTGAACAAGCATATATTAAGCGCCGGCGCGACACTTGGAGGAGCGCGCAATGTCCACACACTAACCCGCACCCCGCATCATTTGTGTGTTCGTGAAATTTAAACAAAATCCACAAACTGTATGTTTCAAATTTTTCGTGTGATAATCAAGTGCTTTGTAAGTGCCACATAACAGGGAATCAACTATTATTCATTATTGTGAATCTTACGAAAGAAAAATGGAATTGTAATTGAAGCATACTACTTGACTTTCTAATCTTAACCAAACAGATTTGTGTAACAACCGAACGTTTTAAAATGTAATTTTAGAAATTTTGTTGAATGACAAAAGAGTAATTTTTAGATTTTTGTAGTGACACGTGTGTTATCTTTCTAAAAAATTTACAACACGACGTAAAAAAGTAGGTACTTAATCTTTTATCTTATAATTTCAAGGCACTCCTGCGCGTAACTGTACTGTACATAAGGCAAATAATATATCAACTGACTCGTTGGCTAAAATTATTTTATGAGTATCAGCAGCCTATAGTATGGTCTCTTGAGTGTCTAGTTTTCTGTCTTGATATACACCAATTCTTCTATTAGCATGGTATTTTTGCACACTAGCCTGCGCCCGGCGAACTTATCAATTTTATATTCATTATTGTGTATCTTACGAAAGAAAAATGAAATTGTAGTAGAAGCATGCCACTTGACTTTCTGAACTTAATCCAACAGATTTGAGTAACTAGGTACCGAAAGTCTCAAAATATAACATCAGATGTTATAAAATTTTTTTGAAAATTTTTAAATTTTCGTAGTATCCCTTATGTTATCTTTCTAAAAATTTTACAACGTGAGGTTAAGATAGTTTTAATTATGAACCCATAAAAATTTCAAATTTGAATGTTATATACAGGGTGTTACACGAAATATTAAGAAATACCTAGCCATGACCTTAGCACAGCCCTAAAACTTCTAACTTTTTGACAATAGCTCACAATACACTTTATCTATCCACTCACTAAAAACGAACAACTTTAGAATTGTCAAAACTTTTTTATGAAATATAATGTCCCACGACCAGACTTATTTTCTGAAATTTTCGTAGTATTCCTTATGTTATCTTTCTAAAAAATTTACAATATGAGGATAAGATAGTTCTAAATAAGAACCAATCAAAATTTCAAAGTTTTATTCTATATACAGCGTGTTACACGAAATATTAAGAAATACCTAGTTACACCCTTAGCACAGCCCTAAAACTTCTAACTTTTTGACATTAGCTCACAATGCACTTTATCTATCCATTCATAAAAAACGAACAGCCTTAGAAGTATCAAAACTGTTTTATGACAATTAATGTTCTACAACCAGACCGTTGTTTTTTTCAAATTTTCTTAGTATCCCTTATGTTATCTTTCTAAAAATTTTACAACGTGAGGTTAAGATAGTTTTAATTATGAACCTATAAAAATTTCAAATTTAAATCTTATATACAGGGTGTTACACGAAATATTAAGAAATACCTAGCCATGCCCTTAGCACAGCCCTAAACCTTCTAACTTTTTGACAATAGCTCACAATACACTTTATCTATCCACTCACTAAAAACGAACAACTTTAGAATTGTCAAAACTTTTTTATGAAATATAATGTCCCACGACCAGACTTATTTTCTGAAATTTCCGTAGTATTCCTTATGTTATCTTTCTAAAAATTTTACAATGTGAGGATAAGATAGTTCTAAATAAGAACCAATCAAAATTTCAAATTTTTATTCTATATACAGCGTGTTACATGAAATATTAAGAAATACCTAGTTACACCCTTAGCACAGCCCTAAAACTTCTAACTTTTTGACATTAGCTCACAATGCACTTTATCTATCCATTCATAAAAAACGAACAGCCTTAGAAGTATCAAAACTGTTTTATGACATTTAATGTTCCACAACCAGACCGTTATTTTTTTCAAATTTTCGTAGTATCCCTTATGTTATCTTTCTAAAAATTTTACAATATGAGGATAAGATAGTTCTAAATAAGAACCAATCAAAATTTCAAATTTTTATTCTATATACAGCGTGTTACACGAAATATTAAGAAATACCTAGCCATGCCCTTAGCACAGCCCTAAAACTTCTAACTTTTTGACAATAGCTCACAATGCACTTTATCTATCCACTCACCAAAAACGAAGATCCTTGGAATTATGGTAAGTAATTTTTTTCTGGCTACGCGACTAATGAGTTTCCAGGTGATTCTGTTTTCTGATAACTCCTTTGCAAATGAAAAATTGTAATTTTCAGAACATAAAAATTTATAGAGTTCATTAAGCGTATTTTTTGCTCCTATAAACGTCGTACCGTTATCAGAGTACATACACGAAACCGCACCCCGTCTGGCAAGAAAGCGTTTAAAAGCTGAAATGAATACGTGCGTTGTCAGATCTGAGGCTATCTCTATATGTACAGCGCGCGTTACGAGGCACACAAATATGCACAAATAGCATTTTATAGGACGAACACCGCGTTTTCTATAAGGCGTAATGCTGATTGGACCTGCATAATCTACAGCTGTATGCGTGAAAGCTTTAGTTTGCTGTACACGACAAGCTGGTAAATCAGACATCATAGGAAATGTATTTTTTGGATTAACCTTAAAACAAAAGTAACATTGATGAATAATTTTGCGAACGGTGTTTCGACAAGATAAAATCCAATAGCGTTGTCTAAGTATAGACATAAGTAGTTGCGGCCCAGTATGACAATGTTTCTCGTGATAATATTTTATTATGAGATCGACAATATAGTCCTTTCGAGGTAATAAAATAGGATGCTGCTGATCATAGGATAAGTCTGCATTACGCAGGCGTCCACCAACGCGCAACAATCCGTATTTATCTAGAAATGGGTTTAATTTTCTGATTTGAGGCGAACAGTTTTTATTTGAAATTAAACATTTTATATCGTCAGCGAAATATTTAGATTGCATAACCTTAATTATTTGAGTTTCAGCGAAATCAAATTGTGAACTGGTAATTACTTCAGCGCGAGGTAGTTTCTTTAAAAAGCGATAAATGTAAATAATAGAGCGAAGTAGAGCGTTCCAAGAAGAAAAGCGTTGTGATAGCGTATACAAAGCATGAGGTTCTTCTTCGGCCGACGTAGCCAAAGCGATTACCTTTGATTCGGGTACTTCTATATTATCAGAAGGTTTGAACCTTTTAATAGGCCAACTTTCAGGTTCTTGCTGTAACCATGAGGGACCATTAAACCATAATGGATGGTCAATTAAGCGTAAAGGTGTGATACCACGAGACAAACAATCACTCGGATTATCGACTCCATTTACGTGATAAAAATGTCGCGGAGGAAGCGTATCAATAATTTTTGTAATTCGCGTAGCAACAAATGTTTTAAATTTATGCGGAGACTAGTGGATCCAGCATAGAGTCACCATAGAATCGGTGAAACAATAAATATCGTCAATATTATGACGAGGAGCGTATGTGTCGATGACTAGACGCGTTAATTTAGCCATAAGTAGCGCAGCGCACAACTCCAAGCGAGCGATAGAAACAACTTTAAGAGGCGCTACTTTAGATTTCGCGCAAACCAAACGTATAATAGGCGGGTTGTTAGCGTTAGATACGCGTAAATAAATAACTGCGCCATAAGCTTTTTCACTAGCGTCTGAAAAAGCGATTATAGAAATTTTTGAATTTTCAGTTACACCTAAATGACGCGGGAATTTTAATTTAGCTAATTCAGGAAGTTCGGAAATATATTTATGCCAAATTTCAGCAATGTGCGGCGGCGTTGGTTCGTCCCAGTCCAATTTCAAAAGCCAAAGCTGCTGGATGAGAACCTTAGCAAATAATATGACCGGTGCGATAAACCCAATTATGTCATATTGACGAGCGATGACGGACAAAATATTTCGTTTCGTGCATAGTCGCTCCTCTATGGACACGACAAAACTAAATTCATCAGTAGACGGTGACCACTGAAGTCCCAAAATCTTTAAATGTTGATCCTGTTCAAACTGAACAGCCGAACGGTAGCGATAAGACTCGGGCAACGAATCTAACAATTCAGCAGAATTACTAGACCATTTTACCAAGTCAAAGCCCCCGGCCTTGAAGAGACCCAGCAACTCATTCTTAAGTTTGAGTGCGTCAGGTAGCGCGGGAACAGAATAACACACGTCGTCCATATAGGCGGCGCGCGGTACAAGATCCGCGGCGAGCGGGTACGTGTCTTGTTCTGCGGCGGCCAATTCGCGTACGACACGCATAGCGAGATAGGGACTGCTACGTAATCCAAAACAGACGCGATTGAACTCATACGTGACGAGAGGTTCCGTAGAGTTGTAACGATAAAGTATTTTTTGAAATTTGCGATGTTCTTCCTGAACCAAAATTTGCAAATACATCTGCTTGATGTCTGCTGAGAAAGCTATACTATAAAAGCGAAACATGAGTAATATTAAAAATAAGTCATTTTGTAGATTTTGCCCTGTATATAATATGTCGTTGAGTGATAGGCCAGAAGTGGTTTTGGCACTCGCGTCTAACACTATACGCAACTTCGTCGTGGTTTTGTCTTGACGCACGATGGCGTGGTGAGGGATGTAATAACCACTTTCAATATTATCATCATAAACTGGAGAGATATAATTTTTATCTAAATATTCTTTGATAACCGCGTTGTATTCTAAGCGCAAAGTAGGCGAAGCATTAAGTTTTCGTTCCAAAGAAAAATATCTATTTTTAGCGATTGTATACGAGTCACCCAAAGAAGCAGAGTCGCGCGAAAAGGGAAGCGCGACGCTGTAGCGTCCAGACTTGTCTCGCGACAAATTATCTTTAACTATAATTTCGCATTCACGATCCTCAGCATTAAGGACAGGCGCGGTATGAACTTCTTCAAGTTGCCAAAATTTTTGTAAAATCGTATTTATACAGGGTTGAGTAACAGCGCAACAAGCAAGAGATATGTTACTGGGATTATTTTCAATATCTACATTGCCTATAATCATATAACCGAAGACAGTCTCGAAAGCTGTCGGCATACCCGGAGGCCCCGTTACACGGCCCGACAGTAAAATTTGTGAAAACATCGAACCCCCCAACAAAAGATCGATATCACCCGGAACCGAGTAATATTTATCAGCGAGCGTAACATTATTTAAATAGGTAAATGAAGTAGTATTTATATGAGCGGTAGGTATTTTATCCGTAATTCGATCGATTACAAAAGCGTTAATAGAATATTTAATATTTTTATTTATTAATGATGACACTTTAAGTGTTAACATGCCCTTAATTGAACTAGCGGAGCCACCTATGCCCTTAACGACAGATCTAGTAATTTTATTATAGCGTAAATTTAATAATTTGCAGCAATCTGCGGTTATGAATTTATTTTGTGAAGCTGTGTCCACTAGACCTCTAATAGTATGTAAGTTACCCAAGTTATCTTCAGTGTTTAACTGAACAGTTCCTAATAAACAAGTGTTCAAGCGTTCAGAACTAGATTTAATATTACAAAGAGATATTTTATTATCGTGTGACGCATCCACTGTGGGCGCAGGCGTCTGAAACCGGTTAGCGGGGCCGCCGGCGGCAGCCGAGTGCTTCAGCGTTTCAGAGGACTCCGCACGAACGTTTACGGTTTGCGGTTTCGTATGCGACCTCATTTTTCTACATAAAAGTGAATGATGTTTGCATCCACAGTAGCGACATAAAACCGTAGATTTACAAGCGAAACTTACATGATATAAACTCAAACAATTAGAACATCCATTTCGTTTTTTAATAAAATTAACACGATCATTAATTGAAAGGCGTTTAAAAGAATCACATTTATATAATTGTGTATGTGTGGTTTGTTTACAGCATACACAAGCATTATCCACTACGACAAATGAATGCGTAGGCTTCGAGTAATTTTGTTCTGCGTTATTTTTACCATACTTCTTTGGCGGGGTAGAAGTAGTAGATATAGAAGAAGGCGTGCGATCCAATATTTTGGATTGTTCATGAAGAAAACCGATTAAACTATTGTACGTAGGTATGGATTCGTCACGTTTTAACATTTCAAAGGCGCGCGATGTTTCCGAATCCAGTTTCTTAAGTGCTACGTGGAGTAATATGAAATCCGCCAAATCAGATAATTTCAAAGATTTCAAACTAGCGACCGCGGCGGCGAATTTATCTAAAAATAATTCTATATTTTTTGAAGAAGCGTAACTAGCAGCTTTAAAATTAAATAATTGATCCAAATAAGCGGAAGCGAGACAACGTTTATCCTCATATTTTTTAACCAAAGTTGACCAAATCTTTTCGTAATTTTCCCCGGTGGGAGTGATTCCGGAGCACACCGATAAAGCACGACCAGAAAGTTTTCCTATTAAGTATTGCACCCTTTCGTGATCTGTTAAGTTTTCGTTTACATGAATAGTATTTTTGAAATTTTCATAAAACATTGGCCACTCAATAGGATCACCAGAAAACGACAATAACTCCAACTTAGGTAATTTTATAGTACTCTTCTTGCTTTCAGAATTGTTACCAGTATCGTTGCATGTAGACTCAGGAACTTTAAGAGCGTTAATTTTGCTTTCGACCCGCTTAATACGGCAATATAAATCATCAAACGCATTCCAAGATTGAAAATTAGGTACCGCGTCAGGATTCACAGTCAGCTCAAGCAAATTGATTTGTTTTACTAAATCAGAAAATTCATCGCGAATCGATTCCAATGTAATAATACTGGACAAAAATAATTCTTCTGCTACTGTATCTTCAAAGGCGTTTTTTGCGTAATTATAGATGTATTGCAACCGACCAAACATTGATTCACGTTGCGCAGTTAACATAGTTATTTGTATTTTAATATCTGCCTCTTGCAGTTTTACTTTACCTTTTGTAGGCATATTTGAAGTTAAATATATTTATAGAATCAATAGAATTAAAACTGAAAACATAAGAAACTAGACGATTCAATAAATGTCGCAATTACTGCCTGTAACATGCACACGTGGCACGCACACACAAGGTACGCGCGTAGATGCGACGCGATGTTTACCTACCTACAAAGCGAAATAATTATAAATTCTTAGATAAAATTTTGTTATAAAATAATTTTATATTTTAATAAAGCGTTTCGTGCGAGAAATGGAATCTACCTTGTTCAGTAAAGACTGACAGAGTAAGAATAGCGTAGTTTAAAAGAATTGTATGAAGGGAAGCGTGCAGCGAGTTATTTTAAAACTTTTGGTAAAGACCAGAATTTTATGAAGCGAGCGTGTTCAGAAGAATAAATTATTTTTTTAAACCTTCGGTTCGAAGGAACATATTATTTTTTAAACCTTCGGATCGAAGGACCATATTATTATGAAGGCGCCCACGAGTTCTTCTTTGAACTTCGTCTGGGCTCACTCCTGAAGCGTGAGCGTTTTAGTGGACTGTATTTATAGGTATAGCGAGGGGCGATAGCGAAAGGAGAGGAAAGACTAAAGGGACTGACCTTGACGCAGCAACACACATATAAGTCTTCGCTGTCAGCCAGGAGCTCCTCCAGTCAGGCGGCGGCGCGGCACCAACACGTAATCGGGCACACTCCACAGTTTATATATTATAGCGTTTGTTACACAATATTATTAGGTTTTTATATGAGTTTTAGGCGATAAGCGATTATGCGTTTAGCGTTTTATATTTTCAGTGCGTCACATAGGAAAGACAACAGCGGACTGAATGTAAAGGAAAAAGCGGGTAGTGCGGAAACAAGAATCAGGGATGCGGCGTAGCCAGTATTATTCAAAAGAATTGTGATCGGCATAATGTTAATACAAGAAACAAAGATAAACTTGCTAATCAGCCGCCTCAATAAAATTACAAAACCTTTTAAAGGGCAATGTGTACGCTTTTACAATAAGACCCCAGTTGACATTCAAGATCTACCCCTTACGAAGTTTAAATCTACAATAAAACGAAAGCTTTATGGAAAAGCTTATTATAAAGTATCAGAGTACTTAGACGATAAAAATCCATGGGTGTAAGTCGCTCGCCTATCGGTTTGTTTCAATAATATTAATCTTTAAGCACTTATTGTTAAAAAATTGTTTATAATTCTGTTAAAAAGAGCGTCCTTCAGTTTCTTGCGTACTCTTCTGAGAGGAACCAGCATTTTCGAATGCACCTTTTGTGGTGACGTTCTCGTTCATGGCCCCAAATGGACCATGAGAGCTTCGTGCACCGGGTGATGACGACCACCAGCCTATGTCTTGTCGTATGCTACCATATGGCTGCCCGTCGGTTTCCTCTTGAGGGTTTCTGACTTGCTGTTGTCGTACAAGTATATGGTGACATCTCTTTCTCGAGCCTTATCTTAAGTAAGTCCTCGTTTTCCTTCTAAAATGTCTGAAGTAGATACATCCTATATGTCTAATGGTTCACATCTCTAGTGGCTTCTGTCAGGGCTTTGAAAATGTTGATCAGGTAATCTCTGGCTTTCTTATAAGTATTCGATCTGGCGGGCTCACCCATTTCATCTCAGATTTTGTGTATTTTGGTATAACAGTATGAAAGTTTGTGTGTGGGCGCATGCTTCGACGGTCGCTGGCGCTGCGTTGCTGCCGCACTGAATGTATTCAGAAAGGCAGGAACGAGTATGAGGCAGGGAGTCCATTTCTCTGCTGCTGGAGGTCCCGGGTTCGAATCTCGGTTCGGGTCGGGTCAGTATTTATATGATGAATATTAATACTGGCACGGGGTCTTGGTTGTTATATGTATGTGTTGTCTTCGCTTGGTACCCAAAATACAAGCTAATGTTTAGTTTGGGACCTAGGCGTTGTTGTGATTGTGTGTGTTATTATTATTTTTACACAGGAAGGTAGTGATTTGGAGGTAGAGCTACTGTAAATCTCCTACAAGCATTGAAGCAACCATTGAAGTATCAACATATATAAAAATTAGAATTATAATTTGAAGGATAACCTATAATCTTTGTACGCATGTCTATTGCGAGTCGGTCACTATATGGTCTTATTTCCATATATAATGTTTCCTGTATAATATGACCAGTGATCCTTGAATAGGCGTTCAGACATTTTATGTTGTCATCATACTAAGGACATACATTTAGGATATTTGTCCAAAAAACAAGTTACGAGAATAAGAGAAACTAGACAAGTTCGAGTCGGACTCGCACACTATGGGTTCCGTACCAGCGTACAATTTAAAAAAAAAACACGTTTAATGTATGGAGTCGCATTTGATTTTTAACTTCAATTCATTTTTATGATTTGTTGTTAAATCTGCCACAACAGTACATACTTCATAAAAATTTAAAGTGTAAGCAATGATTTCACAATCACCAATCATCAAAAACGTCGAAAAAAACACGCTTCTTGTATGGGGACCCCCTTTAATTTTTAACTTTATTATTTGTTTTTAAAGCGGTTTAAATGTGTCCGAGAACAAAATGATGAAACAAAACGAACACAAAACGATTAAAACAATTAATCATTTCATCAAAGTCATCAAACTGACTCACTAAATACCATGAGGTGATCGAGGAAGCAAAGCTAAAAGTATTGGGATCCAATTGCTTGAATGGACTATATTTTATTGTCCTGTGATTGTGGCGAGGAATATTAATAGCACGTTCAGCGAAAACAAAAGAATGGTCAATAAGATCGTCATTATGTTTAATGATCAACTTTGTCAATTTAAGTTTAGTTCTGCAACATATCAATCAGGTCCAACAGCGAACGACTGCTCTCCTCTATACGCGTCGCCCTGTTGACAATTTGAACTAAACCGTGTTCTTTCAGAAATGAGTCAAACATCAAGTATTCCCGGCTGCTTAGTTTTAAAAGATTTACACTCAAATAATCCACGATAAAACTTTCATAAGAAATCTGATTGAATATTGACAGGGAGTCACTCGAATGATCCAGAAAAGGAATCCAGGAAAGGAAAGAAAAGGAGGAAGGTTAACATCCGGCGGTCTATATTATACATCCAAATACAACATTCATCGAATTGAGATTGATCTTAAACCATAGTCATTCTATATCCCCCGACCACTATTCAGTTTGTGCACGCGTAGGTTAGACCGAATATACGCCTCCACACCGCCACCCCGCCCATCACGTGGTATGTGCATTAGACGGTAGCCCGGGACAGTATAATCACAAACGTTCGTATTCGAGCTCAGCCAGGTCTCGGTCAAACACACAATATCAGGTTGAAATTCATTTACGATTTCTAATATCGTTTCACTGACCGATTGGCTGCATGGTTAGAGACCCGAACTGCGGAGCCAAGGGTTGCGGGTTCGATTCCCGGCCGGGCCAAATATTTGTGTGCTTGAACATGTCTCTTTGTTCCGTGTCTGCATGGGTGTAAACAGTATCTATATACGTATATATTAAAAGAAAAGAATATTTAAGTATGTATACCAGTTGTCTAGCGCCCTATACTACAAGCATAATACTTGCTTACTTTAAGACTAGATGACGGTGTGTAGGGATGTCCCAGATGTTATTATTATTATGTTTTTATAACGTTTTTTATTATTATTATTCATAATTCATCCCTCCCCGTATTGAGAGAACTTTAATAGCTTATTATTACTCTTAACTCCAAGCACACTTAGAACTAAATTCAGTATTGAAATCGATAACCAAGTAAAAATAGGTCATATTTGGATACCAAAAACGCCCCCCCCCCGGATTCAGAACGAGACGACACTTTTTTATAAATAAAATATAAAACAACTAATACAAGTAAATTCAAATAAAAACAGCGAAGTGCTGAATCATTAGTGAGTAGCCTTTTTTTCGAGCTCTTTTTCTAGTTTTTTCCAATAATATTTTGTTTTGAACAGTCAATAATAAATAAACGAGTTGACCAGACTGAAGAGGCAATCGAAGCAGGGAATACACAATTAACTATATTAAATAGCTTTAGGTGGCTAACGTAAAAAGACAACATAACAAGAATAAAAAACCGATATAAAAGGAAGGCAACCTTTTTTTCTTAGAAAATACATTTATTTTTTTTGTTTAATTTCCTTTGACATGGCTTTGCAACAGACATTAGACGTCCGACAAACGTGACGAAACTCTACTAAGCTGATTTATTAAAAAAAAAGATTTATGTCATAAATATTTATTATAATAAGTAGAAAAGTATTGATGATCGAAAGATTTGACGAGATCCGAGAGACTTAGCGGGTTATATGATATATTTGTTGAGGTATAGAACTAAAATCTTGCGTCGGCAGATGTGTAAGGACACGAAACATGAACGCTATTAACCTACCCCACAAGTTTATATTTCTTCTTATATTACAGTATACGTATCGGACAGCGACAGTAAAAATTACATTCAAAACAAGATAGCGCGCGCGTATTGCCGGTCAACTACTTCGAACAAATCCTCTCGCAGTAACGCTGCCAGCGACGTGTAAGGATATTACTATACAAGCTATCGATTAGATAGGGCACTTTATGCGTATATGCTATCGTTGTTTAAATAACATATTTATTATTTCCAAATAAATATTATGTAATATTAATGATAATTCAAGGGACATCCCAAAAAGCGCTATCTAGCCCCAAACAAACCTAGTTTATATTATGGATACTAGACGAATATTTATATAACTAAACTAAATAAAGACTAAATTTTTTTTATAATACATACAAATATAGATATTATCGACGCAGACATGGAACAAATAAACATGTTTATGCATACAAATATTTGTCCCAGGCGGGAATCGAACCAGCGACCTTGGGTTCTTCAGTCAGGTTCTCTAACCACTTGGCCAATCGGTCAGTCAATATATATATGTGATGTTAATTTTGGTTAAACTATATAATCGAAATTAATAGTATGAATACAATACAACGTGAAAACTGAAGACTTAAAGATTACGGGTTCGATTCCCGCCCAGGACAAAAAGATGTGTACACCAAATTGTCTATTTGTTTTGTGTTTTGCTGTAATATATATATATGTATGTATTTTAAGTATATTTAAGTACGCATATCCGTTGCCTGGTACCCATAATAGTACAGGTTCTGCCTAATTTGAGACTAGATTATCATATGTATTTATACAGTAGTTTCGGTTAAATTACTTACCCGCGAACAACCACACCCAAATTGGCGCTGAAACGACTGATTGTCTAGTTCACGGATGGTGTACTAAAAACCATCGAACTTTAAATGTAACAGACTAGAAGGCGCACGCTTGCTAAAATCAAGACTCAATGTCGACTTTATTTACTTAAACATTTTTTTATCGGTATATGGTTTTCCTTCAATACTATGTAACTTGTTGTCACGGTGAATACATAAAAACTTATACACAACACAAACATCTAGGTAACGAATCGCGTGGGCCATACGCGCATCCCGCCTCTCTCCATTTCTCATCCTATGGCTCGAATGTGATAACTTGGTTCTCAGACGAAACGGCCAGTCAGCATTACTCCTCTATTGTACTAATTCAAAGCTCAGTGACTTGAATCCGATAAAATTAATTCTTATACGTTTCTCTTCACTAAAAAGATTTTATTTATAATAATGTTTTTAGTAACTTGTATTATTACTAAGCCCCCTCCTCACCCTGGGGGAGGCCTAAGCCCCTGCAGTGGGGTAAAAATGGGCTGATGAAGTGAAGTGAAGTGAATTATTACTAAGAAAATTACTAATAATATGTATATAGAAAAATGGATATAAATAATAAATACTAGTCGATAATAATAAGTAAAAGTAAAAAATAGAAATAGTTAAGTTATGATTCTAATTATTAATCATAATCATAAATCCGAATTTGTTTGGCAATATTATGGCGTGTCGTGATTTTCGGATTTAGGCCATTAGGGGCCCAGAAACCGCGAGCGTAACACACCGCTAAGATAATTCCTCTAGAGCCGACGCGAGATGAGGGTAAACATCTTGACATGATTAATAATATCCTTTTGACAAATGTATTATGTACTTAATAAAGTCAGTTTAACAGTTTTATTTATAATCTGTTTAGCAATAACAGAAGTATAGCATCGTGTGAGTGTGCGCGACCTTACATGACATACAAAACAAGACACAAATTAATTAAGACATTTTGTAAGAATTGAAAATCACAAATAATTATTTTTATTACCTAAAATACCCGTGAAGAGAAAAAAGCGGCTAAGTGCGAGTCGGACTCGCGCCCAAACGTATACTTCAATTTAAAAATATTTTAAAAATTGTTTTTATGGGATCTACCTATAAAATAACAATTTTCGGATTAATTCCTTCACTTAGTGCTGTAAGATCTTGCTTTTGCCACATTTCATGATTCTAAGTCAACGGATTCCAAGCCACCTCACCCTGGGGGAGGCCTAAGCCCCTGCAGTGGGGCAAAATCGGTTGGTGGAATGGAAGTCAACGGGAAGTGCGTAAGTACCCTATAGTTTTGATTTATTTGCGAGTGTTAAAATATGTGACATACGTAGCTCGATTGTTTTATGGGTTTACTTAGAAGTAAGATATTTTTTATAGCTTTCAGAGGTCATACCTTCAACCAGATATTAATTTCATTCAGACTTTCAACTTCTATTAATAGTTTCGGAAAAACCGCTAGCTCTTAGATTACACGCATTATAGGTCCTTTGCTACGCTTAAAGACGTATTTTCAAGGCATTTTCAAGTGTCGCAAAGTTACTCGGGGGTCAGCTTGAGACTTATATTAAAACTTTATTAGAGCTATTTCTCTGCCACAGACGCGAGCTCCGTAGTTAGAAACTGTCAAGAGGAGTAATTAATTAAGCGCATCGACTTTAATATTTTAATCTGGGTTATATTTTTGCTTTTCCGTCAATTATAATTGCTAGATATTACATAAAAACAAACGTATATAACGGGTACAAAAATATTTCCTATAAAAGCTGAAACCAATACTGACTTCTTATTTCTAACTATATGGGTGGTTTATTATGCAAAACAAGGTTAAACTCAAATAATTGAAGGACCAGCGGAGGCCACTTTTCGTGGAAGAATAAAATATTCGAGTCTATAACAAAACAACCCTTTTCGCGGAATAAATGGGTTTTATATCAGACGCTCCGTGTGTAGTTTTCACTATAGACCGGAGAGTCATTTTCAAAGCGTTGAAAATGTCCATTATTTTCGAACAATACGGCGGCCGCACCTGCGTCAGACACCGGCCGACCGTGTCGAGCAAACATCGCTATTTTACGACATTTAAACACTTCATTGCTATCTATAGATCTAGTATTTCACGAAGACGCGTCCCACCTTTATCTCGAGTATATTTAATAAGTAATTATTTTGCTTTCAAACACGAAACACCCAGTTTTTCTTTTATTTAAATGGAATGTCGCATCTAAATACAAGAAAAACAGGGCGTAGCGTGTTTAAAAGCTAAGTGTATGTATCACTATGTAAATATACTTCAGAAAAAACGTGACGCACGTCTTCGTGAATCGCAAGACCTATACTGCTTTCGTAAACATTTTATAAGTCAACCCTGTCCCTGACAATAGCTAGTACTCAAACGTGCGTACTTAAATATTTGCTTGTTGTCTGAGAGTTAACATATATTTCTGTAATAGTTCTCAACAATAACTAATTCAGAATAGGACTGCTTGAGGTTGCCTGGACCGAGTTTCACACATACAAAGAAACATTGTAGTTTATGTTTTTATGTATTTATTCTTTACTTTTTCAATTATTTATAGAAGTGAAAATAAAATACATTAAAAATACTCCAAGTAGGATGAATTTACGTTACATTTGAATCTAATTAAATCTAATCCGCATGTTCGACGCAACAAGCTGATATGACACTACACAGAAAAAAACACTACGGCTTATATGCTCTGCTACCCGGGACCTAAGCCGGGACGGGTCGCTAGTATCTTATTATGTCCAAAATATAAAGATGGATATTTGTAGGAAAGTTACATATCAAAATAACATTACACATAATTAACTCTAAATAGGTAATTTATCTATATTAATAAAATTGAAGTGTCTGTCTGTCTGTCTGTCTGTCTGTCTGTCTGTCTGTTCCGGCTAATCTCCGAAACGGCTGAACGGATTTCAATGAAACTTTGCAGACGTGCAGAGGGCATTACCGTGGGTGACATAGGCTACTTTTTGTCTGTCTGTCTGTTCGTCTGTCTGTCTGTTTGAGTTGATCTCCGAAACGGCTGAACGGATTTCAATGAAACTTTGCAGACGTGCAGAGGGCATTACCGCGGGTGACATAGGCTACTTTTTGTCTGTCTGTCTGTTCGTCTGTCTGTCTGTTTGAGTTGATCTCCGAAACGGCTGAACCTATTTCAATGAAACTTGGCAGACATGCAGAAGGTATTTTCTGGAGTGACATAGGTTGCTTTTGTCTGTCTGTCTGTCCATCTGTCTGTCTGTTTGAGCTGATCTCAGAAACGGCTTAACCAATTTCAGTGAAACTTGGCAGACGTGCAGAGGGTATTAACAGGAGTGACATAGGCTACTTTTTGTCTGTCTGCCTGTCCGTAAGTCTGTATGTTCCGGCTAATCTCCGAAACGACTGAACCGATTTCAATGAAACTTTGTAGACGTATCTACTTATATGACTACGTAACCAAATTTTAAAAAGCTTATATTTTCGAAACCATCAATCGCAGACCTATCGTCTTGGTACTCAAACTTGATGTTTTGACGAGATCTATGTGATCACGTCACCACATTTTAAAATGCTTATATTTTCGAAACCATCAATCGCAGACCTATCGTGTTTGTACTCAAACTTGATGTTTTGACGAGATCTATGTGATCACTTGACCAAATTTTTTTATCTGCCTGTCTGTCTGTCTGTCCGTCTATTCGAGCTAATCTCCGAAATGGCTAAACCGATTTTAATGAAACTTCAAAGATGTGATTAAAAGATTGTCTGGAGTGACATACAATACTTTTTGATTGTCTGTCTGGCCGTCTCTCTGTCTTTTGAGCTAAACTCTAAAACATTTTAACCAATTTTCATGAAACTTCGCAGAAGTGAAAAGACGGGTGAGAGGAGTGATATACGCTACTTTTTGTTAGTATGTTTGTTTGTTCGTTCGTTCGTTTGTCTGTCTGTCTGTCTGTCTATATAGTTCAAGCTGAACTTTTGAAGTTTTTAATGCAACTAACTACGCTGACATTAAAAATAGGTTGTCAAGAGTTTTAGAGGAAACTTTTTGTCCGTGTGGCTGTCAGTCTGTCTTTTTGTTCCGGCTTATTTCCAAAACGACTAAACCACTTCTATGAATCTTCGCAGACATAAAATGGAGGTTACCAGGAGTGACACAAGTTGGTTTTTGTCTGTGTGTTTGTCTGTATGTTTGTTAGGCCTAATTGTCGAAACAGCTGATCCGATTGTACTGAAATTTTGCAAATATAAAGAAGGTGTTGTCAAGAGTGAAAAGCAATTTTTTTATATATACCTACATATAGAAAATCATCGTGTCTGTTAGTCTATCTGTCTGTTCCAATTAATCTCCAAAGCACCTGACTGATTTTAAGACCGACTTGTAGGATAGATATTCTTCATGCTAAAATGACTAAATAGATTTTTATGAAATTAGGTATAGAGATTTCTTAGGCAGTTGAGTTTCAGAATGTTCTAGAAAGTGTTACAATTTTCTGGAGCGTCGCGTTCCTTTAACTGTCTCAGTACAACTGTGGTCAACGCGAGCGAAGCCCGCGGGCGGAAAGCTAGTTAGACAATAAAAAAAATTAATAATTGAAATAAACTAAAAACAAAAGCTAAACAATAAATTAAAACGCAATTAAAAACTAAAATCAACTACCTGTATGTCACTAATATTAAAATATATATGTCTAGTTAAAAGATATTTATAAGTTTTTAAGTAAATTCTAGTAAATTTTATTAAACATTGCACAAAGGTGTACAATTTGTGTACTGCATAAATACTGAGTATTCAATTAAAAAAAAAAAAAAAGAAAAACATAGTTAGATGTATATTACTGTATTATGCGTTTTTAAACATATTTGCTTTAGGTATTATTGAAATTTGTTTCAAATCAATTTACTTCCGTTTTCCAGCGTTTCATTTAGGTCGGTTAAAATGAAAAATAACTTAGTTTTTTAGAGAAAGGAATGTGTCTGAGCTCGAACTAGATAACCCATTTAATCATAATATTTTCTATGGAAACGACGCTTGTTTGGTCGATGGGTCGAAAGTAGTTTATGTGGCTTAAGGAAAATTAGAACAAAGGCGTCCGTCCACACAGTGCGAACAGAAAGATTGTCGTAATTATAAAAGTTCGCGATATCACGTTAATTAAACGCGATGATTTCATTCATAATAAGCATCAAACATAATACATGTTTCTCGTAAATTGTGCGGGTCTTCACGATTTTACATGTGAAATTATCACGTTTGCCGAATAAGTTAAATATAATGAGGAGTTTTAAGTATATGCGTACAAACAGATTTGGAGTTTGTTCGCCACGTTCACAGTTAGCGATCTTAATTGTAACGGTTTTGTAATTAGGAAGTGACTCTTTAGCCTGCGTATGATTGGTATTCACTCCCAAAAGTGACAAATTTTAGAGACCGTAAAACAATTATATATTTGATAAAATAATTTAATTGTACACATGTACGCATAGTAATAAATCCAATTCATAAATAATTTGTAGACGTATTTACAATTCGTTTGTGAATATGGGAAACATCGATGAATATAGATATGGCGTGTTATTCATACATTGACGACCGCTTAGCCTAGTGGGTAGCGACCCTGCCTATGAAGCTGGAGGTCCCGGGTTCGAATCCCAGGTCGGGTCAGTATTTATATGATGAATATCGATACTGGTACCGGGTCTTGGTTGTTATATGTATATGGTGTCTTCACTTGGTACCCAAAACACAAGTTAATGCTTAGTAAGCCTAGACATTGTTGTCATGTATACGTTATTATTATTATTATACAAATCGCCCTCTTATAATTCACCACTAATAATTATCCCATCAAAAAGAAAACTTGTAAAAAAAACCAAGTCTCGCAACTAAGTTCTTCTATCGTAAAAAGTTGTGAGATCTATGTAATACAAAGTTGTTTGATTTATTATCAATATTAAAAATGTAATAATATTTTATGCCTAAATAAAATAGACTGACTTTGCAATCGCACTAAACAGTCTTATTTACTATAACATGTATTGCTTGTGAGTTACATTGTGTTTTGATGCGGTGGCCAAGTCAATCTATTTTATTTAAACATAAAAGATTTTTAATATTGATAATGAATCAACCGACTTGGTATTACATGCATCTCACAACTTATTACGATAGAAGAACTTAGTTGCGAGAATTGGTTTTTTTTACAAATTTATTTTTTGATGGAATCTCATTTCTTTTTGTAGATAGTCCTTATTTTCCTTTCCGGTACCATCTACTTCTTAAATCCCAACAACGAATTTTCTTAAAGCCCACTCCCTGTCCTATGAGCTTTTGGAAAACTGGACCGAAATTGTAAAATATTTTAGTTTTTCCTTGATTTATACACTAAACACTAATTGTATTCTAAATTTAAAGCTTCTATGTCTACTAGAACTGCCTTAAAGTTTTGTTGATCGGTCAGTCAATGAGTGACAAAATAAGAAACCTTGACTAGTTATAATTCTTAAACTACTGGTTCAAATTGAATGAAATTTAAAATAATATGCCGTCTTATATAACGCCTGCTTGGTTATTGAAATTACAGGCTTCTAGTTAAATCCACAACGAAGTTATAGAGGGTCGAAAATGGCCTGAACTGCCATTCGAGAAAAGATGGTACTTGACGGGGGCACTGCCAATAAACTATATACAACATCAATCAGTTCTGGCACACAACTAGATGTGGCCAATTAACTAATTTCAGTGCTAGACGATTATCGTCTAATCCTCATAATAATCTTCCTTATCAAATGCTTGAATGAGGATTCGTGGAGTGTCGTGATAGCCGAGTGGTGGCCAGCCCGTTTCTTGTTTAGAAGGAAAGTTTGAATCCCAGAAATCGACATGTACCAATGAGTTTTTTCTGACTTAAATACACAACTATCACGGACTCCATACCTCGAAAATGTCAGATTTTTATTCAAACATTATTCACTTAATTTATTGGAATGTACGACATCTAACATGCGTGTGTTTTCGATATTTGGCGCGAGAAAAATAATTTAGTTGTTAATTATTTATAAAAAAATAATTTATGGAAATAAATTTTAAATTTTACACATTTATAACATTAGACAGCTTTTAAGACAAGTTATCAGGACGAAAGCTAGCAAAAGAGTGAGGTGTGAGGCTGTGACTCGGTATTTATAATGATGTCAAAACATCTACAGGATATGCGTGGGCGGTGTTTTTCAACCTTTAGTCTTCCACATGAAGTATGATGAATTCGCGTGGGCGAATCATCTCAACCATGAGATTCATGGCTTTTTCATTGGACGTTGTCACTTGTTCAGACATAAACAATTTTAATTGATTTGGCTAATGGTTATTGCATTCTGCGTTTTGGTGTTTAGTTTTATAAAACTTTATACATTTTTATAAAAATTCTAATATTCTAACAATTTACTCGCGCTACATTTGAAATTCATTGTAGAGATAGAGATAGAGATAGAGATAGAGATAGAGATAGAGATAGAGATAGAGATAGAGATAGAGATAGAGATAGAGATAGAGATAGAGATAAAAATAGAGATAGAGATAGAGATAGAGATAGAGATAGAGATAGAGAAAGAGATAGAGATAGAGATAGAGATAGAGATAGAGATAGAGATAGAGATAGAGATAGAGATAGAGATAGAGATAGAGATAGAGATAGAGATAGAGATAGAGATAGAGATAGAGATAGAGATAGAGATAGAGATAGAGATAGAGATTGAGATAGAGATAGAGATAGAGATAGAGATAGAGATAGAGATAGAGATAGAGATAGAGATAGAGATAGAGATTAGAGATTGAGATAGAGATAGAGATAGAGATAGAGATAGAGATAGAGATAGAGATAGAGATAGAGATAGAGATAGAGATAGAGATAGAGATAGAGATAGAGATAGAGATAGAGATAGAGATAGAGATAGAGATAGAGATAGAGATAGAGATAGAGATAGAGATAGAGATAGAGATAGAGATAGAGATAGAGATAGAGATAGAGATAGAGATAGAGATAGAGATAGAGATAGAGATAGAGATAGAGATAGAGATAGAGATAGAGATAGAGATAGAGATAGAGATAGAGATAGAGATAGAGATAGAGATAGAGATAGAGATAGAGATAGAGATAGAGATAGAGATAGAGATAGAGATAGAGATAGAGATAGAGATAGAGATAGAGATAGAGATAGAGATAGAGATAGAGATATAGATAGAGATAGAGATAGAGATAGAGATAGAGATAGAGATAGAGATAGAGATAGAGATAGAGATAGAGATAGAGATAGAGATAGAGATAGAGATAGAGATAGAGATAGAGATAGAGATAGAGATAGAGATAGAGATAGAGATAGAGATAGAGATAGAGATAGAGATAGAGATAGAGATAGAGATAGAGATAGAGATAGAGATAGAGATAGAGATAGAGATAGAGATAGAGATAGAGATAGAGATAGAGATAGAGATAGAGATAGAGATAGAGATAGAGATAGAGATAGAGGTAGAGGTAGAAATAGAGATAGAGAAAGAAATAGAGAAAGAGAAAGAGAAAGAGAAAGAAATAGAGAAAGAGAAAGAGAAAGAGAAAGAGAAAGAGAAAGAGAAAAAAAAAGAGAAAGAGAAAGAAAAAGAGAAATAGAAAGAGAAAGAGAAAGAGAAAGAGAAAGAGAAAGAAAAAGAGAAAGAGAAAGAGAAAGAGAAAGAGAAAGAGAAAGAAAAAGAGAAAGAGAAAGAGAAGGAGATAGAGATAGAAAAGGAAATAGAGATAGAGAAAGACAAAGAGAAAGAGATAGAGATAGAGAAAGAGACAGAGATAAAGACAGAGACAGAGACAGAGACAAAAACAGAGACAGAGACAGAGACAAAAACAGAGACAGAGACAGAGACAGAGACAGAGACAGAGAAAGAGACAGAGACAGAGACAGAGCCAGAGACAGAGACAGAGACAGAGACAGAGACAGAGACAGAGACAGAGACAGAGACAGAGACAGAGACAGAGACAGAGACAGAGACAGAGAAGGAGACAGAGACCGAGACAGAGACAGAGACAGAGATAGAGATAGAGAAGGAGGTAGAGATAGAGAAGGAGACGGAGATAGAGATATAGAAGATATTAAAAATGTATTAAACATGTATAAAACATATATAAAACATGTATTAAACATGTATAAAACATATATAAAACATGTATAAAACATGTATAAAACATGTATAAAACATGTATAAAACATGTATAAAACATGTATAAAACATGTATAAAACATGAATAAAACATGTATAAAACATGTATAACACCCGTATGAAACATGTATAAAAAATGTATTAAACATGTATTAAACATGTATAAAACATGTATAAAACATGTATAAAAATTGTATTAAACATGTATAAAAAATGTATTAAACATGTATTAAACATGTATTAAACATGTATAAAACATGTATAAAACATGTATAAAACATGTATAAAACATGTATAAAACATGTATAAAACAAGTATAAAACATGTATAAAACATGTATAAAACATGTATGAAACATGTATAAAACATGTATAAAACATGTATAAAACATGTATGAAACATGTATAAAACATGTATTAAACATGTATAAAACATGTATAAAACATGTATAAAACATGTATAAAACATGTATAAAACATGTATAAAACATGTATAAAACATGTATAAAACATGTATAAAACATGTATAAAACATGTAAAAAACATGTATAAAACATGAATAAAACATGTATAAAACATGTATAAAACATGTATAAAACATGTATAAAACATGTATGAAACATGTATTAAACATGTATAAAACATGTATAAAACATGTATTAAACATGTATAAAACATGTATAAAACATGTATAAAACATGTATAAAACCATGTATAAAACCATGTATAAAACCATGTATAAAACCATGTATAAAACCATGTATAAAACATGTATAAAACATGTATAAAACATGTATAAAACATGTATAAAACATGTATAAAACATGTATAAAACATGTATAAAACATGTATAAAACATGTATTAAACATGTATAAAACATGTATAAAACATGTATAAAACATGTATAAAACATGTATAAAACATGTATAAAACATGTATAAAACATGTATAAAACATGTATAAAACATGTATTAAACATGTATTAAACATGTATTAAACATGTATTAAAAATGTATTAAACATGTATTAAACATGTATTAAACATGTATTAAACATGTATAAAACATGTATTAAACATGTATAAAACATGTATAAAACATGTATAAAACATGTATAAAACATGTATTAAACATGTATAAAACATGTATTAAACATGTATAAAACATGTATAAAACATGTATAAAACATGTATAAAACATGTATTAAACATGTATAAAACATGTATAAAACATGCATAAAACATGTATAAAACATGCATAAAACATGTATAAAACATGCATAAAACATGTATAAAACATGCATAAAACATGTATAAAACGTGCATAAAACATGTATAAAACATGTATAAAACATGTATAAAACATGTATAAAACATGTATAAAACATGTATAAAACATGTATAAAACATGTATAAAACATATAAAACATGTATAAAACATGCATAAAACATGCATAAAACATGCATAAAACATGCATAAAACATGCATAAAACATGTATGAGATAGAGAAAGAGAAAGAGATAGAGATAGAGATAGAGATAAAGATAGAGATAGAGATAGAGATAGAGATAGAGATAGAGATAGAGATAGAGATAGAGATAGAGATAGAGATAGAGATAGAGATAGAGATAGAGATAGAGATAGAGATAGAGATAGAGATAGAGATAGAGATAGAGATAGAGATAGAGATAGAGATAGAGATAGAGATAGAGATAGAGAAAGAGATAATATCTCTGTTTAATACCTGCTTAATACATTTTTAACACCTGTTCAATACATGTTTAATACATGTTTAATACCTGTTTAATACCTGTTTAATACCTGTTTAATACATGTTTAATACATGTTTAATACCTGTTTAAAACATGTTTAATACATGTTTAATACATGTTTAATACCTGTTTAATACCTGTTTAATATCTGTTTAATACCTGTTTAATACCTGTTTAATAGCTGTTTAATACCTGCTTAATACATGTTTAATTCATGTTTAATATCTGTTTAATACCTGCTTAATACATGTTTAATACATGTTTAATACCTGTTTAATACATCTTTAATACATGTTTAATACCTGTTTAATACCTGTTTAATACATGTTTAATACCTGTTTAATACACGTTTAATACCTGTTAAGTACCTGTTTCATACATGTTTAATACATGTTTAATACCTGTTTAATACCTGTTTAACACATGTTTAATACATGTTTATTACCTGTTTAATACCTGTTTAATACCCGTTTAAAACCTGTTTAATATCTGTTTAATACCTGTTTAATACATGTTTAAAACATGTTTAATACATGTTTAATACCTGTTTAATACATGTTTAATACATGTTTAATACCTGTTTAATACCTGTTTAATACCGGTTTAATACATGTTTAATACATGTTTAAAACCTGTTTAATAGATGTTTAATACATGTTTAATATATGTTTAATACATGTTTAATACATGTTTAATACATGTTTTATACATGTTTTATACATGTTTAATACCTGTTTAATACCTATTTAATACATGTTTAAAACCTGTTTAATACCTGCTTAATACATGTTTAATATCTGTTTATTACCTGTTTAATACCTGTTTAATAAATGTTTAATACATGTTTAATACCTGTTTAATACCTGTTTAATACCTGTTTAAAACATGTTTAATACATGTTTAATACCTGTTTAATACATGTTTAATACCTGTTTAATACATGTTTAATACCTGTTTAACACATGTTTAATACATGTTTATTACCTGTTTAATACCTGTTTAATACCCGTTTAAAACCTGTTTAATACCTGTTTAATACCTGTTTAATACCTGTTCAATACCTGTTTAATACATGTTTAATACATGTTTAATACCTGTTCAATACCTGTTTAATACCTGTTTAATACCTGTTTAATACCTGTTTAATGCCTGTTTAATACCTGTTTAATACCTGTTTAATACCTGTTTTATACCTGTTTAATACCTGTTTAATACATGTTTTATACATGTTTTATACATGTTTAATACATGTTTAATACATGTTTAATATCTTCTCTATCTCTTTCTTTTTCTCTTTCTCTTTCTCTTTCTCTTTCTCTATCTCTATCTCTATCTCTATCTCTATCTCTATCTCTATCTCTATCTCTATCTCTATCTCTATCTCCATCTCCATCTCCATCTCCATCTCCATCTCTATCTCTATCTCTATCTCTATCTCTATCTCTATCTCTATCTCTATCTCTATCTCTATCTCTATCTCTATCTCTTTCACTATCTCTATCTCTATCTCTATCTCTACCTCTATCTCTATCTCTATCTCTATCTCTATCTCTATCTCTATCTCTATCTCTATCTCTATCTCTATCTCTATCTCTATCTCTATCTCTATCTCTATCTCTATCTCTATCTCTATCTCTATCTCTATCTCTATCTCTATCTCTATCTCTATCTCTATCTCTATCTCTATCTCTATCTCTATCTCTATCTCTATCTCTATCTCTATCTCTATCTCTATCTCTATCTCTATCTCTATCTCTATATCTATCTCTATTTCTATCTCTCTCTCTATCTCTATCTCTATCTAGTACCTGTTTAGTACCTGTTTAATACATGTTTAATACCTGTTTAATACCTGTTTGATACCTGTTTAATACCTGTTTAGTACCTGTTTAATACCTGTTTAATACCTGTTTAATAGCTGTTTAATACATGTTTAATACCTGCTTAATACATGTTTAATACATGTTTAATACCTGTTTAATACATCTTTAATACATGTTTAATACCTGTTTAATACCTGTTTAATACCTGTTTAATACATGTTTAATACCTGTTTAATACACGTTTAATACATGTTTAATACCTGTTTAATACATGTTTAATACATGTTTAATACATGTTTAATACCTGTTTAATACCTGTTTAATACCTGTTTAATACATGTTTAATACATGTTTAATACCTGTTTAAAACATGTTTAATACATGTTTAATACCTGTTTAATACCTGTTTAATACCTGTTTAATACATGTTTAATACATGTTTAATACATGTTTAATACCTGTTTAATACCTGTTTAATACCTGTTTAACACCTGTTTAATACCTGTTTAATACCTTTTTAAACTTTTTTAATACCTGTTTAATACCTGTTTAATACCTGTTAAATACCTGTTTAATACATGTTTAATACCTGTTTAATACATGTTTAATACAAGTTTAATACCTGTTTAATACCTGTTTAATAGCTGTTTAATAGCTGTTTAATACATGTTTAATACCTGTTTAATACATGTTTAAAACCTGTTTAATAGATGTTTAATACATGTTTAATACCTGTTTAATGCATGTTTAATACCTGTTTAATACATGTTTAATACCTGTTTAATACCTGTTTAATACATGTTTAATACAAGTTTAATACATGTTTAATACCTGCTTAATAGCTGCTTAATAGCTGTTTAATAGCTGTTTAATAGCTGTTTGAAAGTTGTTTAATAGCTGTTTAATAGCTGTTAAATAGCTGTTTAATAGCTGTTTAATAGCTGTTTAATATCTGTTTAATAGCTGTTTAATAGCTGTTTAATACCTGTTTAATTCCTGTTTAATACCTGTTTAATACCTGTTTAATACCTGTTTAATACCTGTTTAATACCTGTTTAATACCTGTTTAATACCTGTTTAATACCTGTTTAATACGTGTTTAATACCTGTTTAATACGTGTTTAATACCTGTTTAATACCTTTATAATACCTGTTTAATACCTGTTTAATACATGTTTAATACATGTTTAATACCTGTTTAATAAATTAATTGTAGTTTGTCAACAAGGTCATCCTATGGGTCCAGCCGCTTTCTCTCTTCTGAGCTTAAATAAATAGCTCAAATAAATAGTCATCATTTTCAGTAAAAAAATTTTTATATTTAATTTTTCCTTAAGCCATATTTAGTTCCTGTCGTAATTTTGTCCTTTATGCATATTACTTGCACAAACTCGATGTTTCACATCTGCCATGCGTTCCGTGATGACTCACATTTTTTATTAGTTTACGTTTTTGAAGTCGGTTTTTTTTTGAAAAGTTTATTTTAATCTCAGAATAACCAGAAGCCGCCTGTAAGCGTGAAACTGAAGAAACAAAAACCACTCTTAAATAGAGTGGTTTCACTTTGTTGCGATTAGTCACTCCGTTGCACTTACCGCGTTATAATGTACAGTACAAGTGTCAATTTTAATTTTAAAATGTCGTCTTGTGTCGTTCCTACATGCAAAAATGCTGCTGGGCTTACGAAGAAATTGGATGTTTGAAATTTTAAGGACGAAACGAAGGCGAGCCATTGAAACTAGAAATTCGATTATTTAGTAAGTTTTTTATGTTTAACCTTTACCGATGAACGTATACGAACCAAACACGTTGAGGCCATGTTATTTCTAATGAAAATGACAAAATAATGAGAAAAACACTTTGGGTAAATAATTTGAAAATCATATTTTGCATAATTTTGACGCATTATGACGATGGCGTTTCCTATTGTATCTATTTTCGTGAGGCTTATAAGTATCCGGAGGCTTATATTCGCTATGTATCCAGTCTAAAACATGATCGATGGAACAGCACACATACTTACGTACTTAGGATCTTAGGTGGCTGTAATTACTGATGCCGTGTGTAACGCTCTCTCGGGTACACACGCGAACGACACCTTTGAGATTGTGAACGTACCCGCCGCAAAGTTTTTCCCCACGTTCGTCGCTTTACTGAATAATGGAATCGCTAACAGCGCTGAAGCTCTATATATAACCTGTCACATCTAATACTGTTTTTGCAGGTTAATATTAATGGGAATTTCGTATATTTCTCATCTTAGATTAGGAGATTTTTCTATAATAATGTTGTTATATATATTGCCGAACATAAGCATCGAGTGTGTAGATTCAACATTAAATTGAATTACCTACATACCTAAAGACTAACGTATTTATTTACACTAAAACCAGTGTAGCTGTATATGGCTAAATTGAAAAATGTTACGTGGAAATTAACACCAAGCGATATTTAATTGAAATTGAGTTAATAGCAATGATTCCTTAGTTAATATGTTGGCTGTGACAATTGTCTAATAACTTTATAAACAAACTCTGCTATAAAAGGTTATCATGAGTTTTACAAAAAATCTGTAAAACGCGGAAGATGTCTGTCATGTACTATGTGAGTGTGTCCTAAAGTCATAAACGCACAGCATCAGGTAATACTAATAAAACCTTGGGATAAACTCCCTTGATTGGGGTTATATCCAATCCATAGGGTGTGTCACTCTTTACGGTATCACTGCCCTTTTATCTCGGCAGGTGGCGCATGAGCGACGGTACTCAATTGACTGTCAGTTACGTACAGTAACTTTTATAAATAAAATATATATGTTACAATATGTAAACTACTCGTTTGCCGAGATGTTGTACATAGCTATAAGAACCAATTTAACCATGTGTTAGAATTAAATGACTAAATTAAGATACAGCTGACATGCTCACCTATGTCAACAAGGATCATAATTGAATAAAGTTAAAAAAATCTGCAAAACGCGTCTGAGCCCCGTATAGTTATTTCACACTTTCGCTTAAGGTTTTTTGGTTGGGCACTATATTTCATTTTGCTGATATAAAAATTTATCGCTATAAATAAAACGAGAACAACATTCCCTGTATGGCGGGCTATATTAAAAGTGTTGAGCAGGGAAAATGTAGGAGCACCGTTTCCGTTTATTGCTGATCAGCTGATTTTGACGTGTACTATTCTGTGGCCGGAATACGCAAATTGGTTTTTGTAACAATAAATATTTTAATCCGATCGGTGGCCAGTAACCAATTAAATGTGGTTTTATTTTCCTGCAATAGCGAAACGAATTGCCGGCGTTTCCGCAATTTCATGCTTTAATTGTTATAAAATATAGCTGTGTTCCGCGTGGTAATAAGTTTTCTCGATCCAATAAAAACGTGTGTACTTATTTTTAAAACTTGAAATTATACCAACATGTTTTAATATGACGCAGTCAAACGCAGTCACGAAGAAATATTTTTTACGTTTATTTTAAAGTACATTGCTTTATTTGGCATACTGTAAAGGGGTAACAAGTGATTTTCATATTCTCGTGCGAGTTTTGATCTAGCGACACGCATTTACTGGTCGGCATTTAGAAATTAGTTTCTTAGTTATTAGGAGCATCGTTTCTAAACAATGCTTTCTATATCTATGTTTAAAAAAATTTGAAAAATACACAAAATTGGATACCCATATCTTAACAATTATGCCCGACACGCGTTCACATACAAGCAATCAAGAAGTCAGCAAATAAAACAGGACTGCATAAAATTTACCCTGTTGAAGCGTCGACTTTGGCTCTCATCTCTCATTCTCTATTAGAATAAATATTTTCACTAACGAAAGTACAGAATAATTTAAAATAATTCTTTAGCGACCATGTATCTACATAAATAAAATCAATATACCACCCACTCTTATCCAATGCCGAGCCGAAACCGCTAAAGCGAATCGAAGCGAAGGACATTGTGCGTGGGGTTACTAAGCTAGTAAATATTTTGTCATTGGAAATGACTTTCATTTCGTTGGAGTTGGAGTATATCATTTGGGAGTTTTGTGAGACAGGCAGATTGCACAAAGAGTTTTCTTGCTATCGGGATGAACGTGATGTCAAAAGACGCAGCTTGGCGAACTCTACGCAAGATGGCATAAGACAATTTGGAAAAAGTTCAAAAAAAAAATTATCGGCAAAAAACGAAAAATCGCAATTTTTTCCCCGATTATCATTTTGGGAGCCCGATATCTCAAGAACTAGGTCCGAATAAGAAAAAAATAAAAAAACGGCTCAGGGTAATTAGACGGGGGATCGATTAAGACTAAAATTGTTAGAATTGGACAACCGGAAGTAGTGGTTAAGGGTGCCCTTAGTTGGAAGTCGGACATGCGTCGGTGTTACATTTCGTACTAATTCGGTTTGTTCGATCAAAATGTCGTATAGAATGTTACATTTCGAAGTTTTAAGCTTCTTCAGATACAGTTATGTTATTTTTTTTGCGAAAAAAATTTATTTGTAAAACTATTATCCAAAATATGTGTGTTTGCTTTATTTAGTTAGGTTCATTTCCAATGTCGTAAAAAGTTCGTGTGAAAGCAGGAGAGTAAACTAATGCACATAAGTCATCATAATCATCATCAGCCCATCCTACCACACTGCAGGGCCTTGGGCCTCCCCCAGGGCTGAGGAGGGGGGGGGGGGGCTTGGAGCTTAAATCCACCACGCTGCTCCACTGCGGGTTGGGGACTGTAACTGAAACTATTGACAGCGTCCGGGACCACTGTTTAACGTGCCTTCCGAAGCACGGTGTCAGTGATATTGTGTACTTAAGTCAGAAAAACTCATTGGTACACGCCCGGATTCGAACATGGCCCTATGGGGCCTTATAAATTTGAGACAGGTTCGTTGCGCTTTGGGCTATCACGACACTTGCGTGCGTGGGGTTACTAAGCTAATAAATATTTTTTAATCATGTGGTAAACTAATGCACATAAGTCATGATGATATATAAACAAATAGAAGTAGTTATATAAGTTATGATCATTAGTAGTAATATAACATAATAATAATAATATATGAATAATATAATTTAATGGGCTTGGATCAAAATTTTAAAGTTGCGCTGATGGTAAAAATTAAAAGGGATAAGATTTTTTCTGTTTACGAATTTTCCGGATATTAATGACAAATTGATCTGACCAGTTGATGTCACAGGGATATTACATTAAGCAATTTTTGGAAAAAAATAAACAAAGAAAATAAAAAATTTAATTTTTTTTTTAAATTTTATAGAGAAAGTATAATAAACTGGTTCATATTTTCGGAAAAAAATATAAAAACTATATGTTAAGAAAGTCAAATATAAGGGAGCGAAGCCGCGGGCGGTCGCTGGTAAATATGTACTTTAGTACTATAAGGAATATCAAAACACCAAATAGAATGTAACAGCAAAAGATTCGCAATTAACTTGTACAACATAAACTTAATTTGTGTGTCAGAAAACTGTTAGTTTGTAAAGTGGTATAATATTAAACGAGCGGAACTTCTTGCTCCAAAGTAAATAATGTCTTATTTTAAACTTAAAAGTTTTCTATCATTTGTTTCGTAGCTCCACAATCGGTTTTTAGCATAAAAGTAAGAATTGACTCGAAGTCTTCTTCTGCGTTTACCGTCTAACCACGCATACTATAGCTAGCTGCTGTAAGATGGCGAGTTTCAATCCGCGAGGTCCCCGCGCGCCGGTCTTCACCCATGCGAAATCCCCGCGCGCTGGTTTTCACCCTCGCGGAATCGCGTTTGACATTTTCGATACTGTGAAGTGACATTTATAACTCTATTAAAATCAAACGTTCCTGTCAAATTTATTTACTCTATGGTTTTTAGTATTAGAATAGAGTTTACTTAGATTAAGAATTCCCCTAGTTTTCAAAGCGGGGAATCCCAACCCCAATCCAAAATAAATCCGAAAATGATACACATATTATGTTTTACTTTTCAGTAGTTTCATGTCCACAGCATAAAGGCAAATAAAACCTTCTAAGTACCTCCGACCAGAATATTGATTGATATACATATCAAGAAAGACACTTCGTACATATTTAACTATAAGTTTATCAGCATTGGCCGTATAAAGAATAATATTTGAGGAGGAAAAATCATATTTCTACTTTTGACGAAAAATCATTTTTGACTAGTGGGTAGCGACCCTGCCTAAGAAGCTGGAGGTTCTGGGTTCGAATCCCAGGTCGGGTCAGTATTTGTATTGATATATATAATGAATATTGATACTGGTACCGGGTCTTGGTTGTTATATGTATGTGGTGTCTTCGCAAAAAATATTTATGTATATATATATTATAAAAAAAGAATATTTAAGTATGTACATCAGTTGTCTAGTAACCCATAACACAAGCATAATACTTGCTTACTTTGGGAGTAGATGGCGCTGTGTGGGAAGTCCCATGTATTATTATTATTCTTATATTATACTCATATTTTCTTCGTGATTTTTCCTATTTCTCGTGGATATTTAAAGATTTAAATTTTTCGTTTGTGATATAATTAACTATTTTACTGTATTTATTTATTGTAGGAAATCCAACAGTTGTAAAATACATATTAATTGAAAGTAAAATTAAAATTGAGCCTATTACAAGTTTCCACTTATATATAACTTTTTAACTTTACGAACTACTTAAATTACCTATCGAACTAGAATAAACTACATAATTATAACACTAAGTACAGACATCCAAACAGCAGCCATCTAGTTCAAGTACTTTTTCTCTCTCAATATTTTCAGTTTAGAAGATAAGGAGAGAATGCTTGATACTCGTATATTCTTTTTAATATCCTTTAAACTATGTATTCTAAAATTATAGAAAAATATGTTTGTAGGTATATAAATCGCTTTGTTTTGGTATGTCACGTGATACACTTGAGAAATATTTTTTTTCTATTGGTATTTGTCCCCTCCCTAAATGAAAAATTCGTTTATCGCTTAGGTTTTTCTCTAAAATATGTGGAAAGCCCTATTTTACTTTTCTTTTGAAGTTTTAGGTTTTTCAGAGATAAGGAGAAATGTCAACTTTCGTATATTTTGTTTGATATAAACTATGACTTCAAAAATTTTAATAAAAATATTTTTGTATTTTCCTAAATAAGTTTTTTTCTTCATTTGATTTGAGTATATCACACGATGCACTTAAGAATTTTTTTTTTGTAAATTTTCTAATTTACATTCGATAATCTTCCGTGATCAGGTCATCTGACTCTGTATATATAAAAAATTAAAACTGTTTTCGTACAGTAGAATCGGAGAAGATCCATGACCTCCACATCCTGAAAACGGCCCCCATGCTAAAATTATTGGCAGGCCCCTGTAAGCCTTGTTAAAGAAATTGATTCAAAGACAATACGAAAGTAATGTGAATATTTATCAACTAAAATGAGTTTATATAAAAAAAGACACACTATCTAGTAATATCAATCACTGAAATTTGTCTTCGGCTCCGTTTGGTCAGGTATAGAATGATTATTGTAAATTAAATTTCTTGTTTTTTTTTCATGCAAGTTTATCAATATATGAACTATCTTGGCTAATTCATTTTCTGTGCATAAAACTGCTAAGTAGTTAAGTGCTTCTTGATTTGTTGTATTTGTTTGCCACGTTTTCAATGAATTAGTCAGTCCGCTCAATGATATCCTAGAACGGGTTGAGTAGTTGATTTGCTGTCTCACTTATTGCGCGACACTTCCACTTACGGGAAATAGCAATATAGGAGTATTAGATGAGTACTTATATGGAGAGTATGCATAATCTCGCTCACTCGGCTCTCGCATGTCGAACTCCGTCGAACTCCGTCGAACGTGCGATTGTCACAATTAAATTTTTACTGTACCTACTGTCGGGCTCGTGAGAACATAAGTTGCGACATAAGGACAAACAGACACTATAGTGAATTTATAAGGGTTCAGTTTTTCATCTCGCATTTAGGGAACCCTAAAAATATCTAGACTAATATATTATTGTACTAAATCGATATCCTATTACGCGGTATACAATGGCGTTTGGTAAAAAAGCTCAACGGCAAGCTTTCGAAGCTGCAATCTCTTAAAGTCGAGAAGGTATCAAAAAACGTATACGAGTCGAAATAGATTGAAGTTACATTGAAAGCAAAGTGTCTGCCCAAACGAAGTGTAGACCGCTCTCGGGATGCCGGCGTAAGAACATTAAGGGGAGCAATCTTGGAGCGTGTTGTACTAGAACGCTTGCTCTTTTGAAGTTCCGCGGGCCACAACTCTTTGAGCTAGTGTATCTTAGTGGGAAGGGAGGACCGCGGTCACACACCCACCGACAGGGTTGTCTAACTTTTACCACAAAAGAACTACGACGTATCTTAGTCTATATGTAATACTGGCGACAGACATGTAATTTCATCTTGAAAAATGACATTCTTAAAACGAGGCCAATCACATCTAGTGGCCTCGTCTGATATTAGTCGTGCCCTAGAAGAACGTGGAACAAATAGCCGATTATTGGTTTAATATGCATTTTTTAACGCCAGTGATATCAAACAATCAATATCAAACAAAAAATGAATCGATAAAAAATATATTTTTATCGATTCATTATTTATAAAAAAATCTGCCCGTATTTATAATAATAATGTAATTATTATAAATAATAATACATAATGTGTAAGAATGTAAAAAATTACTATGAGGCCAGCGCCCGATATTAAATTATTTCATTGATACACAATGGTAATTAAGTAAAACATAAATACTGCGAATGAGAAAGGTGCGACTGCGAGTGTAGCGAGGAGCGGTATCCCGCCGGTGGTTGCTGACCGACGCAACCGCTTAACTGTGCCAAAATAGTTTTTTAGAGCCATTTCATAAAGCGTTGCGCTATCTAATGTTGACATTAATGCAATGCTACGAAGTCAGACTTTACTATATTTTTGTACGTAAAAGGTTCAACTATATATAATACTAGCTTTCCGACCGCGGCTTCGCCCACGTGAACTACACAGTTGTACCGGCACCGCTAAATGGACGCGACGCTCTAGAATATTGTGACACTTTATAGAAAATTCTGCAACTTAACTACCTAAGAAATCTCTGTAGGTACCTAATTTCATCAAAATCCATTTAGTCATTTTAGCATGTAGAATAGCTATCCCAAAACCGGTTAGCCGTTTTCGAGATAAACCAGAACAGACAGACACTACAATTTAATTAATATAAATAAAAAAATTGCTCTTCACTCCTGACAACGCCCTCTACATGTTTGCAACATTTCAGTAAAATCGGTTCAGCGTTTTCGGCGATTAGCCCAAACAAACAGACAAACAAACACACCGACAAAACCAACTTATGTCACTCCTGATAATCTCATTTTAATGTCTGCGAAGATTCATTGAAAGGGTTTAGTCGTTTTGGAGATTAGCCGGAACAAAAAGACATACAGACAATCACACGACAAGTTACCTATATTACTCCTGACAATTTATTTTTAATGTCTGCATAGTTTCATTACAATTTCTAAAAGTTTAGCTCGAATATACAGATAGACAGACAGACAAACAAAAAATAGCGTATATCACTCCTCACACCCTTTTTTTTACCTCTGCGAAGTTTCATTAAAATCGGTTTAGCTGTTTTAGAGTTTAACTCGAAAAGGCAGACAAATAAAAGCATTGTATGTCACTCCTGACATCCTTTTAATCACATCTGTGAAGTTTCATTCAAATCAGTTCCTCCTTTTCGGAGATCAGTTCGAACAAACGGACGGACAGATGGACGGACAGACAGACAAACAAAACCTATTGTGTGTCACTGCTGATAATATTTTAATCACATTTGTGAAGTTTCATTGAAATCAGTATAATCGTTTCGGAGATTAGTTTGAACAGACAGACGGACGGACATACAGACAAAATGTAGCCTATGTTACTTTCGATAATGCCTTCTGCACGTCTGTAAAGTTTCATTGAAATCGGTTCAGCCGTTTCGGAGATTAGCCGGAACAGACAGACAGACACTACAATTTTATTCTAATAGATCGATTACTGTAGTTTTGAAGGCTTAATTTTTATCTTACAGTGGAGTTCGGGCTTTAAGGTGGATCTACATTTTAAATACATAATGGATTTGACTTGACAACGAATATCAAACAAAGGATTTGATTGGTAATAATTACATGTTATACGCTAGTCCATCTTGGTATAAATAGTTAAAAACTATATTATAAAATACTTGTTACGAAAAAATAAAATCACAAAACAATTGTCTTATGTGGAGTAACGTTTCTAGCTAAAATGAGTGATTAATTTTAAAATGACAACATTTTTTTGTTCCTAAATACTTATTTTGTTATTTATATAAGGACATTATCTGTTATTTGATATACCTACTTCAAAACTTTTTATATATAATCGAAAATAATTACGTTATATCACGAAAATTAATGTATAAGAATTTTATTTAGTATTAAATGAATCACAGAATATCGTATAATGCAAAATTGTTTAATAATTTTAGAGGACACTTCTATTATACCTACATGTGTCGAATATTAAAAGTAGGTGTATCGCCCTGGTTGTGGTGATGAGCCGCGGATTGCCAACCCTTGCCCAAGACGAATTCCGTCCGGACTGCGGTACGACGAATTACATCAAAATGTAATTATCTAATACATCTAAAGTATTTTGTTTTTAGAGATACAAAGCAAACCTTTGAATGATGTTAGCCGAAAATGTGTGTAATGAAATTTTAAGCTTTCTTCCCTAAATTACATGAAAATGAAAATAAGAGTATTAATACTTTTTTTTAATCTATTTATAATAATATAAGCACACAATATTAAGGTAAAGTCTGTTTATTATAATTTTATTTATTTAGTACACAATTATTGGAAGTCAAATTGAATTTGATTAAAAGAAAATTAATAATAATCATCATCATCATCATCAGCCCATTTTTACCCCACTGCAGGGGCTTAGGCCTCCCCCAGGGTGAGGAGGGGGGCTTGGAGCTTAAGTCCACCACGCTGCTCCACTGCGGGTTGGGAACTGTAACGACCGCCATCTATTGACAGCGTCCGGGACCGACTACTTAACGTGCCCTCCGAAGCACGGTGTCAGTGATATTGTGTACTTAAGTTAGAAAAACTCATTGGTACACGCCCGGATTCGAACCCTGGCCTTATAAATTTGAGACAGGTTCGTTGCGCTCTGGGCTATCACGACATCTTTACAACACGACAAATTAATAATAATAATAATGTATTTATCACAACAACGTCTAGGCCCCAAACTAAGCTTTAGCTTGTGTTTTGGGTACCAAGAAAACACCACATACATATAACAACCAAGACCCGGTACCAGTATCAATATTCATAATATAAATACTGACCCGACCTGGGATTCGAGCCCTGGACCTCCAGCTTCGTAGGCAGGGTCGCTACCCACTAGGCCAAGTGGTCGTCAAATAAAACAGGCACAACATTTATGCCACCAGATTATATTATTTTTTTAATGAAATGAGTGACATTTTTATTTTTTTGTTCGAATACGTACACAAATAGTATATACACTACTGGAAAACAAAAATACGACTCTGTAATGAATGACTGTTTAAAAAGCTGTAGAGTCGACGAAACTCGAGTTTAAATTATTTTGATTTTTTTCTGTTTCTTAGCATAGTGACTTTTGTAAGTGCTACGAGCAATAACTAATCCATAAAATACGAGGCGCCCTGTCCCATGAAGATAGTGGAAAACGTAATTCATCAGTTTTAGCGTCCATTGTCTTAAATTCGCGATAGCCGCGTAGCTGCGAGGACGCTTCTTGTTAGATGGATGTGGTTCGAATCCCACGACATGTACCATTGAGTTTTTTTCTGACTTAAGTATATAACCATCACTGACTCCGTGCCTCGGAGAGCACATTAAGCCGACAGTCCCGTTTGGTTCTAGGTGTTAATATATTGTATTTGACCATTCACTTTGATAGCAATAAATTATAACTTTTCTCATTATTGCATCACAATTTTTATTTCGACCCACATTTATTTCAAATATTACAATGAAAATGTGTGAAATATAACATTAAAGAATGGCGTTAAAGTGAAATAATGTTTAAAGAAAAATGTTTCCTTTCCTTTTAATTTTTTTAATTAAGAACATAAACTTTATAATTTAAATTAAATTAGATGGCCAGTAATTTGATTTTATTTTGTATAAAATTTATGAATAGCATTTTTAAAATATTTTTATTTTGCTAGCTAGGATGTTAACCAGCATTACCAAATAAAACATGATATCTACTTAAGTTAACAAAAACTAGGATTTAAACAAAAAACCACGACTGATTTATATATATATATATTTTATTTTAAATTTATTTATGCAGTATTTGAGGCATGAAAACGAAACTACGCCAGCAATGGTGCTTCACCCGTCTTAAAAAAGCAATGTAAGTAAGCGTCCAGGCGTATTTAATTGCTGCCCGCTAAGTCGCCAGGGCAGTATATGAGAGAAGCTTTACAGCCGCTGGTAGCAGTAGTTTAACTGCACTGTGGTTCGATGTTTACTTTCAGCGGGTTTCAGTGCTACTTTGTTCCAAGTTAATTGCTTTACTCGAAATTAGTTCTTCTCCTCAAGAGCCAAATCAAATACTAGTGTCAAAAGTTAAGCTTTCAGTTCAGAGCCAGTCTCTTTGTTTCACGTTTAACGTACGACGACATTTCCTTGTGCAGTTTTATACAAATCGGTTAAGTATTCTGTGCGACCTTCTCGTGAGCGTTCGTGTATAAAAGTTAATTCAGTCAATAGAAAGTTTTAATGGATTTTGTTTCAATTCTTATGACCCAATATTTATTCGAGAAACGAGTGTGGCTCGAGGGCGAGTTTCATAAAAACGGTTATGACTGCAGCTCGGTAAGGCGGCGCGCTGTTTAAGCTAATATACTTAGCCGTGTCATTATTTTATTTCTCTAAAACTTGGGTATTTTCTTAATAATAATAATAACGTATACATCACAATAAAGTCTACGCCCCAAACTAAGCATTAGCTTGTGTTTTAGATACCAAGCGAAGACACCACATACATATAACAAAACAACCAAAACCCGGTACTTAGTGACATGTTAGTGTTTACTATACAATCTGTTTTTCTTTTTTTGCTATCTAATTTCGAACACGAACATTTGAATATGCAATATCTAGATACACATTCGATCCGAACTTAAATCGATGAAATGTTATTTTCATGCATTGGATTTGTACGCGATCGGGGGGTGGCTATTCTCGTATTCCGTTCATTTAAGTTTCAGCGCGGCAACGAGGTTGTGGTCAGCCGCTGGCCGCTCGTTGTGCTCAAGTGCACATAACTCAATTCTCAAATCGTACTCGAAAACACATACATCGGTGGGCGACTGTGTTTGAAATTTCATTTCCCGTTTACAGTGGAGCATTGTAAAACGCGTTGTTTTGACGAAGAGTCCGCCCGAGATAAGGCACAGACCTTTGTTTTTAAGGATCGGGTTTTAATTTACTGCGAGTAATTGTGGCTTTACTGCATTCCGCGCGGAAAATTATAAGGAAAATAAAAAGGTCCCGCTATTACGCCGCGAAAGCCCTCCGCCGTGACGAGGGTCGTGCAGCTCTGCGACGAAATGAAACGAGAGATAAAAACTAAATTAAATGCTAATTGGGGAATTTCACACCCGCTGGAAAGCCAACAACGGCTGAGACAATGTGGCAGGACGTCTTGCGTCGCGGCTTCAAGACGGACATAGTTAAAATTACGTCGCTAAAATGTAAAAATATGAATTGATATTTTTAAATAATTTTTTTTTATTTGTATGGAAAACCTACAGCGCAATTAATTTATTGACAGACATAACAGCAACGCAAGGCCAATAATAGGTTCTCACTTGAAGATATACAGTAGAAAAAGAAAACATACAACAAACAAACATATAATATTTAGTGTTTGAAGTTGTCGATAAATTACGTATTGATCTTGTGTCGATATATTTGATAATAACATATCTCCTTTACATGAAAACTCTGCGCTTACGTCTCTGTTCAAAAACTAACATACCCAAAAAATATCGGTTCCATTGAAAACAGGACCAAATATAATATTTTCAGTTTACGATATCATAATAATATTGATTTCGCATACATTGGGAATAACATCTCAGTTATATAGGAACCCTTCGAAAATTATTTTGTTTACGGAGTCGTAAAAAATGTATAAAATAGCATCGTACATCGTCTTTCTATATGTCTTGTGCGATACGGACCTCGCCCGCGTAATATCGGCTAGCTTCGAGGAGTTTTTCCACTTTATTGGACAGTTAGGATATAATTTCATCTCGTGTTTATGGCGCCGTAAAAAGTTTGCACCGCTGATATAACCATCGGCAATTACCGGTCACCGCCTTTCGCGTCACTGCGCGTCCCTTCAAATCTGATTTAGGGGGCTTCCAAAAAATAAACCTGGAAAAATAAATCTGTTTGTTTGTTTCCTTGCTTCTCTCAATTAAACTATCCACTAACACAACCTGTTTTAATATTATTTTATTAGAATAGAGTAATTAATACAATACTGCTATTATATAAAATAAATTATATTATATATATGATAATAACACCTGAGACATCCCACACAGCGCCATCTAGTCCCAAACTAAGCGAAGCTTGTATTATGGGTACCAGACAACTGACATACATAATTAAGTGTTCTTTATAATATATAGGTACATACATAGATATTTCACACCCAGACACACTGAGAAAACTGTTTGTTTACTATTTACTAAATTTTCAGTATTAGTTAACTGAACAGTTTAGTTGCCCTGGGGATTGCTAAACTTGGAGCTACTAGTAGCTAACCTCGTTTAGTTAAATCCATTTAGTTAACACAGGTAAAGTTCAGTTACACTAACAAAACAATTTAATAATAACAGATAAACCGTTTTGCTATTTCTTACTAAAGTGTTTAGTAAAGATAAACCGAAATGCACTTTATGCACTTTTCTTTAACTGAACTGTTTAGCTGGACCACCTGAATATTTAGTAATAAATAGCTAAACTATACATGTATTCTAACCTAACTATTTAGCTAGACCACCTGCATATTTAGGAATTAATAGCAAAACTGTACAGGTATTCTAACCTAACTATTCAGCTGGACCACCTGAATATTTAGTAATAAATAGCTAAACTGGTCAGGTATTCTAATCTAACTATTCAGCTGAACCACCTGAATATTTAGTTATAAATAGCTTAACTGTTCAGGTGTTCTAACTTAACTATTCAGCTGGACCACCTGAATATTTAGTAATAAATAGCTAAACTGTTCAGGTATTCTAACCTAACTATTTACCTAGACCACCTGAATATTCAGTAATAAATAACAAAACTGTACAGTTATCCCAACCTAAGTATTTAGGCATACCACCTGAATATTTAGTAATAAATAGCAAAACTATACAGGTATTGTAACCTAAGTATTTAGGCATACCACCTGAATATTTAGTAATGAATAGCAAAACTATACAGGTATTGTAACCTAACTATTTAGCCATACCACCTGAATGTTTGTAATAAGTAGCAAAACTGTACAGTTATTCTAACTCAACTATTTATCTAGACCACCTGAACATTCAGTAATAAATAGCAAAACTGTAAAGGTATTCTAACCCGACTATTTAGCTAAACCACCTGAATATTTAGTAATAAATAGCTAAACTGTTCAGGTATTCTAACCTAACTATTTACCTAGACCACCTGAATATTCAGTAATAAATAACAAAACTGTACAGTTATCCCAGCCTAAGTATTTAGGCATACCACCTAAATTTTATGTAAAAGGTAACAGAACTGTTTAATTGGACCAGCTATATGTTTGGGTATCGCTGCTAGAAGATAGTCGAAAACAACGAATCACTTTAGTAAGAGATAACCAACGATCTAAAAGGTAAGTTGTTGCCTTCAGGTTGCTATTGCTTACAGAAAACTTGTACGAGTAAATGAATAACTTAACAAAAATTTAAAAAAAGTCTTGATTAGGTAGTATTATTTAACCATAAATTGAACAAGTTAATTGATCATTTACTCAAATTTTGTGTAAACAAAGTAAACCTGACGACAGCAACATACCTTTTCAATCAATCGGTTCTCTCTTATTAAAGCAATTTGTTGTTTCCAACTAAGTAACTTCTAGGCTGCGATACCGAAACCCATAGCCGGTCCAATGAAACTCCTTTCACTGCATCATCTGTCAAACAAGAATTAAATCAAACAAAAAATTAGAATATGGTCATTTATTTAATAAAGGAATCTTATTCCTTTAAATAACAGAAAGTACACTATGTAGGTTTTTTCACATATTTTTATAGTACACTTAGTAGTATATTATACTTACATTTTGTTTAATTTTACATTAACATACAACAGATAGATAGAGATAGAGATAGAGATAGAGATAGAGATAGAGATAGAGATAGAGATAGAGATAGAGATAGAGATAGAGATAGAGATAGAGATAGAGATAGAGATAGAGATAGAGATAGAGATAGAGATAGAGATAGAGATAGAGATAGAGATAGAGATAGAGATAGAGATAGAGATTGAGATTGAGATTGAGATAGAGATAGAGATAGAGATAGAGATAGAGATAGAGATAGAGATAGAGATAGAGATAGAGATAGAGATAGAGATAGAGATAGAGATAGAGATAGAGATAGAGATAGAGATAGAGATAGAGATAGAGATAGAGATAGAGATAGAGATAGAGATAGAGATAGAGATAGAGATAGAGATAGAGATAGAGATAGAGATAGAGATAGAGATAGAGATAGAGATAGAGATAGAGATAGAGATAGAGATAGAGATAGAGATAGAGATAGAGATAGAGATAGAGATAGAGATAGAGATAGAGATAGAGATAGAGATAGAGATAGAGATAGAGATAGAGATAGAGATAGAGATAGAGATAGAGATAGAGATAGAGATAGAGATAGAGATAGAGATAGAGATAGAGATAGAGATAGAGATAGAGATAGAGATAGAGATAGAGATAGAGATAGAGATAGAGATAGAGATAGAGATAGAGATAGAGATAGAGATAGAGATAGAGATAGAGATAGAGATAGAGATAGAGATAGAGATAGAGATAGAGATAGAGATAGAGATAGAGATAGAGATAGAGATAGAGATAGAGATAGAGATAGAGATAGAGATAGAGATAGAGATAGAGATAGAGATAGAGATAGAGGTAGAGGTAGAAATAGAGATAGAGAAAGAAATAGAGAAAGAGAAAGAGAAAGAGAAAGAGAAAGAGAAAGAGAAAGAGAAAGAAAAAGAGAAATAGAAAGAGAAAGAGAAAGAGAAAGAGAAAGAGAAAGAAAAAGAGAAAGAGAAAGAGAAAGAGAAAGAGAAAGAGAAAGAGAAAGAAAAAGAGAAAGAGAAAGAGAAGGAGATAGAGATAGAAAAGGAAATAGAGATAGAGAAAGACAAAGAGAAAGAGATAGAGATAGAGAAAGAGACAGAGATAAAGACAGAGACAGAGACAGAGACAAAAACAGAGACAGAGACAGAGACAAAAACAGAGACAGAGACAGAGACAGAGACAGAGACAGAGACAGAGAAAGAGACAGAGACAGAGACAGAGCCAGAGACAGAGACAGAGACAGAGACAGAGACAGAGACAGAGACAGAGACAGAGACAGAGACAGAGACAGAGACAGAGACAGAGACAGAGACAGAGACAGAGACAGAGACAGAGACAGAGAAGGAGACAGAGACCGAGACAGAGACAGAGACAGAGATAGAGATAGAGAAGGAGGTAGAGATAGAGAAGGAGACGGAGATAGAGATATAGAAGATATTAAAAATGTATTAAACATGTATAAAACATATATAAAACATGTATTAAACATGTATAAAACATATATAAAACATGTATAAAACATGTATAAAACATGTATAAAACATGTATAAAACATGTATAAAACATGTATAAAACATGTATAAAACATGAATAAAACATGTATAAAACATGTATAACACCCGTATAAAACATGTATAAAAAATGTATTAAACATGTATTAAACATGTATAAAACATGTATAAAACATGTATAAAACATGTATAAAAATTGTATTAAACATGTATAAAAAATGTATTAAACATGTATTAAACATGTATTAAACATGTATAAAACATGTATAAAACATGTATAAAACATGTATAAAACATGTATAAAACATGTATAAAACAAGTATAAAACATGTATAAAACATGTATAAAACATGTATGAAACATGTATAAAACATGTATAAAACATGTATAAAACATGTATGAAACATGTATAAAACATGTATTAAACATGTATAAAACATGTATAAAACATGTATAAAACATGTATAAAACATGTATAAAACATGTATAAAACATGTATAAAACATGTATAAAACATGTATAAAACATGTATAAAACATGTATAAAACATGTAAAAAACATGTATAAAACATGAATAAAACATGTATAAAACATGTATAAAACATGTATAAAACATGTATAAAACATGTATGAAACATGTATTAAACATGTATAAAACATGTATTAAACATGTATAAAACATGTATTAAACATGTATAAAACATGTATAAAACATGTATAAAACATGTATAAAACCATGTATAAAACCATGTATAAAACCATGTATAAAACCATGTATAAAACCATGTATAAAACATGTATAAAACATGTATAAAACATGTATAAAACATGTATAAAACATGTATAAAACATGTATAAAACATGTATAAAACATGTATAAAACATGTATTAAACATGTATAAAACATGTATAAAACATGTATAAAACATGTATAAAACATGTATAAAACATCAATAAAACATGTATAAAACATGTATAAAACATGTATAAAACATGTATAAAACATGTATTAAACATGTATTAAACATGTATTAAACATGTATTAAAAATGTATTAAACATGTATTAAACATGTATTAAACATGTATTAAACATGTATAAAACATGTATTAAACATGTATAAAACATGTATAAAACATGTATAAAACATGTATAAAACATGTATTAAACATGTATAAAACATGTATTAAACATGTATAAAACATGTATAAAACATGTATAAAACATGTATAAAACATGCATAAAACATGTATAAAACATGCATAAAACATGTATAAAACATGCATAAAACATGTATAAAACATGCATAAAACATGTATAAAACATGTATAAAACATGTATAAAACATGTATAAAACATGTATAAAACATGTATAAAACATGTATAAAACATGTATAAAACATATAAAACATGTATAAAACATGCATAAAACATGCATAAAACATGCATAAAACATGCATAAAACATGCATAAAACATGTATGAGATAGAGAAAGAGAAAGAGATAGAGATAGAGATAAAGATAGAGATAGAGATAGAGATAGAGATAGAGATAGAGATAGAGATAGAGATAGAGATAGAGATAGAGATAGAGATAGAGATAGAGATAGAGATAGAGATAGAGATAGAGATAGAGATAGAGATAGAGATAGAGATAGAGATAGAGATAGAGATAGAGATAGAGATAGAGATAGAGATAGAGATAGAGATAGAGATAGAGATAGAGATAGAGATAGAGATAGAGATAGAGATAGAGATAGAGATAGAGATAGAGATAGAGATAGAGATAGAGATAGAGATAGAGATAGAGATAGAGATAGAGATAGAGATAGAGATAGAGATAGAGATAGAGATAGAGATAGAGATAGAGAAAGAGATAATATCTCTGTTTAATACCTGCTTAATACATTTTTAACACCTGTTCAATACATGTTTAATACATGTTTAATACCTGTTTAATACCTGTTTAATACCTGTTTAATACATGTTTAATACATGTTTAATACCTGTTTAAAACATGTTTAATACATGTTTAATACATGTTTAATACCTGTTTAATACCTGTTTAATATCTGTTTAATACCTGTTTAATACCTGTTTAATAGCTGTTTAATACCTGCTTAATACATGTTTAATTCATGTTTAATATCTGTTTAATACCTGCTTAATACATGTTTAATACATGTTTAATACCTGTTTAATACATCTTTAATACATGTTTAATACCTGTTTAATACCTGTTTAATACATGTTTAATACCTGTTTAATACACGTTTAATACCTGTTAAGTACCTGTTTCATACATGTTTAATACATGTTTAATACCTGTTTAATACCTGTTTAACACATGTTTAATACATGTTTATTACCTGTTTAATACCTGTTTAATACCCGTTTAAAACCTGTTTAATATCTGTTTAATACCTGTTTAATACATGTTTAAAACATGTTTAATACATGTTTAATACCTGTTTAATACATGTTTAATACATGTTTAATACCTGTTTAATACCTGTTTAATACCGGTTTAATACATGTTTAATACATGTTTAAAACCTGTTTAATAGATGTTTAATACATGTTTAATATATGTTTAATACATGTTTAATACATGTTTAATACATGTTTTATACATGTTTTATACATGTTTAATACCTGTTTAATACCTATTTAATACATGTTTAAAACCTGTTTAATACCTGCTTAATACATGTTTAATATCTGTTTATTACCTGTTTAATACCTGTTTAATAAATGTTTAATACATGTTTAATACCTGTTTAATACCTGTTTAATACCTGTTTAAAACATGTTTAATACATGTTTAATACCTGTTTAATACATGTTTAATACCTGTTTAATACATGTTTAATACCTGTTTAACACATGTTTAATACATGTTTATTACCTGTTTAATACCTGTTTAATACCCGTTTAAAACCTGTTTAATACCTGTTTAATACCTGTTTAATACCTGTTCAATACCTGTTTAATACATGTTTAATACATGTTTAATACCTGTTCAATACCTGTTTAATACCTGTTTAATACCTGTTTAATACCTGTTTAATGCCTGTTTAATACCTGTTTAATACCTGTTTAATACCTGTTTTATACCTGTTTAATACCTGTTTAATACATGTTTTATACATGTTTTATACATGTTTAATACATGTTTAATACATGTTTAATATCTTCTCTATCTCTTTCTTTTTCTCTTTCTCTTTCTCTTTCTCTTTCTCTTTCTCTTTCTCTTTCTCTATCTCTATCTCTATCTCTATCTCTATCTCTATCTCTATCTCTATCTCTATCTCTATCTCTATCTCTATCTCCATCTCCATCTCCATCTCCATCTCCATCTCTATCTCTATCTCTATCTCTATCTCTATCTCTATCTCTATCTCTATCTCTATCTCTTTCACTATCTCTATCTCTATCTCTATCTCTACCTCTATCTCTATCTCTATCTCTATCTCTATCTCTATCTCTATCTCTATCTCTATCTCTATCTCTATCTCTATCTCTATCTCTATCTCTATCTCTATCTCTATCTCTATCTCTATCTCTATCTCTATCTCTATCTCTATCTCTATCTCTATCTCTATCTCTATCTCTATCTCTATCTCTATCTCTATCTCTATCTCTATCTCTATCTCTATCTCTATCTCTATCTCTATCTCTATCTCTATCTCTATCTCTATATCTATCTCTATTTCTATCTCTCTCTCTATCTCTATCTCTATCTCTATCTAGTACCTGTTTAGTACCTGTTTAATACATGTTTAATACCTGTTTGATACCTGTTTAATACCTGTTTAGTACCTGTTTAATACCTGTTTAATACCTGTTTAATAGCTGTTTAATACATGTTTAATACCTGCTTAATACATGTTTAATACATGTTTAATACCTGTTTAATACATCTTTAATACATGTTTAATACCTGTTTAATACCTGTTTAATACCTGTTTAATACATGTTTAATACCTGTTTAATACACGTTTAATACATGTTTAATACCTGTTTAATACATGTTTAATACATGTTTAATACCTGTTTAATACCTGTTTAATACCTGTTTAATACATGTTTAATACATGTTTAATACCTGTTTAAAACATGTTTAATACATGTTTAATACCTGTTTAATACCTGTTTAATACCTGTTTAATACATGTTTAATACATGTTTAATACATGTTTAATACCTGTTTAATACCTGTTTAATACCTGTTTAACACCTGTTTAATACCTGTTTAATACCTTTTTAAACTTTTTTAATACCTGTTTAATACCTGTTTAATACCTGTTAAATACCTGTTTAATACATGTTTAATACCTGTTTAATACATGTTTAATACAAGTTTAATACCTGTTTAATACCTGTTTAATAGCTGTTTAATAGCTGTTTAATACCTGTTTAATACATGTTTAATACCTGTTTAATACATGTTTAAAACCTGTTTAATAGATGTTTAATACATGTTTAATACCTGTTTAATGCATGTTTAATACCTGTTTAATACATGTTTAATACCTGTTTAATACCTGTTTAATACATGTTTAATACAAGTTTAATACATGTTTAATACCTGCTTAATAGCTGCTTAATAGCTGTTTAATAGCTGTTTAATAGCTGTTTGAAAGTTGTTTAATAGCTGTTTAATAGCTGTTAAATAGCTGTTTAATAGCTGTTTAATAGCTGTTTAATACCTGTTTAATAGCTGTTTAATAGCTGTTTAATACCTGTTTAATTCCTGTTTAATACCTGTTTAATACCTGTTTAATACCTGTTTAATACCTGTTTAATACCTGTTTAATACCTGTTTAATACCTGTTTAATACCTGTTTAATACCTGTTTAATACGTGTTTAATACCTGTTTAATACGTGTTTAATACCTGTTTAATACCTTTATAATACCTGTTTAATACCTGTTTAATACATGTTTAATACATGTTTAATACCTGTTTAATAAATTAATTGTAGTTTGTCAACAAGGTCATCCTATGGGTCCAGCCGCTTTCTCTCTTCTGAGCTTAAATAAATAGCTCAAATAAATAGTCATCATTTTCAGTAAAAAAATTTTTATATTTAATTTTTCCTTAAGCCATATTTAGTTCCTGTCGTAATTTTGTCCTTTATGCATATTACTTGCACAAACTCGATGTTTCACATCTGCCATGCGTTCCGTGATGACTCACATTTTTTATTAGTTTACGTTTTTGAAGTCGGTTTTTTTTTGAAAAGTTTATTTTAATCTCAGAATAACCAGAAGCCGCCTGTAAGCGTGAAACTGAAGAAACAAAAACCACTCTTAAATAGAGTGGTTTCACTTTGTTGCGATTAGTCACTCCGTTGCACTTACCGCGTTATAATGTACAGTACAAGTGTCAATTTTAATTTTAAAATGTCGTCTTGTGTCGTTCCTACATGCAAAAATGCTGCTGGGCTTACGAAGAAATTGGATGTTTGAAATTTTAAGGACGAAACGAAGGCGAGCCATTGAAACTAGAAATTCGATTATTTAGTAAGTTTTTTATGTTTAACCTTTACCGATGAACGTATACGAACCAAACACGTTGAGGCCATGTTATTTCTAATGAAAATGACAAAATAATGAGAAAAACACTTTGGGTAAATAATTTGAAAATCATATTTTGCATAATTTTGACGCATTATGACGATGGCGTTTCCTATTGTATCTATTTTCGTGAGGCTTATAAGTATCCGGAGGCTTATATTCGCTATGTATCCAGTCTAAAACATGATCGATGGAACAGCACACATACTTACGTACTTAGGATCTTAGGTGGCGGTAATTACTGATGCCGTGTGTAACGCTCTCTCGGGTACACACGCGAACGACACCTTTGAGATTGTGAACGTACCCGCCGCAAAGTTTTTCCCCACGTTCGTCGCTTTACTGAATAATGGAATCGCTAACAGCGCTGAAGCTCTATATATAACCTGTCACATCTAATACTGTTTTTGCAGGTTAATATTAATGGGAATTTCGTATATTTCTCATCTTAGATTAGGAGATTTTTCTATAATAATGTTGTTATATATATTGCCGAACATAAGCATCGAGTGTGTAGATTCAACATTAAATTGAATTACCTACATACCTAAAGACTAACGTATTTATTTACACTAAAACCAGTGTAGCTGTATATGGCTAAATTGAAAAATGTTACGTGGAAATTAACACCAAGCGATATTTAATTGAAATTGAGTTAATAGCAATGATTCCTTAGTTAATATGTTGGCTGTGACAATTGTCTAATAACTTTATAAACAAACTCTGCTATAAAAGGTTATCATGAGTTTTACAAAAAATCTGTAAAACGCGGAAGATGTCTGTCATGTACTATGTGAGTGTGTCCTAAAGTCATAAACGCACAGCATCAGGTAATACTAATAAAACCTTGGGATAAACTCCCTTGATTGGGGTTATATCCAATCCATAGGGTGTGTCACTCTTTACGGTATCACTGCCCTTTTATCTCGGCAGGTGGCGCATGAGCGACGGTACTCAATTGACTGTCAGTTACGTACAGTAACTTTTATAAATAAAATATATATGTTACAATATGTAAACTACTCGTTTGCCGAGATGTTGTACATAGCTATAAGAACCAATTTAACCATGTGTTAGAATTAAATGACTAAATTAAGATACAGCTGACATGCTCACCTATGTCAACAAGGATCATAATTGAATAAAGTTAAAAAAATCTGCAAAACGCGTCTGAGCCCCGTATAGTTATTTCACACTTTCGCTTAAGGTTTTTTGGTTGGGCACTATATTTCATTTTGCTGATATAAAAATTTATCGCTATAAATAAAACGAGAACAACATTCCCTGTATGGCGGGCTATATTAAAAGTGTTGAGCAGGGAAAATGTAGGAGCACCGTTTCCGTTTATTGCTGATCAGCTGATTTTGACGTGTACTATTCTGTGGCCGGAATACGCAAATTGGTTTTTGTAACAATAAATATTTTAATCCGATCGGTGGCCAGTAACCAATTAAATGTGGTTTTATTTTCCTGCAATAGCGAAACGAATTGCCGGCGTTTCCGCAATTTCATGCTTTAATTGTTATAAAATATAGCTGTGTTCCGCGTGGTAATAAGTTTTCTCGATCCAATAAAAACGTGTGTACTTATTTTTAAAACTTGAAATTATACCAACATGTTTTAATATGACGCAGTCAAACGCAGTCACGAAGAAATATTTTTTACGTTTATTTTAAAGTACATTGCTTTATTTGGCATACTGTAAAGGGGTAACAAGTGATTTTCATATTCTCGTGCGAGTTTTGATCTAGCGACACGCATTTACTGGTCGGCATTTAGAAATTAGTTTCTTAGTTATTAGGAGCATCGTTTCTAAACAATGCTTTCTATATCTATGTTTAAAAAAATTTGAAAAATACACAAAATTGGATACCCATATCTTAACAATTATGCCCGACACGCGTTCACATACAAGCAATCAAGAAGTCAGCAAATAAAACAGGACTGCATAAAATTTACCCTGTTGAAGCGTCGACTTTGGCTCTCATCTCTCATTCTCTATTAGAATAAATATTTTCACTAACGAAAGTACAGAATAATTTAAAATAATTCTTTAGCGACCATGTATCTACATAAATAAAATCAATATACCACCCACTCTTATCCAATGCCGAGCCGAAACCGCTAAAGCGAATCGAAGCGAAGGACATTGTGCGTGGGGTTACTAAGCTAGTAAATATTTTGTCATTGGAAATGACTTTCATTTCGTTGGAGTTGGAGTATATCATTTGGGAGTTTTGTGAGACAGGCAGATTGCACAAAGAGTTTTCTTGCTATCGGGATGAACGTGATGTCAAAAGACGCAGCTTGGCGAACTCTACGCAAGATGGCATAAGACAATTTGGAAAAAGTTCAAAAAAAAAATTATCGGCAAAAAACGAAAAATCGCAATTTTTTCCCCGATTATCATTTTGGGAGCCCGATATCTCAAGAACTAGGTCCGAATAAGAAAAAAATAAAAAAACGGCTCAGGGTAATTAGACGGGGGATCGATTAAGACTAAAATTGTTAGAATTGGACAACCGGAAGTAGTGGTTAAGGGTGCCCTTAGTTGGAAGTCGGACATGCGTCGGTGTTACATTTCGTACTAATTCGGTTTGTTCGATCAAAATGTCGTATAGAATGTTACATTTCGAAGTTTTAAGCTTCTTCAGATACAGTTATGTAATTTTTTTTGCGAAAAAAATTTATTTGTAAAACTATTATCCAAAATATGTGTGTTTGCTTTATTTAGTTAGGTTCATTTCCAATGTCGTAAAAAGTTCGTGTGAAAGCAGGAGAGTAAACTAATGCACATAAGTCATCATAATCATCATCAGCCCATCCTACCACACTGCAGGGCCTTGGGCCTCCCCCAGGGCTGAGGAGGGGGGGGGGGCTTGGAGCTTAAATCCACCACGCTGCTCCACTGCGGGTTGGGGACTGTAACTGAAACTATTGACAGCGTCCGGGACCACTGTTTAACGTGCCTTCCGAAGCACGGTGTCAGTGATATTGTGTACTTAAGTCAGAAAAACTCATTGGTACACGCCCGGATTCGAACATGGCCCTATGGGGCCTTATAAATTTGAGACAGGTTCGTTGCGCTTTGGGCTATCACGACACTTGCGTGCGTGGGGTTACTAAGCTAATAAATATTTTTTAATCATGTGGTAAACTAATGCACATAAGTCATGATGATATATAAACAAATAGAAGTAGTTATATAAGTTATGATCATTAGTAGTAATATAACATAATAATAATAATATATGAATAATATAATTTAATGGGCTTGGATCAAAATTTTAAAGTTGCGCTGATGGTAAAAATTAAAAGGGATAAGATTTTTTCTGTTTACGAATTTTCCGGATATTAATGACAAATTGATCTGACCAGTTGATGTCACAGGGATATTACATTAAGCAATTTTTGGAAAAAAATAAACAAAGAAAATAAAAAATTTAATTTTTTTTTTAAATTTTATAGAGAAAGTATAATAAACTGGTTCATATTTTCGGAAAAAAATATAAAAACTATATGTTAAGAAAGTCAAATATAAGGGAGCGAAGCCGCGGGCGGTCGCTGGTAAATATGTACTTTAGTACTATAAGGAATATCAAAACACCAAATAGAATGTAACAGCAAAAGATTCGCAATTAACTTGTACAACATAAACTTAATTTGTGTGTCAGAAAACTGTTAGTTTGTAAAGTGGTATAATATTAAACGAGCGGAACTTCTTGCTCCAAAGTAAATAATGTCTTATTTTAAACTTAAAAGTTTTCTATCATTTGTTTCGTAGCTCCACAATCGGTTTTTAGCATAAAAGTAAGAATTGACTCGAAGTCTTCTTCTGCGTTTACCGTCTAACCACGCATACTATAGCTAGCTGCTGTAAGATGGCGAGTTTCAATCCGCGAGGTCCCCGCGCGCCGGTCTTCACCCATGCGAAATCCCCGCGCGCTGGTTTTCACCCTCGCGGAATCGCGTTTGACATTTTCGATACTGTGAAGTGACATTTATAACTCTATTAAAATCAAACGTTCCTGTCAAATTTATTTACTCTATGGTTTTTAGTATTAGAATAGAGTTTACTTAGATTAAGAATTCCCCTAGTTTTCAAAGCGGGGAATCCCAACCCCAATCCAAAATAAATCCGAAAATGATACACATATTATGTTTTACTTTTCAGTAGTTTCATGTCCACAGCATAAAGGCAAATAAAACCTTCTAAGTACCTCCGACCAGAATATTGATTGATATACATATCAAGAAAGACACTTCGTACATATTTAACTATAAGTTTATCAGCATTGGCCGTATAAAGAATAATATTTGAGGAGGAAAAATCATATTTCTACTTTTGACGAAAAATCATTTTTGACTAGTGGGTAGCGACCCTGCCTAAGAAGCTGGAGGTTCTGGGTTCGAATCCCAGGTCGGGTCAGTATTTGTATTGATATATATAATGAATATTGATACTGGTACCGGGTCTTGGTTGTTATATGTATGTGGTGTCTTCGCAAAAAATATTTATGTATATATATATTATAAAAAAAGAATATTTAAGTATGTACATCAGTTGTCTAGTAACCCATAACACAAGCATAATACTTGCTTACTTTGGGAGTAGATGGCGCTGTGTGGGAAGTCCCATGTATTATTATTATTCTTATATTATACTCATATTTTCTTCGTGATTTTTCCTATTTCTCGTGGATATTTAAAGATTTAAATTTTTCGTTTGTGATATAATTAACTATTTTACTGTATTTATTTATTGTAGGAAATCCAACAGTTGTAAAATACATATTAATTGAAAGTAAAATTAAAATTGAGCCTATTACAAGTTTCCACTTATATATAACTTTTTAACTTTACGAACTACTTAAATTACCTATCGAACTAGAATAAACTACATAATTATAACACTAAGTACAGACATCCAAACAGCAGCCATCTAGTTCAAGTACTTTTTCTCTCTCAATATTTTCAGTTTAGAAGATAAGGAGAGAATGCTTGATACTCGTATATTCTTTTTAATATCCTTTAAACTATGTATTCTAAAATTATAGAAAAATATGTTTGTAGGTATATAAATCGCTTTGTTTTGGTATGTCACGTGATACACTTGAGAAATATTTTTTTTCTATTGGTATTTGTCCCCTCCCTAAATGAAAAATTCGTTTATCGCTTAGGTTTTTCTCTAAAATATGTGGAAAGCCCTATTTTACTTTTCTTTTGAAGTTTTAGGTTTTTCAGAGATAAGGAGAAATGTCAACTTTCGTATATTTTGTTTGATATAAACTATGACTTCAAAAATTTTAATAAAAATATTTTTGTATTTTCCTAAATAAGTTTTTTTCTTCATTTGATTTGAGTATATCACACGATGCACTTAAGAATTTTTTTTTTGTAAATTTTCTAATTTACATTCGATAATCTTCCGTGATCAGGTCATCTGACTCTGTATATATAAAAAATTAAAACTGTTTTCGTACAGTAGAATCGGAGAAGATCCATGACCTCCACATCCTGAAAACGGCCCCCATGCTAAAATTATTGGCAGGCCCCTGTAAGCCTTGTTAAAGAAATTGATTCAAAGACAATACGAAAGTAATGTGAATATTTATCAACTAAAATGAGTTTATATAAAAAAAGACACACTATCTAGTAATATCAATCACTGAAATTTGTCTTCGGCTCCGTTTGGTCAGGTATAGAATGATTATTGTAAATTAAATTTCTTGTTTTTTTTTCATGCAAGTTTATCAATATATGAACTATCTTGGCTAATTCATTTTCTGTGCATAAAACTGCTAAGTAGTTAAGTGCTTCTTGATTTGTTGTATTTGTTTGCCACGTTTTCAATGAATTAGTCAGTCCGCTCAATGATATCCTAGAACGGGTTGAGTAGTTGATTTGCTGTCTCACTTATTGCGCGACACTTCCACTTACGGGAAATAGCAATATAGGAGTATTAGATGAGTACTTATATGGAGAGTATGCATAATCTCGCTCACTCGGCTCTCGCATGTCGAACTCCGTCGAACTCCGTCGAACGTGCGATTGTCACAATTAAATTTTTACTGTACCTACTGTCGGGCTCGTGAGAACATAAGTTGCGACATAAGGACAAACAGACACTATAGTGAATTTATAAGGGTTCAGTTTTTCATCTCGCATTTAGGGAACCCTAAAAATATCTAGACTAATATATTATTGTACTAAATCGATATCCTATTACGCGGTATACAATGGCGTTTGGTAAAAAAGCTCAACGGCAAGCTTTCGAAGCTGCAATCTCTTAAAGTCGAGAAGGTATCAAAAAACGTATACGAGTCGAAATAGATTGAAGTTACATTGAAAGCAAAGTGTCTGCCCAAACGAAGTGTAGACCGCTCTCGGGATGCCGGCGTAAGAACATTAAGGGGAGCAATCTTGGAGCGTGTTGTACTAGAACGCTTGCTCTTTTGAAGTTCCGCGGGCCACAACTCTTTGAGCTAGTGTATCTTAGTGGGAAGGGAGGACCGCGGTCACACACCCACCGACAGGGTTGTCTAACTTTTACCACAAAAGAACTACGACGTATCTTAGTCTATATGTAATACTGGCGACAGACATGTAATTTCATCTTGAAAAATGACATTCTTAAAACGAGGCCAATCACATCTAGTGGCCTCGTCTGATATTAGTCGTGCCCTAGAAGAACGTGGAACAAATAGCCGATTATTGGTTTAATATGCATTTTTTAACGCCAGTGATATCAAACAATCAATATCAAACAAAAAATGAATCGATAAAAAATATATTTTTATCGATTCATTATTTATAAAAAAATCTGCCCGTATTTATAATAATAATGTAATTATTATAAATAATAATACATAATGTGTAAGAATGTAAAAAATTACTATGAGGCCAGCGCCCGATATTAAATTATTTCATTGATACACAATGGTAATTAAGTAAAACATAAATACTGCGAATGAGAAAGGTGCGACTGCGAGTGTAGCGAGGAGCGGTATCCCGCCGGTGGTTGCTGACCGACGCAACCGCTTAACTGTGCCAAAATAGTTTTTTAGAGCCATTTCATAAAGCGTTGCGCTATCTAATGTTGACATTAATGCAATGCTACGAAGTCAGACTTTACTATATTTTTGTACGTAAAAGGTTCAACTATATATAATACTAGCTTTCCGACCGCGGCTTCGCCCACGTGAACTACACAGTTGTACCGGCACCGCTAAATGGACGCGACGCTCTAGAATATTGTGACACTTTATAGAAAATTCTGCAACTTAACTACCTAAGAAATCTCTGTAGGTACCTAATTTCATCAAAATCCATTTAGTCATTTTAGCATGTAGAATAGCTATCCCAAAACCGGTTAGCCGTTTTCGAGATAAACCAGAACAGACAGACACTACAATTTAATTAATATAAATAAAAAAATTGCTCTTCACTCCTGACAACGCCCTCTACATGTTTGCAACATTTCAGTAAAATCGGTTCAGCGTTTTCGGCGATTAGCCCAAACAAACAGACAAACAAACACACCGACAAAACCAACTTATGTCACTCCTGATAATCTCATTTTAATGTCTGCGAAGATTCATTGAAAGGGTTTAGTCGTTTTGGAGATTAGCCGGAACAAAAAGACATACAGACAATCACACGACAAGTTACCTATATTACTCCTGACAATTTATTTTTAATGTCTGCATAGTTTCATTACAATTTCTAAAAGTTTAGCTCGAATATACAGATAGACAGACAGACAAACAAAAAATAGCGTATATCACTCCTCACACCCTTTTTTTTACCTCTGCGAAGTTTCATTAAAATCGGTTTAGCTGTTTTAGAGTTTAACTCGAAAAGGCAGACAAATAAAAGCATTGTATGTCACTCCTGACATCCTTTTAATCACATCTGTGAAGTTTCATTCAAATCAGTTCCTCCTTTTCGGAGATCAGTTCGAACAAACGGACGGACAGATGGACGGACAGACAGACAAACAAAACCTATTGTGTGTCACTGCTGATAATATTTTAATCACATTTGTGAAGTTTCATTGAAATCAGTATAATCGTTTCGGAGATTAGTTTGAACAGACAGACGGACGGACATACAGACAAAATGTAGCCTATGTTACTTTCGATAATGCCTTCTGCACGTCTGTAAAGTTTCATTGAAATCGGTTCAGCCGTTTCGGAGATTAGCCGGAACAGACAGACAGACACTACAATTTTATTCTAATAGATCGATTACTGTAGTTTTGAAGGCTTAATTTTTATCTTACAGTGGAGTTCGGGCTTTAAGGTGGATCTACATTTTAAATACATAATGGATTTGACTTGACAACGAATATCAAACAAAGGATTTGATTGGTAATAATTACATGTTATACGCTAGTCCATCTTGGTATAAATAGTTAAAAACTATATTATAAAATACTTGTTACGAAAAAATAAAATCACAAAACAATTGTCTTATGTGGAGTAACGTTTCTAGCTAAAATGAGTGATTAATTTTAAAATGACAACATTTTTTTGTTCCTAAATACTTATTTTGTTATTTATATAAGGACATTATCTGTTATTTGATATACCTACTTCAAAACTTTTTATATATAATCGAAAATAATTACGTTATATCACGAAAATTAATGTATAAGAATTTTATTTAGTATTAAATGAATCACAGAATATCGTATAATGCAAAATTGTTTAATAATTTTAGAGGACACTTCTATTATACCTACATGTGTCGAATATTAAAAGTAGGTGTATCGCCCTGGTTGTGGTGATGAGCCGCGGATTGCCAACCCTTGCCCAAGACGAATTCCGTCCGGACTGCGGTACGACGAATTACATCAAAATGTAATTATCTAATACATCTAAAGTATTTTGTTTTTAGAGATACAAAGCAAACCTTTGAATGATGTTAGCCGAAAATGTGTGTAATGAAATTTTAAGCTTTCTTCCCTAAATTACATGAAAATGAAAATAAGAGTATTAATACTTTTTTTTAATCTATTTATAATAATATAAGCACACAATATTAAGGTAAAGTCTGTTTATTATAATTTTATTTATTTAGTACACAATTATTGGAAGTCAAATTGAATTTGATTAAAAGAAAATTAATAATAATCATCATCATCATCATCAGCCCATTTTTACCCCACTGCAGGGGCTTAGGCCTCCCCCAGGGTGAGGAGGGGGGCTTGGAGCTTAAGTCCACCACGCTGCTCCACTGCGGGTTGGGAACTGTAACGACCGCCATCTATTGACAGCGTCCGGGACCGACTACTTAACGTGCCCTCCGAAGCACGGTGTCAGTGATATTGTGTACTTAAGTTAGAAAAACTCATTGGTACACGCCCGGATTCGAACCCTGGCCTTATAAATTTGAGACAGGTTCGTTGCGCTCTGGGCTATCACGACATCTTTACAACACGACAAATTAATAATAATAATAATGTATTTATCACAACAACGTCTAGGCCCCAAACTAAGCTTTAGCTTGTGTTTTGGGTACCAAGAAAACACCACATACATATAACAACCAAGACCCGGTACCAGTATCAATATTCATAATATAAATACTGACCCGACCTGGGATTCGAGCCCTGGACCTCCAGCTTCGTAGGCAGGGTCGCTACCCACTAGGCCAAGTGGTCGTCAAATAAAACAGGCACAACATTTATGCCACCAGATTATATTATTTTTTTAATGAAATGAGTGACATTTTTATTTTTTTGTTCGAATACGTACACAAATAGTATATACACTACTGGAAAACAAAAATACGACTCTGTAATGAATGACTGTTTAAAAAGCTGTAGAGTCGACGAAACTCGAGTTTAAATTATTTTGATTTTTTTCTGTTTCTTAGCATAGTGACTTTTGTAAGTGCTACGAGCAATAACTAATCCATAAAATACGAGGCGCCCTGTCCCATGAAGATAGTGGAAAACGTAATTCATCAGTTTTAGCGTCCATTGTCTTAAATTCGCGATAGCCGCGTAGCTGCGAGGACGCTTCTTGTTAGATGGATGTGGTTCGAATCCCACGACATGTACCATTGAGTTTTTTTCTGACTTAAGTATATAACCATCACTGACTCCGTGCCTCGGAGAGCACATTAAGCCGACAGTCCCGTTTGGTTCTAGGTGTTAATATATTGTATTTGACCATTCACTTTGATAGCAATAAATTATAACTTTTCTCATTATTGCATCACAATTTTTATTTCGACCCACATTTATTTCAAATATTACAATGAAAATGTGTGAAATATAACATTAAAGAATGGCGTTAAAGTGAAATAATGTTTAAAGAAAAATGTTTCCTTTCCTTTTAATTTTTTTAATTAAGAACATAAACTTTATAATTTAAATTAAATTAGATGGCCAGTAATTTGATTTTATTTTGTATAAAATTTATGAATAGCATTTTTAAAATATTTTTATTTTGCTAGCTAGGATGTTAACCAGCATTACCAAATAAAACATGATATCTACTTAAGTTAACAAAAACTAGGATTTAAACAAAAAACCACGACTGATTTATATATATATATATTTTATTTTAAATTTATTTATGCAGTATTTGAGGCATGAAAACGAAACTACGCCAGCAATGGTGCTTCACCCGTCTTAAAAAAGCAATGTAAGTAAGCGTCCAGGCGTATTTAATTGCTGCCCGCTAAGTCGCCAGGGCAGTATATGAGAGAAGCTTTACAGCCGCTGGTAGCAGTAGTTTAACTGCACTGTGGTTCGATGTTTACTTTCAGCGGGTTTCAGTGCTACTTTGTTCCAAGTTAATTGCTTTACTCGAAATTAGTTCTTCTCCTCAAGAGCCAAATCAAATACTAGTGTCAAAAGTTGTCTCTAAGCTTTCAGTTCAGAGCCAGTCTCTTTGTTTCACGTTTAACGTACGACGACATTTCCTTGTGCAGTTTTATACAAATCGGTTAAGTATTCTGTGCGACCTTCTCGTGAGCGTTCGTGTATAAAAGTTAATTCAGTCAATAGAAAGTTTTAATGGATTTTGTTTCAATTCTTATGACCCAATATTTATTCGAGAAACGAGTGTGGCTCGAGGGCGAGTTTCATAAAAACGGTTATGACTGCAGCTCGGTAAGGCGGCGCGCTGTTTAAGCTAATATACTTAGCCGTGTCATTATTTTATTTCTCTAAAACTTGGGTATTTTCTTAATAATAATAATAACGTATACATCACAATAAAGTCTACGCCCCAAACTAAGCATTAGCTTGTGTTTTAGATACCAAGCGAAGACACCACATACATATAACAAAACAACCAAAACCCGGTACTTAGTGACATGTTAGTGTTTACTATACAATCTGTTTTTCTTTTTTTGCTATCTAATTTCGAACACGAACATTTGAATATGCAATATCTAGATACACATTCGATCCGAACTTAAATCGATGAAATGTTATTTTCATGCATTGGATTTGTACGCGATCGGGGGGTGGCTATTCTCGTATTCCGTTCATTTAAGTTTCAGCGCGGCAACGAGGTTGTGGTCAGCCGCTGGCCGCTCGTTGTGCTCAAGTGCACATAACTCAATTCTCAAATCGTACTCGAAAACACATACATCGGTGGGCGACTGTGTTTGAAATTTCATTTCCCGTTTACAGTGGAGCATTGTAAAACGCGTTGTTTTGACGAAGAGTCCGCCCGAGATAAGGCACAGACCTTTGTTTTTAAGGATCGGGTTTTAATTTACTGCGAGTAATTGTGGCTTTACTGCATTCCGCGCGGAAAATTATAAGGAAAATAAAAAGGTCCCGCTATTACGCCGCGAAAGCCCTCCGCCGTGACGAGGGTCGTGCAGCTCTGCGACGAAATGAAACGAGAGATAAAAACTAAATTAAATGCTAATTGGGGAATTTCACACCCGCTGGAAAGCCAACAACGGCTGAGACAATGTGGCAGGACGTCTTGCGTCGCGGCTTCAAGACGGACATAGTTAAAATTACGTCGCTAAAATGTAAAAATATGAATTGATATTTTTAAATAATTTTTTTTTATTTGTATGGAAAACCTACAGCGCAATTAATTTATTGACAGACATAACAGCAACGCAAGGCCAATAATAGGTTCTCACTTGAAGATATACAGTAGAAAAAGAAAACATACAACAAACAAACATATAATATTTAGTGTTTGAAGTTGTCGATAAATTACGTATTGATCTTGTGTCGATATATTTGATAATAACATATCTCCTTTACATGAAAACTCTGCGCTTACGTCTCTGTTCAAAAACTAACATACCCAAAAAATATCGGTTCCATTGAAAACAGGACCAAATATAATATTTTCAGTTTACGATATCATAATAATATTGATTTCGCATACATTGGGAATAACATCTCAGTTATATAGGAACCCTTCGAAAATTATTTTGTTTACGGAGTCGTAAAAAATGTATAAAATAGCATCGTACATCGTCTTTCTATATGTCTTGTGCGATACGGACCTCGCCCGCGTAATATCGGCTAGCTTCGAGGAGTTTTTCCACTTTATTGGACAGTTAGGATATAATTTCATCTCGTGTTTATGGCGCCGTAAAAAGTTTGCACCGCTGATATAACCATCGGCAATTACCGGTCACCGCCTTTCGCGTCACTGCGCGTCCCTTCAAATCTGATTTAGGGGGCTTCCAAAAAATAAACCTGGAAAAATAAATCTGTTTGTTTGTTTCCTTGCTTCTCTCAATTAAACTATCCACTAACACAACCTGTTTTAATATTATTTTATTAGAATAGAGTAATTAATACAATACTGCTATTATATAAAATAAATTATATTATATATATGATAATAACACCTGAGACATCCCACACAGCGCCATCTAGTCCCAAACTAAGCGAAGCTTGTATTATGGGTACCAGACAACTGACATACATAATTAAGTGTTCTTTATAATATATAGGTACATACATAGATATTTCACACCCAGACACACTGAGAAAACTGTTTGTTTACTATTTACTAAATTTTCAGTATTAGTTAACTGAACAGTTTAGTTGCCCTGGGGATTGCTAAACTTGGAGCTACTAGTAGCTAACCTCGTTTAGTTAAATCCATTTAGTTAACACAGGTAAAGTTCAGTTACACTAACAAAACAATTTAATAATAACAGATAAACCGTTTTGCTATTTCTTACTAAAGTGTTTAGTAAAGATAAACCGAAATGCACTTTATGCACTTTTCTTTAACTGAACTGTTTAGCTGGACCACCTGAATATTTAGTAATAAATAGCTAAACTATACATGTATTCTAACCTAACTATTTAGCTAGACCACCTGCATATTTAGGAATTAATAGCAAAACTGTACAGGTATTCTAACCTAACTATTCAGCTGGACCACCTGAATATTTAGTAATAAATAGCTAAACTGGTCAGGTATTCTAATCTAACTATTCAGCTGAACCACCTGAATATTTAGTTATAAATAGCTTAACTGTTCAGGTGTTCTAACTTAACTATTCAGCTGGACCACCTGAATATTTAGTAATAAATAGCTAAACTGTTCAGGTATTCTAACCTAACTATTTACCTAGACCACCTGAATATTCAGTAATAAATAACAAAACTGTACAGTTATCCCAACCTAAGTATTTAGGCATACCACCTGAATATTTAGTAATAAATAGCAAAACTATACAGGTATTGTAACCTAAGTATTTAGGCATACCACCTGAATATTTAGTAATGAATAGCAAAACTATACAGGTATTGTAACCTAACTATTTAGCCATACCACCTGAATGTTTGTAATAAGTAGCAAAACTGTACAGTTATTCTAACTCAACTATTTATCTAGACCACCTGAACATTCAGTAATAAATAGCAAAACTGTAAAGGTATTCTAACCCGACTATTTAGCTAAACCACCTGAATATTTAGTAATAAATAGCTAAACTGTTCAGGTATTCTAACCTAACTATTTACCTAGACCACCTGAATATTCAGTAATAAATAACAAAACTGTACAGTTATCCCAGCCTAAGTATTTAGGCATACCACCTAAATTTTATGTAAAAGGTAACAGAACTGTTTAATTGGACCAGCTATATGTTTGGGTATCGCTGCTAGAAGATAGTCGAAAACAACGAATCACTTTAGTAAGAGATAACCAACGATCTAAAAGGTAAATTGTTGCCTTCAGGTTGCTATTGCTTACAGAAAACTTGTACGAGTAAATGAATAACTTAACAAAAATTTAAAAAAAGTCTTGATTAGGTAGTATTATTTAACCATAAATTGAACAAGTTAATTGATCATTTACTCAAATTTTGTGTAAACAAAGTAAACCTGACGACAGCAACATACCTTTTCAATCAATCGGTTCTCTCTTATTAAAGCAATTTGTTGTTTCCAACTAAGTAACTTCTAGGCTGCGATACCGAAACCCATAGCCGGTCCAATGAAACTCCTTTCACTGCATCATCTGTCAAACAAGAATTAAATCAAACAAAAAATTAGAATATGGTCATTTATTTAATAAAGGAATCTTATTCCTTTAAATAACAGAAAGTACACTATGTAGGTTTTTTCACATATTTTTATAGTACACTTAGTAGTATATTATACTTACATTTTGTTTAATTTTACATTAACATACAACATACTTAAAAAATACATTAAAAACAAAATGATGTGCTAAACAAGTGCTACAAATAAATTTAGATTCAAACAAATCATATGACATCATACTACTTTTTGTGGTTATAGGATCGAAATCGCATGTACTTAATTTTATGCACAAATTTTTTTTTTATTGTCAAATTATTACTTATTTTTTTACTAAAAATAATAGGCTTTTTATTTTATATACTACTTGACACACAGTACAGCGATGTAATATAATCGTTTGGACTGTAACTGATATTAGACACTTTATTTTAAAACCTGACATCTTAAAGATATATTATAAACAAAGATGATTAAAAAAATAATGCTCAATTTCAATAATATATTATTGGAAAATATTTAAATTATTCCTATCCACAAGTATAATATTTTTAAAGCTCATGTTGTAGCCTATAATATAAAGTACGTTTTGTATTACCTGTTACAGTTCAGAAGATTATATGCTGCTATACCAACTCTGTATTATTATTATTTTCATAAGCCCTGTAATAGTTATGGGGGCTTTATGCTAAACTGTGTGTGCGTAGTATGCAAATTAAAATAATTTATAGTATAATTTTAAAAAAATGGTAATAATTTCACTTACTTGTTATTCATTTTTGTTGATAGAGACCTGTAAATTATAACATGCAAATTTGATCCTACAACTGCAAGACATAGTGCAGATAAATCAGGTAGGTAACTAATATTAAAAATATTTAAAAAAAAATTACGAGGATATAAAAATACACTTAATGAAGCTATGCTGTTATGCACCGTGTCCTACTGGAGCTAACATAAAATAAATTTGTATCAAAATAAAATTGCTAATCTATAGGGGATGACATTCGATTTCGGATGCGAAAAAACGAGACCACATTGTGTGAGAAAATGACGTTATGTATGAGTCAAAGACTCTCGTCGTGACAATATTGAACTCATTGCCATCTTAGCTCCAATGGAACGAGGCGCACAACCATTACTCCATGGCCGATTCTTGTAAGACATATAGTTGTACATGAATTTAGCGTCACGCGTTAGTATTTTTCAGTTTACCAAACTTAAAATTTCAACATTTTCTTTAAATGAGTCACAAACAATAAAGTGTTACAACTTATTACCTAGGTATCTAAAAAAAAAATGATTTTAGCATCATTATTTGTTTATTAAATGCATAAATTTTTAATATTTAAAAAAAAACCAAAATAGTAGGTATATTACACATTTCAATTCAAACAAAATGTTACAATTGTGATCTAAGTGTTATATATGTTTTTCCATTTGATCCTACAGTAATATGATTGGGTACATGACATATAAGAGAATCATGAAAAATAAAAAGTCTTTGTTGGTTTTTCTGCATTTCTACTTCATAGCAATGATAATGATCATCGAAATCTATGGTAGTAAATACAGCACATTCAAAAATAACTCTTTCTAAGCTGTATACATAAACCTGTTTAACAATCATAAAGTAGAATTGCCCTAAATCGTTTATGTCCTCAGTGAGCATTGTTTTAGGCTTATATTCTGTACCTTTTACTTTAACCCATGAAACACATTTCAGAGGCTCCTCAGAGCTCAGGTTAAGTGCAGTTATAATTTCTTTATGCTTCTCAATCGACAAATTTTTGTCAGGGCCTATAATAATTGTTTTATTTAAGTGTCCTTTCAAAAAAATGTCATTGAGCTGCAATTGATGTTTGATTGCTAGTGTTAATGTAATATTTTGCCTATTAAATGATGCATGAGCTGCTAACTTTGATGATCTATGTTTTGCTTCATATCTCATTGCCCAAAAATTTATTAGAGGCCCAAATTTAACTATAAATGAAGCATAGTGAACAAGAAAATGGAATTTGGGCTTAAGAGACTGATTTGTTAACGCTAAATAAATTTCGTTCAGTTCCCCGATCAAGCAATTTAATAATTGACTAGTATCATTAGTAATTATTTGACATGTCACTAAATCAACTACTTTTCTCAAGGTAATATACAGAATCCAATATTGCTCATGAACCGGTACAAAGTCACCGATGAGCAAACCAAAATAACGAATGAGTGTTAACATCTCTGAGGCTGAGAGCCGTATATTACCATTAGATATATGTTCCATATTCAAAAGGCAGGGTTTACTGCCACTGTCAGGACCATAGTCGAAGAGAGAAATTTTATCATTTAAAACTTGAATTGAAAAATATTTTAATTCAATTACGTACTTTGATATCAAAAAGCACATTATATATTTAGCAACTCCTTCAAGAATATCGTGCATTATATCAACGCCTACTTGATCAAATAAATTAAATTTTTTCACAGAAAGCCATACACATCTCTCTTTAATACCAGTATTAGAGCTATTATTTTGCGCCAATTGTAAGTAATACTGATTCATATTGCGAAGAATCTCCTTATTTTCATAACATTGCATTCTCATTGTTTCTTTAGACACGTTGCAAATACGACAAGGAAAATTTGAAGAGAATGACTCATTGAATCCAGTAATAGCATGAATGCCTAGATTATCTCCTATTATAAGACCTAGTTCAAAGTACAGTCTACCTTTAAAATTAACAGTGTCGATTTCTATGCCATGTTCTAATAAAAAATTAAACTCTTCAATAAGAGGTTGGAAAATAACATTGTTACCAAAGAAAACTCTATCAGAGGAATGAAACAGTAATGCAAGGAAAATATTACACAAAGAAGAAGCTCTATATGGTGGAATACATGCCACTGAAACATAAACAGCCCCTAATTTATGAATACCTGCATGACTTCCTAATGCATTTCCACTTTCATAATCATCGAAAAACATGAAAAGTGGAAAAACCAATTTGCCTTTGTTATTTTTCATTCGATTAACCCAAAAAGTTCCTTGAGTAAAGTTTTGAATTAAGCCCTTTTCTGAAGCACCTGACAAAAAATGCATGTAATTTAAAGTTTCAGCTATTATATTATCAAGAGAAAAAAAATTCTGTAATGTTTTTCTAAGCGGAATAAATTGTTCAGTACACACAGCTGGTTTGACAATGACCACCCCACGTTTTTTAACTGTAGTCATTCTTTGGCCTATTATTATTTGCTTTGGTGGGATATAAGTACCCTGCGATTTGAAGTGTTGCATTCGCAAATGCTCAGTTTTAAACTTACGGAATGGTGTCTGCAAAGCAGATAAAAACCTGTCCTTAAATACATTAACATCTTGGCCTTGCTGTAACGAGCCCATCATTTCATCAAAAATATTTTCAATATTTCGAGATAAGCCATTAGACAAGTATTGACTCATTCCTTCAACAACACACTGAACAGCGTTTTTAGGCAGTAATGGGTTTGCATACAAAGACGATAAAAACATTGGTAACGAATAGAACTCTACTTCACTAGACTTTAATGTTACTGGAGGACAAGTTAAAGGCAAAGACTGATCTGGGATTTGATTAGATGTTCTCTGTAAATCAGATACAAAAGTACTTGAACTATTGCACGTGGCTTGATGCCCATGTTCAGTGCTCAGATGTTTACGAAATGTATTTTTTAAATGAAATGATCTGAAACATCCATCATCAACACAACGGTACACTGAAAAACTATGGTTACTATGAAAATAATCAAAATGTTTAAATATGGATATTACATTATCAGTTGATTTCGCACAAATAAAACAGGTTGGCATCTATAGACTAATTCCTAAATTAGTCACAAATAAAACAGGTTGGCACCTATTGACTAATTCCTAAATCAGTCACAAGTAAAACAGGTTGGCATCTATAGACTAATTCCTAAATCAGTCATTAGCGAATTAACAGATGTATAAACATTGTCATACTTTGTTGAAATTCTATACATTGCTTTTTGAATAAAATACCATACATTAGCACTTTCATTTGGGTATTCTGCGTTCAACGCAAATAATATTTTAAAACAGGCGTCAACAGCATGTGTTATTGATGTAGAATTGTATCTAACATCTGCTGTTTGTGAATATTTTACATTATTTATCACTATAAAACGTGTGTGAACTTCTTTGATGGATGGGCCTATCACAATTATATATGGCTGAACAGTAAAACCTAAACTTGCCATTTTCTCCTTGCGAAGTGTGATACTGGCCTCCAGTTCTGCAGGAGTTTTAACGTGGGTAATGAAACTTTGCAAGGATTCTATTCTTGAAGGTTTCCATTGCTTCTTTACCTTCTGTTTTCTGATAGTGTTAGGGCGCATCAAAAACGGCAGTGCCATAAATGCAACGGTGTTTATAGTGTCTTCACTTACATTATCTGCGAAATAATATTCATATGGTAAATAATGGACGTAAAAACTATAATTATAAATATTGTAGGTGTATGGGAATCATGATATTGAATGATACGTGATTTAGTTATCATTTTGACAGGGTTTAAAAAAATGTAGAAGCGATACTATAGAATTTTGTTTTCTAAATATGATGAAAACAAATCATATTCAAAATAAGCTGAAATCCGAAATGTGATTGAGTGGGGGTATGATTGACCACAGTAAGAGCACTTTCACATGACTTTTACAATGTCAGTATCAAAGTCCAATCCCCTATTATTTTATGTAAGTATCTGACATGAAATTGTACAATATGAAAGGCATGTACATACAATATTTCATGCATTTCACTTACTACAATATACATAGCAACTCTAATATTAATACCGTTTTATAATTGTAATGTGTAAGTGCTCTAACTAAAAATCATTTATCATAAAAATTTTAACTATGAAATAAAGACTTCATATCTTGGAAATATCACAATATTATATCAAACTATAAAAATCATTATTGGATGTCCACCCATATAATCATTACTGAAGTCTGACATTTAAATTAAGTATACTGACCTTCATTCAGGCAGGACAAAAGATCCTGGAGTAATGGATCTACACGTTGCCTGGCAAACTGTATAATTGAATCCCGATGAAGTGGCCAATTGTCAAAAAGCTTATCACTATGATTTGGATATAAGTGATCAAAATCGTCTTGTAACTGCAAAATAAACATCAATGTAAGGATATATTCAAAATCATTTTATAACTGTGATAGTTATTAATATAAAAGTTAAAAAGAAATATGTTATAACTTACCAAATGTAACCCGCCTGATTGTCCTAAAGCACGAAACTCATTAAAATAGTCTGCAATCGACATTCCAGAATCAGCAAATTTTTGTAACCGGACCTTCCTTGTCTGCTCCCAATATAATTGCACATTGATCCATGGATCAGATGAATTTTTTAACCAGAGTAAGTAATCTTCAATAGAGGCTGCAGTTTCAGCCGAAGGATCTGGCAATTTTTTTGCAGCTTCTTTAATGCGCAGTGTTGACGTGGAAGGCTGTGGTGAGGCAGGGCCACTGTAACAAGAGCTTGTGGACGAAGAACGTTTCCGTGGTGTTATTAGCCCAGATTTTGAATATTCTCTTCGACGCTGTCTGAAAGTGTCTAACAGTTTGCCTTTTGCCGCTGTTTTCTGAGCGGGGCTCAAACAAACAAAAGGAGTGAAGTATACAGGGGCACTCTCCCCTTTAAAAATTTTGGTGATTTCGAAAGCTAACTGGTAAAACCTCTGACTTGTGATTTTCGTGTTTGGGTCATTTTGCAGCTCTCTGCTAATGATAATATTACACAATTTTCTTCTCGCTACGTTGTCCAATAGACCAATTGACTCATATTGCATAAGTAAGGATTTTCCTTCATTTATTGATGATAGATAACTGTGCAGATTCTGGAAAGTTAAAGGAAGACTATAAATCCTAAATAGTCTATTTTCATCATCTAGGAATGGGAAAACATAGTTATATGTTATATGACTCTATACATATCCACGGATGGAAGCTAGTTAGAAACAAAAGACCAACTTAAACAATTGAAATACAATATTTGAAATACTTACAGATTCATTACATTGAGTTTGGTCTGTTGCTACATTCAAAGCGGGATCATTTAACAAACTGGTAAATGAAATATCAGGTAAGTTCTCCCCTTCGCTTGGTCCTGTTGGAAGAATGCCACTGGTCTGATCCTGTAACAAAATTAGATTTTAGTTCATATTACACAATGAACAAAAAAAAAAATGAAATCTAAAATGTATTTAATTTGTGATACTTACATGTGGTACAACAATTACAGGGCTGTTTATTATTTCCTTAAGTGCCTTCAATTGAGCTGTCAAGAGAGTACGGTGTCCAATAATTGGAATTAGCTCCTTGATATCATCTTGTGATAATAGAAGTAATGTATTTAAGTCAATGGCATGTTCTAGAACAATGGAAAATACATTTTAAAAAACGTACATCAATTTCCCTACACAGCAATGCATGTTCATTGAAATACCGCGTTGGACAACAAAAATGTAAATTAAATTTCAAGTGTAATTTAACGAAATGTTAGTTTAAAACATTAATGTTGACATATGGTCTGTCAACCACCGAGTCTGACATTTGCTCACGTTTCCTATCGTTTTGAATTTAAGAATCCTGAATAACACTATCTAAGAGCGATGCCAAAATTTTTCAAAGTTACACACGAATAATGACAAATAGAGAGTAGTCAATTTAAACCATGGAACGTCCCAATGATTACAAAGGTAGGTACCTACCTTTAAATGTTACAATGTACATTTCCAGACCCCACGAACGAAGATGATCTTCAACCGATTTATCGGCCATTTTAGTACTGTCGCCGACACCACCAAAGTTTAATTTCACTAACCGACAACGACCGATGACTTTCTGATGCACACAACAATAACTAATGGTACTTTGTAGTTTGGCACTCTGGAATAACGGGTGTTAATCAAAGAATGAGAATATACCTATGTGATACCTTTAAGATGTTAACCGGGTGGCTACTCGCTATGGCTATCCGGCACGCAGGTAAAATACACGTTGATACACGTATCAGGACATAGGTATTTGAGTGGTCTGTAGTCTGGTAGTCCACAGCATAGGTATATATTCTCGAGTTCTCGACTCAGGCGCTGGAGTAGAGTGAGAATGGCCAGAGTTTTGTCTATGGGCTGGAGAACAGAACAAGCACACGAACACTTTTAATTATATACACAAAAGCACTGTACTAAACTTTATAATTGAACGAGATTGAAAAAATACCTTTCGGAGGATCATCGGCGTCCACCACCACAACAACCGTATTCTGTGACCGCAACACTTGCATGATGTGGTGGTGGACGCCGATGCTTCGAATTCTTGAAGTTATTTAGTAACTAGGAGAGCTATAATTGAAATGACAAATTTAATCGGGAGCAATCCTTTTAAAGATTCTGTTTAGTAGTGTATTACTGAACCGTTTAGCAAATAACACCCAAACTTTAGCTAAATCTAGCTAAACAGTTTAGTAAATACTTCTTAAAAACTTCAGGTACTACAGCAAAATATTTCGACTTTAGTTATCAATTGCAAAAATTTTGTAATCAATTACTAAACTTTAGTTGACCCAACACAAAATTTAGTAAAAACGAGATTTAGTTAATAAATACAAAACAGTTTAGTAAATACTTACTTAACTTTGGCTACTATAGCTCAATATTAACTGTTTCAAAGTTTTTCACAGTGCATCATCATAGATGTACATTGAGATACCGCTAGCCAGCAACGTAGATGACTGAAAAAAGCTACATTTAAACGATTGTGTAACCTCCATCAACCCTGTCATTCTTCTTTTGGGCAAAGTCTGGATAGGTACCTACCCTTCTCTTAAAATAAGAGAGGCTGACCCAAAAAAATTCAGATTCACAGAATTTTCAAACTTTTTGCCCAATAAAGACTTTCTCAAGAATATTATTACATGTGATGAGAGCTGGATATGTTATGAATCTAATACTTACGCGTTATGCCTACAGGCTTCCTTGCGGCGAAAGTCCACCAGCCCAACCGAAACCTAATTAATCAACAAGGTTGTAAGCATATGTTGCCCGTATTCGGGGATTATCAAGGAATGATTTCATGGAACTCGTTTTTGGAACCCAAAAGGTTAGGTTAGGTTAGCAATTGATTACTTATGCTATTTGAAGGCTCGAAATAAATGAAAAGCAGAACGGACAAGGTCCGGGCTGTACGATGGATGCAAAAAAGTTAGCCATCCTAGCTCTTCCAGCTGTTTATATGCTAACTTGGCGCAGTGAGGTCGTGCGTTTGTCATGCAAAAGTTGGAATTCAAGTCGTTTCGGTGGTTTAGTTGGTAAGAAGCTGCTTCATATACAGATTGGCGTTCACAGTCTGCGATTACGTTCGAGGAGTTCCGTAAAATAATTCCTTGATAATTCCCAAACACGGACAACATAAGCTTACAAACTCGTTTATTAGGTTTAGGTTGGGCTGATGGGCTTTAGCCGCGAGGAAGGCAGTAGACATGACGAGTATTAGATTCATAACGTATCCAGCACTCATCAAATATAACCTTTGAGAAAGTCTTTTCTGTGTGGGGCGAAGTAGGTAACAACCTTTGACAAATGGCCACACGGATGACATGGTCGCAGGCGGTGAGTGAATGAGGTGTCCATGTCTATCGTGACATTACTTTGCGGTATCCCCTCAACTTAAGATGACGATCTATAGTCGTGCGGGTTTGTCCAAGTGCCTTCTCTAAATCTCACGTAGGTACTGTAAGTCCGGACGCAGCTCAAGTTCGTTCGTCGCAAAGCATCTTTGTCAAAACTGATTGGTCTACCTGAACGAGATTGATCTTCGCAACTTTATATCGCCGTTGTCAAAGCGTTTATACTAGAAGCGAACGATCGCTAGTAGCACCCGGTCTAAATGCGATTTTAATCTTTTTAGTGGTCTCTGTCGAGGAAACGATGTTCGATTAAGTCGATGCTCGATGCGATAACATATTAGTACGTAGTTGATTTTGATCCATTTTCGTTGACTAGGTACTGATCGCTGCGTTGCGCCTGAGCGTATTTATACCTTCACCATAAAAAGTACTCGTCTGTACTAGAAGAGTCTAGAGCATTTTCAGGCCCATCTCCAGTTTAAATCACAGAAAATTCGAAAAAAAAACATATAAGTGGCAAAGACTTATGTACACATTCTCAGACGATTTGTCTCCGAATAAAAGGAGAAATGCATTTCAAAATTACTGTGTAGGAAATATTTTTTTGTTCAATATTTAATTAAAAACTTGAATTTCAAAATGAATTTGCCATTTTTCAGATAGATGTTTTTTTGGTATAGTGAATTATAACCATGAATGTAAAAAAATACACTACGAGTTGACCACAAACATTTCAGCAAAAAAAAAGACGACTGCAATAGACCAAAGGCATCGTCTACGCCACTTTAATGTTTTGACTTTATGTCGAAATTATCGAAAAGCTAAACAAAACGACAAACTTAGATTAGAGCCCAAATGTAACTACCTACCATGTTTTATTTAAAACCTAAGTTAAATTCAATGTAACACGATACCATGAATATGGATAGAGATACCACGTTGTAGCAACAAAAATGTGGTTAAGAAATATACGCCGAAGATCAAATATACGCCATTTGATGTTTTGAAACATTCATTGTGAGATTCGGTTGATAAATACCAAACAGTTTAGTAAATAATTACTTAACTTTGGCTACTATAGCTCAACATAATATTGAAAATGGAATTTGGTTGTTAAATACCAAACAGTTTAGTAAATAATTACTTAATTTTGGCTACTATAGCTCAACATAATATTGAAAATGGAATTTGGTTGTTAAATACCAAACAGTTTAGTAAATAATTACTTAATTTTGGCTACTACAGCTCAACATAATATTGAAAATGAAATTTGGTTGTTAAATACCAAACAGTTCAGTTAATAATTACTTAATTTTGGCTACTACAGCTCAACATAATATTGAAAATGAAATTTAGTTGTTAAATACCAAACAGTTCAGTAAATAATTACTTAATTTTGGCTACTATAGCTCAACATAATATTTAAAATGAAATTTGGTTGTTAAATACCAAACAGTTTAGTAAATAATTACTTATCTTTGGCTACTATAGTTATATTTCTTTATCAAAGTATATACAAGATGTGACAGATGTCGCTATTTACATAAATATGAATGGTATAAATATTGCCGTGAATTTGGTAAGATTTACAGATTTTATATGTAAGTGGCTGTCTTCATTAGCAACATGGTTTTGAAAAAAAAATTGTGTATTAAAATAATATAGAATTAAAATATATTAGTTAAATATATTAATAATACCTGGGATATCTCACACAACGCCATCTAGTCCCAAAATAAGCAAATATTATGCTTGTATTACGGAGTACTAGACAGTGTAAATACATACTTAAATATCCTTTAAAATATATACATATGTAGATACTTTTACACCCAGACACGGAATAAATAGACATGTTCATGCACACAAATATTTGTGCCGGGTGAGAATCGAACCTGCTACCCTTGGCTCTGCAGTTAGGGTCTCTAACCACTCAGCCAATCGGTCAGTTAAAAAGCTTTTGGGTTTTCGGAAAGACAGAGGTTTTCGGAAACCGTAATAAATTGAGTTAACTAAAAACTAGTACGTAGATGATATCTATCTCCATTTAGAAACACGCAACTAAGCAGAAATATAATAATAGCAGAATGATTTATTCAGGCCCGTAACTAAACTATTTGTAATTTCATAAACACAGCTAAACACTAGTAATATCTCCATTTAGTACCTTAAAACTAAACAGAATTACAATCATAACAAAATGATTTATAAATAACAGCAAAACTCGTTTCTAAACTATTAACTAAACTATTCATAGTTTCGAAATTACAGCCAAACAGTTTAGTAAAATTTTCAATTTAGTAAGTAATTCCTAAATGTTTAGCTAATAATAACTGAAAAATCGTTAGCTAAAAATAAACTGTGTCCACAGCTAAACCTCTTTAGCTGAAGTGGCTAAAGTTTTGGTAAATCACCTAAAGTTTAGTAAAAAAAGCGTTAGCTGAAGTGTTTAGTAATTTCATTTTTCTCAGTGCACGGAAGAAATAAACATGTTCATGCACACAAATATATCCCGGACGGGAATCGAACCCGCGACCCTTGGCAGTTAACGACAGTTAGGGTCTCTGACCACTTGGTCAATCGGTTAGACAAAATGTATACCTATATATATATACATAATAATAAAGCTAACAAAATAAAAACAGGCTAGCTGACTATTAATTTTAAATTATATTATATAAAAGAGTTTTCTAAATATATCTTAAGAATGAAAGAATTTAAAAAAATTAATCATTATTAACAAGGTTATGAATGTTTAAAATGTACTGTTAGACACAGAGGGCAATACGTATGGCGTACTTAGCTGTGATGTCAGGCCATTTAAAATAATGTTAAAACGAATTTTGCAAGAAAGAGACAGAGATAAGATTCTAATAGCATATAATTTCCATGTTCTTCAACCGAATATAATTTCGTTTATAAATTTTAAAGTCTATTTTAATATTTTGTCGATAAATATAATATATTTAATAGTCAAATAGCATATTCTTCAAAGTCACCGAACTAGAAACGCTTTGTGTATTTCGGACGTAATGGTATTATAATAAAATTTCTTTTTAAAGTTTCGAAATAAACAACGAAAAAAAAAGTGGAGTAAAATTATTCGTTATAAACTTTGAATGAGATTCTTAAGACGACGTATGTATAGGATTTGGATAATATTTTTATCCCCGCGTCACGGGCTGACAAAAGTGAGCCAACAGGCAATATTTCTTTGTCAGTTTCGCGGACCCGGTGAACGTAGTTACGCTACGTACGACACACAATTTACAGACTGTTTCACAACAAACTATCAAAAACATTGTTGTACGAATAGATATAAGATACTGGATTTATTTATCATTATTTTACTATAAAATGTGAAAATGCCTATACAACCTATAGTCATAACTATTGTATTGTTTCTTCGTCAGAACTCTTTAATCATTTTATGTTAGCATACACTATTATTGTTCCATTCCATTCCATCAACCCTTTTTATACCACATTGCAGAGGCTTAGGCCTCCCCTCAAGATGAAAAGGCTTGGAGCCTAATTCCACCACGCTGCTCCAATGCGAGTCAGCGGATTGTAACGACCGCCATCTATTGACAGCAACCGGGACCGACTGTTTAACGTGCTCTCCGAGGCACGGAGTCAATGATAGTTAATGTATTTAAGTCAGAAAAAACTCATTGGTATCTTATTAAGAGCCATTCGATACAATGACGACAAAAAAGGGACCAACATTTATGTGCTTGTGTGTGTGACTAAACGAACCACACACTTCCGCCACGCCATACTCACCATGTATTATCCGCTGTGTTGCGGACGCGTGTGGCCTATCTGTGGGAGGGGCACATTACATGTCCATCTATGTCATATCAAATGAGAATTTTAAACTCTACTAACATGGCTATTAAATCTTTTATTAACAAATATTATCACAGTATAAAATGTATAGTATATGGACTATGTCTAAAATAAATACTTATTTCATAATTTATAATCGACGATTTAGTATAAAAGAATTCTGTAGCAGAAACAATTAGATCACTAAACTATATCCTGGCTTATATAAAACTCTTCACAGGCGAAACGGTTAAGGTTCAATGACCTAGTTTTTTTGCTATAGACATGTTGAGTTTTTCTTATTTATAATTTGTGTTAAATTTCTGGTGAAATAATTTGTTTGGTGGCACAGAAACTTCGTCATAATTATTGGCAGTCATAGAGTTTCGAATAGAACTCTCGTCGCCGTATAAACGGAACTGCATTTATACAATAAATTAGCTTCTGAATATTTACCAATATTCTACAACCTATATAGTGTTGTTTCACTTTTCACGTTTGCTTTAAGCTGTGGCGACATTAAATTATATTTCTAATGTAAGTAGGTAGTCTTATAAAGGCACATTTTGTTGCTATGTTCAGGACAATTAGTTATAACGGTTGTGATACGTGTGTAACGTTTCGCATTGATTGTAATACAATTTTTAATTTTTTAAATATTTAAGCGCATTTACTAAATAAATCAAGTCTTTACTTCGGAACATGGTTGACTAATAAATATTCAGGTTTTTTTTTTAAATAGGTTAATTAATATTATTAATAGGTTAATTTTAAATAATTAACAGGTTTAAATATTAAATTTCTTTAAATCTATGAAAGAAATCACATAGACATTTACAAATTTTGGCTATTAAATTAATAACATATAACATACTTACTTTTTCCTCAAAATATAGGTATCAACCTTGAAACAGATTATTCGTAATTAAAAAAAAAAAACGATTGGAATCCAGTGTGCGACAGCATGTTCCTCGGTTAGATGCGTGTTGTAAAATGGTTACATAAATTGCTTATAAAGATGATATGCCGATTCTATTCGCGCCGAGGTCCTCGAGCGAAAATGGGAAGCAAACGAGCCATCTTGTTATTGATACGACGATCACATAATGGGGCATCAGTGAGCGATGAGGGCGCGATGTCGTGTGACATTCTGAATAATTTTCACCTGCGCGGGAGGCGGCGCGGCAGATGATTGATGACCCACTAACTCTCTCTCATTACAATCAGTCACGCTAGCTGTCGTTGGGCGCCGCGTCCGATAATCTCTCTTTTTTTAAATTGAGAATGTCAATTACGTTAAAATTTCGTACTTGCGTAAATTTATTATTTATTGTTAGTAATTCTTATGTGATGTTTCTATCGAAAAATGCTTTTATTACAACATTATTCGTTAAATGTAATAATTATTATTATTGATCGAGTTTAAAATTGTATGGGGCGCTTCTGTTTTAGGCTCACCAGACGGCGGCGCCGCCGCCACTCAGACGGTAAGGTCAGCAGACAAAAGTTATTGTTGCCTATAACCATACTGTCATGCTATTTTTGTTAGGCGTGGAACTACATTGTATGATTTTTATCGTACTGGGAGGAGGGCAAAAATGTTCAATATTTGATTGATTATATTTGACATTTCTTTCGAAAACTAATTAATACGAAATCATTTTGTAAAGTTTTTTTTTTCTAGACGCCGTTTTTGATATGGTGTAACTTCTCAATTCTTCTTAAACGGAGAAAACGGACACTTTTAATTGGAGGACGAGTTATCATGTCACTAAGTTTCATTTAGTACACCAGAAAAAGGACCTCGGCAGACGGTCTATACATATAGGTCCTTGCGGGAATATCAGAACTTCACGGCAAGTACTCACTCATTCATTTCGCTCCACACGACAAAAAAAATTTTTTTAATTGGCACAAATTTTTATAATAAATATAAATAAATAAAACAGTAAACTGTGTCGAAAGGCAAGGGGATAATAATCGCCCAGATAGTCTTTTTTTTAGATTGTTTTTCTATGGTTTCTCTGAATAATGCGAAATAATACATAAACATTGTAACATCACTAAAATTCGCAGATCACTTTTGACAACTAGTCCTAGTTTTTTCATTAAACTTCTACCTGTGATTTTACTGTCGTCTTAAATTTACTATCTATCCCTCTCTCTCTATTTTCTGACACGATAACAAAACTAATACTTGTAAAACATACTTTATATAATGTGGGTTCTTTAGTTCTACGAATTTCCAGATAATGCCCATCTATATTAATAAAATTAGAGTGTCTGTCTGTCCGTCTGTCTGTCTGTTCTGGCTAATCTCCGAAACGGCTAAATCGATTTAAATGAAACTTTGCAAACATACAGAGGGCATTACCGCGGGTGACATAGGCTACTTTTTGTTTGTCTGTCTGTCGATCTGTCTGTCTGTTTGAGCTTATGTCAGAAACAGCTTAACCGATTTCAATGAAACTTGGCATACGTGCAGAGGGTGTTATCAGGCATGACATTGGCTGCTTTTTGTATGTCTGTCTGTCCGTCTGTCTGTTTGAGCTGATCTCCGAAACGGCTGAACCGATTTCAATGAAACTTAGCAGACGTGCAGAGGGCTTTATCGGGGGTGACATAAGCTGTTTTTGTTTGTCTGTCTGTCTGTCTGTCGATCTGTCTATCTATCTGTTCCGGCTAATCTCCGAAAAGGCTGAACCGATGACAATAAAACTTTGCAGACGTACAGAGGGCATTATCGGGGGTTACATAGGCTACTTTTGGTCTGTCTGGCAGTGAGAAAATGAGATAGGAAGCATTATACCACAGAGGAAATATATACAGAAGTTCGGCCAAGGTCTCTGACGGAGCAATTGTGAGGTAAGCGCGGGAGGGGGGCGTACCTTTTAAGCCATATTTTAAAAAGTCCGTGTCAAACAAGGCTGTCGCGTTGCACTCGAGTGAATTAATTAATTTATTAACAAAAAATATTGATTGTTGTTTTGTCACTTTAGTACACACAACGTGTGCTGCCATTACAATTTTTTTTCTTTATTTGCAGGAATAATAATATACTTAATTAAATGTAATACTACAGTAAGTTAATACCTATCTCCGAACTTACGAGTCATAGAAATATATTGTCCATAATCCGAGATTTAAGTGGCCACGTGACCAAATATTTAAAAGCTTATATTTTCGAAACCTTCAATTGCAGACCTATTGTGTTGGTACTCAAACTTGATGTTTTGACGAGATCTATGTGACCACGTGACCAAATTCCTAAAAGCTTATATTTTCAAAACCTTCAATTGCAGACCTATTGTGTTGGTACTCAAACTTGATGTTTTGACGAGATCTATGTGACCATGTGACCACATTTTTAATTGCTTATATTTTCGAAACCTCCAATTGCAGACCTATTGTTGTACTCAAACTTGATGTTTTGACGAAATCTATGTGACCACGTGACCAAATATTTAAAAGCTTATATTTTCGAAACCTTCGATTGCAGACCTATTGTGTTGGTACTCAAACTTGATATTTTGACGAGATCTATGTGACCATGTGACCACATTTTTAAATGCTTATATTTTCGAAACCTTCAATTGCAGACCTATTGTGTTGGTACTCAAACTTGATGTTATGACGAGATCTATGTGACCACATGACCAAATTTTTTTATTTGTCTGTATGTCCGTCTATTCGACCTAATCTCCGAAACGGTTGAACCGATTTCAATGAAACTTAATAGATATGATAAAAAGATTATCAGGAATGACACACAACACTTTTTGTTTATGTGTGTGTTTGTCAGTCTGTCCGTCTGTTTGTTCGAACTGATCTTCGAAAGGGCTCAACTTATTTCAATGAAACTTTCAAAGATGTGATTAAAAGATTGTCAGGAGTGACATACAATACTTTTTGTTTTTCTGTCTGGCCGTCTCTATGTCTGTTTGAACTAAACTCTAAAACATTTAAACCAGTTTTAATGAAACTTCGCAGACGTGAAAAGACGGGTGTGAGGAGTGACATACGCTACTTTTTGTTTGTTTGTCTGTCTGTCTGTCTGTGTGTCTGTCTGTCCGTCTGTCAACCTGTCCGTCTGTCCGTGTGTCCGTCTGTCCGTCTGTCTGTCTGTCCGTGTGTCCGTCTGTCCGTCTGTCCACCTATCCGTCTGTCCGTCTGTCTGTCTGTCTATATAGTGCAAGTTAAACTTTTGAAGATTTTAATGAAACTATGCAGACTTCAAAAATAGGTTGTCAAGAGTGATATAGGTAACTTTTTGTCCGTGTGGTTGTCTGTCTGTCTTATTGTTCCGGCTAATCTCCAAAACAACTCAACCATTTCTATAAATCTTTCCAGACATGAAAAGGAGATTATCAGGAGTGATACAAGTTGGTATTTGTTTGTGTGTTTGTCTGTCTGTTTGTTAGGACTAATCGTCGAAACGGCTGATCCGATTTTACTGAAATTTTGCAAATATAAAGAGTTCGTTGTCAAGAGTGAAAAGCAATTTTTTTCATATACATATACAAAATCGTACTGTCTTTTAGTCTGTTTGTCTGTTCCAATTAATCTCCAAAACGTCTGACTGATTTTGGGACCGACTTGTGGGATAGCTATTCTTCATGCTAAAATGGCTAAATAGATTTTCATGAAATTAGGTATAAAGATTTCTTAAGCAGTTAAGTTTCAGAATATTCTAGAAAGTGTTACAATGTTCTGGAGTGTCGCATTCCTTTATCTGTAGCAGTACAACTGTGTAGTCCACGCGAGCGAAGCCGCGGGCGGAAAGTTAGTTTTTAATAAATACTAACTTGATTTCATAGAACTTTCTGGAAATGAAATTAGTTTATCCAGCGATAAACAATTTCCGGTCACGTACGCACTATTTCACACAATCTACACTTTATTGAAATACACAATCTTTTTGCTGCAGTTCATCGAACCAGAGCCCCAAATTTTAATGAATTTTGGGACAAACAAAGACTTCGCCGGAAGGCATTCAAAATTTCTTAATACTATGTACCTACTAAAACTTTGATCCTACTAATATTACAAATGTGCAACTATGCATGTTTGTATGTTTGTTAGTCAATCACGTCAAAACGGCTGAAAGCTTTGGATTAAACTTAATAGTAAAATAACTTAAAGGCTCTAACACATCCCGAAAAAGGCACGGTTCCCGTGGGATATTTTATTTCACCTGTTATCTAAATTTGAACATGTAATCCACGCAAGTGCAGCCGCGGGCGGCCGCATGTATAAAATCGAATTACCACTCACTCATAATCGACACCGAGCTGAAAGTGCTGAAGCAGATCACACGAAATTTCGACATTAGGTGTGTTTTGTAACGTTAGTAGATACTGAGAAAGGATTTTTTAAAATTCTAGTAGGAGTTTTATAATTGGCTCGTTTTCTATTTGACAATACAAAGCCATGAAAAAAATTGTGAGATATTGTAGTAATTTCTGAATCGTTTGTATAAATTTTATTACTAATTAGTTTCGTAAATACAACGTTTTGCTTTTGTTTCGTTTTTTTTTTAACAGGCTTACGTGAATTTCATTCCTTTGAGGAGAAATAAATATATCTCGTGACACTATCACGTGGAATTTAAAGGTAGTTTTCAGTTAGCTATGTAGATTTTCCTTTCAAGTTCTAAGTGAAATATTCCGAGCTCGGTAGCGTGGTTGTTGTGTGCCTTATCAGTATTTCCTTCAGTTTTCTTGCAGTACGTCGCAGTGACGTTGAATGAAACTCGACGCGACAGCTCAATGTATATTCTATTTTCTTTATGTATGTGCATTGGAATTTCATTTTTATTTATTTCTATGAAACTTATTTTAGCGAGAATTTCAAACCGCAGTACTATGATACCATTATACCGACAGGACTTTCACAAATTGTCACAAAAGAAATGATAGGCACGCCACAATCAGATTTGCATATTTGTGACGGGACGTGAAGTTAAATGAAGTTTGTAGTAGTGGAACTGGTGTCCCGGTCGCCGCGGAACGTAATGGCTTTAATATTCGTGACTAGATTGTTCGATGCATCGAAACTTTACAAAACGCGATACATGCCGCACGCATAGCATTATCTCTTAACATGTCACACTGCTATACTGTTATAAATATAGTTATGAAATAATATGTTATGGCTTACATATGGAATTAAAATTTTAATTTATTTATCCTTACGAGTGAGGTTACGAAAATCGTTATAAGACTGTCAGAACTTTTTCTATACTACGTGGGGGCCTAGAAATTTTTTGTATCTGATTTAGATCATAAGTTAAAGAAACTCTCGGAGATAGAAATCTTTTTATATCGTGTTCACTGAAATAGAAATATCTACAGTATTTTAAGCTTGTTTAAGCTAAACGGCTCACGTTGAGAGGAGGAGGAAGAGGAGTGCGTAGTGGCAAATTTCCATATAAACGGCGTTAAGGGTTGCACCCCGTTAAACCTTAACCGATTGGCGATAAAAAATATATGATATTCAGATCAACAAAAACTAGGTTTGTACATTTTTAATTTTTTAAATATTTTGATTAGTCAAAAAAAAAATTAATGTGCTGGTTTTTTTTTCACATGTTCAAAATGAAATTAATTGCATTTGCAAAACATCTCACCGAAATTCATTATTTTTTAATGATGTATCTAAATATTTTAAAAATTAAAAACGTATAAACCTAGTTTTTGTTAATTTAAATACCATATAATTTTTTTGCGCATGCAAATCGGATGCAACTGTTAACGCTGTTTGTATGGTTTGCCACTACATACCCCTCTTAATGTAGCTACTAGCGAACGAATCGTGTGCATATTTTGGTTACGTTTATTAAAATAATGCACAATGATACATTACAATAACAAATCACAACTGAATAAACTTATTTTTTTCTCAGGTATTTTTTGTATTCCTCAACTTTAGCATCATTTCAGCCGCCGCTGGAGAGACTTGCTGAATTTTAGAGGGAAGGTCTATATCCATCACTGGACATAGATCTTCCCTCTATAGATCTCTACGACATAAGGTCTTGGGCTTGTAAGCAATACCGGCCCGCCACTTTTACCAGGTCGTCAGCTCGTCTGATTCACGCTACGAAGTTCAATTGTGGTCACTACTCGAGAACGTCCCTTCCCCAGTCGTCCCAGTTACCGATTCTTAGAGCAATGCGGCCAGCCAACTGTCGCTTTAACTTGTTGATTCTGTGATCTATATCGATCACTCCAGTTATGCGGATTTATTCTTAGTAACCAATGAAGCACTGCAATGGCGGTTGCGCAAGTATGTGCGAGTTGCACTTCACAGCGTACTGGTGCGATAGAGGTATGAGTATGCTGAAGTTAATGTGTGCGTACATAACCAGCTGAATTACCAGGGGTGCATCGGTAGTTTGCAAAGCTACGTCCGATTATTCTTAGGTTCATGCCAGGTCCATACTATTTTTACGTTATTGATTAAATCGATAGACACATAGTATTTAATGTAAAATATAATAGTTGTAAAGCTGATTGTAAGTTATTACAAGACGACTTAGACAGGATAAACAATTGGTGTACCTACACAAAATTTAATGACCCTCAACGTTTCAAAATGCCAAAAAATATCATTCACGAAAAACAGATTTCCCCTAAATTTCGACTATGTAGTAGATGGTGGCGTTTTAGAGCGGGTACACCCAATTAGAGATCTTGATGTGATCTTCGATTCTGAGCTTTCTTTTAGGCAGCACTATGGCTACATTATATCAAAGGCAAACAAAGTGTTGGGTTTCATAATACACAACGAAACCATGCAAAAGAATTTCCAGCTTATTGATTCTCTACACTGCATTAGTTAGAAGTATTTTGGAGTATTGTTCATCTGTTTGACTACCGGCCTATGCTGTACATAGTCTGAGAATCGAATCTACAAAAGCCATTTGTTCGTTATGCTTATATTAAACTGAATATCAGACGCTCTGTACCTGATTACATTGACAGACTGCTGCGATTCAATTTAAAAAGTCTCCAATCTCGGCGGAGCGTTCATGATATTACTATCCTGTATAAAATCATACATCACTACCTGGATAGTGATCTGATTACCCAAATATTTTTTAAAGTGCAACAGCGATCGATTCGTAAACCTTGTTTATTCGCCCTACCCAGCTGTAACAATATCGTGTCACAAAATAATCCACCCATAAGAATGTGTCGTTCTTACAATAATTTATTAAATGACGATTGCGATATATTCTGTGACACGCTAAATAACCTCAAACACAAAATGCGAAATGTTCTTTAGCTGTCATTGTGTGCCGTACCTATTGTTGTGTTTACTGAATAAGAAATGCGTTCTGTTGTTTGGTATGTTTTTTATTTATTAATGTATTTGTGGTTATCTTCAATTTCTTTTTTTTCGTATGAGCTTTAATTAGCTCATAAAGTTTACCATAAATGCATGCAATTTACAGTTATAATTGAGTTGCAAATTCAACATGTATATTAGAAGTTAACATCAAACTTAAGTTTAACTTTGTAACTTGTTACTGTATAAATAAACAAATAAAAAAATAACATTTCTGTCTACAATATTTTAATATACGAATCAATTGTATGGTCCAACATACCTGACATAATAATGTAATAGGTGAATTATGTTACTAATATAAGGATCGTTTTAAGCAGCTTATCATCTCGGTACCTACGCTTTGAGGCAAAACGCGCCCAGGTAAAACAACATTTCGAAGCTTATAAATACAGGCTTTTAATAACAAAAGCTTATATTATTACTGTTTTATTATTCAAACATACGATAAGGGCAAATTGCGAGTTAAACATTAGCGTCGTGAATCAACCGTGAATATATGTAAATCTAAATTACAGCTAGTTACCGACTGACCCTTTCAAGTGTGTTCGAGACAAATATATTACCCGCGTTACCCCTTTCAACCGAAACTGCGGAGGAAAATGAATTGTTTGGATAACATTATAAGTCAAACTCCTTGCCTTCCTCGTAACCGATTTATTTTGTCCAAAGTAAATATTTGTTATTGTTTTAATTTGCAAAATTTCCGCGTTGTGTTGTTAAACCGTGTAATAAAAGATACACAAATTAAAATACGAAATGATGCATCAGTTCGGTTCCGTAAGTAATTTTAAATTGTTATATTTTTCTTTTAAATTAATATAATAATAGTGAATAAAATAATGTTTATATAAATATATATATATAATAATTTTAAACTTTTCGTTTGGTAGTCGAATATACTAAATAATTAATATAAATATTTGTAATATTTTGTTCACGGTATGGCTCGTTTGTCATCGAATTATCATCGTATTATTGTCGAATGTCGATATCGTATTCTTTGAATTCATTAGCATTAAATATTATATATAAATCCAATTATTTTTGGATGATTTATTTGATGGAACCATTTTTGGTATATTTTAATTTTTTCATTAATAATGTCTTTCTGACGTGTCTGGATGTAAAATATCTATACATGTAGATATTATAAAGAATGTTTAAGTATGTATATCAATTGTCTGGTACACATAATACAAGCTTTGCTTAGTTTGGGACTAGATGCCGCTGTGTGGGATGTCTCAGATATTATTATTATATTTATGTTTTCATTGTAGGGTTCTGTACCTAAAAAGGAAAAAAAAAACGTTTATGAAAACACTTCGTAGTCAACGTTATGTTGTTGCTATGAAATGTGCTCATGAAGGCAAAACTAATGAGTCTATACTCAGTGGGTTTACAAGTATCACTGAAGGGTTGTATTATTCAGCTCCATCAGCAGATGAGTTCGATGTTACCATAAATATCGATTATCAAGCGAATCACAAATTTTTGTTTTTCAACTCGATTCAACTTGATTAACCGTTTAGGAATCCCCTTATGTGGAGACTGGAGACGATCCTCGATGGATCAACAGCATCTAACCAACAGATTTACATTGTGATTAGATCTGCTTCTCTCGACTGACCGATTGGCCGAGTGATTAGAGACCCTAACTGCGGAGCCAAGAGTCGCGGGTTCGAATCCCGCCCGGGACAAATATTTGTGTGCATGGACATCTCTATTTGTTCCGTGTCTGGGTGTAAAAGTATCTATATATTATAAGGAATATTTAAGTATGTATATCACTTGTCTAGTACCCCATAATACAAGCATAGTACATCCTTACTCTGCGACTAGATAGCACTATGCGGGATGTCATAGATATTATTATTATTACATACGTGTGGGAAATTTGCATTTCGTGGGTTAACAAGTAGTGGTCGAAAAATCAATAACAAATTTTGAAATAGGCAATCTACCCAACCTATGAACGTTGCAACATGACCAAAAAAACTTGTCGATGTTGTTAAAACTAGAATGGTATGTACCAATCCCACTCAACTTCTCTCATATCATATCATAGTATCTCAGATCATAGTATTTTATTTTTATTTTAACTTAACACGTGGTTAATTTTCAAAAAGATGTGTGAGAGAAAATTTTTCAGCATCGAGATATATAATGGAAAATTAAAGCATATTCCGATAGTTTTCTAAAAGATGGTATTTATTATTTATTTCTCACAAATTAAAATCTAACGTTATTCGCGCATATGATTTCCTGTGCGCAGACGGATAAATCTGTTTTGACTTACGCTGCCCATTTGTATGAAAGTTTTGCAACTATATGACCGTGCCAAATCATTGTTTATGTATAATTAAAACTGAATAAACAACATTTATATTTGTAAACCCTAGTAGGCGTGGAATAGCCTGCCATCAAATTCGTATACCCGTATTAAATTTACACGGCCGTGCGGCCGTTGTTCGAATTCAGGCGTGTACCAATGAGTTTTTCTGACTAAGCACATAACTATCTTGGTCCAGGTTGCTGTCAATGGTTGGTGGACGTTACAATTCGCCAACTCGCATTGAAGCAGTTTGGTGGATTTAAGCTTCAAGCCCCCTCACCCTGAGAGGAGGCCTAAGTCACTGTAGTGGGGTATATTGGGCTGATGGCATGACACGGCAAATTCGTATAACTATTGAATTTGAGGTTCTCAAAATTTAGTCTAGATTCATTCACAAATAATTATGTGAACACCTTTAAATCAACATAGTTAATAGGCGTTTTCTGAAATGCTGTTCTCTTGTGGTAAGACTTTTTTTATGACATATTTTATGAAATGCATTAAAAACCTGGTAAGCATTTGTTAAAAGAAGTATTTTGTCATTTTTTAACAAATAAATTCTTTTTTCCTTTGGATGACAATAATTTCTGAAGTCAAACTCTAGAGCCTTAATAATTTTGTATAATGTGAAATAAGATATTTTGAACGAGATTCAGGTTTTTAAGTAACTCCAATAATTTTCACAGTGGCTTCCAAAATGTTTCCTTCGTAATCTTTTAATTACTACAAACATACTGCGCTAATTAGCTTTAAAGATAATTCAAAATTGCTTATAATCATCAAGAAAAAGAAACAAGTATACAAATCCACAGTAAACTGGCGGTTGATATGTATCACATGTAATCCAATACAAAGCCATATTCGAACCGATACAGTAGTAGGAAGTTCCGGAACAAGATAATAGTTAATAAATCAACGTAGCCGTGTTTGCAATTAGCTAGCAGATGCCGTAGTAGCTACGTCGCAACTCGCATCGTGTCGTTGCTTGCGACCGCGGCACGAGCGCATTCCGCCACTTCTACGTCTTGTTTCGCAACTGATTTACAGCCTACGCCGACATCCTAAGGAAATTCTTTCAACCGAGATTCGTAGATGGAAAAAGTTGTTTATAATGAAACAAAAGCGGCCGACTGCTGTGAACTCTTTCAACGGAGACGTATTGTATTTTATTTTCTTCTTGAATTTTCCGTGGCGAATCGAAAAAGTGAAAACTTGAAAAAAATAAAACAATAGGTTAGTTGAATATTGTTGTATTAACCTGTGACATCAAGCCATATGAACGACGGCTAAACAACTTTTTTTCAAAAAAGAGACGAGATAAACTTTTAATAGCTTGTAAGTCTCCAACTGAATATAATTTGGTTTATATGTTTTGCCATCGTATTTAGTCTTTTTTATATTTTTTAATCTCCAACGAAAAAAGAGGGGTGTTATAAGTTTGACGTGTGTGTGTATCTGTGTGTCTTTGTATCTGTGTATCTATGCGTAGCATCGTAGCTCCAAACGGATGAACCGATTTGAATGCGGATTTTTTTTTATGAAAGGTGAATTATCTTGATACATATAGTGTTTTCAATATTAGTCAAATACCTATTATATTTTGCAATTTATTATTTAAAAAAAACGTAATAAATTAATAATACATCTATTTAAATACTTACATAGTCGGGCTGATGGTAGTAACCTGTCCTGTAGGTTTTGATTTACTCGGGAGTGTCAAAGTATTGTATGCAATATTTTGGTAATTTTTGGTATTAATATTCGGTTATATTTGGTAAATTTGGCAATAATGGTATTTTTTCATTGCTTTAACATAAAAGTTTGATTTTTCTAAAGCTCTTAAGGACCGTGAACCTAAGTATTCGATATTAATTTCAACTTGATACCTTCAAGCGTTCTTGAGCAAAAAAGGTCTAGACAGACAGACAAACATAAGGACAACGAAGTGATTCCATAAAAGTTCCGTTTTTCTTTTAAGGTCCGAGACCCTTAAAAATTAAATCTGGTTGAATTTGTTTATTGACCGTTCCTATTATAGTGCGTTGAAAACAAACAGTGGGGCCAAATAACTTACCCTTTCTTTGTACTGCAACTATTTCAACTATTCAAAATGTAATACAGTTTATTCAAATAACTGACGATGCAAGTGTCTTACACTATCCCAAAATCGGCCCTACAAAGTTTTTTTCAGCTTCAATATCCACTAGAAAAATCTGGTAATGCGTTTTGTTACATATTGAAAACGAACTTGGAATTGAACAAACAAGACTATGAATCGATATAAGCCGAGGCAAAAATGGGAGAGCTACTTCAGTCTATTATAATACAAAATAAATATAATTAAAATATCTAGATATGTGCCTCGATATACTCGACCTCTATATAGACGACCGCTTAGCCTAGTGGGTAGCGGCCCTGCCTACGAAGCTGGAAGTCCCGGGCTCGAATCCCAGATCGGGTCAGTATTTATATGATGAATATTGATACTGGTACCGGGTCTTGGATGTTATATGTATGTGGTGTTGGTACTCAAAACACAAGCTAATGCTTAGTTTGAGGCCTAGACGTTGTTGTGATGTATACGTTATTATTATATCCATACATATTATATATGTTTAAGTGATTGCATAAGGTGGAACATTTTGCCGGTCGTGTAGTCGCGAAGCAAGTTAAACAGTGATATTTGTGAGGTTGATATCGTCGTTTTACGCGCAATTAGCCTCGGGCGGAGCGACGGGCGCGGAACATCCATAATATTCGCAATTAGGCCACGTGTGATATATCTCGGGTGAGGCGACGCAATCTGGAACGAAAACTCCTTTTTTATTTTTATTGCATTGTTAAATTTGTGTTCTAAGTTTTATGCGAGTGTATCGTGGTTTCTATGACATTGTATGCACTTTACAATACTGCCTGACTTGATTGACCGAGTGGCCTAGTGGTTAGAGACTCTAACCGCGAAGCCGAAAGTCTCGGGTTCGATTCCCGCCCGGGACAAATAGTTTTTTTTCGTTTATTTCGTTCCGTGTCTGGGTGTAAATTATTTATGTATGTATATATTACAAAGAATATTTAAGTATGTATATCAATTGTCTAGTAACCCATAACACAGGCATAATACTTGCTTACTTTGGGCTTAGATGGCTCTATGTGGGATGTCCCATGTATTATTATTACAATACAAACTTTGTAAAGAACACAACTATATAATAATTTCAAAAAATCCTAAAATTAAAACGTTATTTAAATTTAACATTTAAGTCTAACAAACAATAATTTTCTTTAAATATTATAGCCGTCGTCTGAAGGAAAAGGGTTTCGACTCCCGCTCCGGTTCCTTCCTGGTACAAAGAATTGCCATTGCTATTCAGCACGGCAATGCAATGAGTATCATGGGCACCTTTGCGTTGGGGGTGACGAGTGGTGGATTATCGGATTAATTTTATTTGTAGGTATTTTTAGTTTTAAATTAGTTTTTAATTTGGTATAAGTTTATAACATTTTTAATTAGTAATTATTAAAAATTAAAATTATGGGTTATGCAAAAACGGCATTAGTGACATGAAAAAATGAAGCGCTCGACAAAATAAATGAATATTCATCTATTACAATCCACTCCGGAGTTTTATGAAAAAGAAGTTAAAAATTGTACCCCGTATCAGCGATGTATTGATGTAAATAAATACATTCAGTTATTTTTGTATGTCTTCACCGTAGATGTCTTAATGTAAAAATTTCAGCCCGATAGCTTCAGTGGAAGTAAGTGAAAATTGCGTTCTAAGATTCCATTACATACATACAAATAAACAAACGAACGAGCGAACGAACGAACAAACAAACAAACATACAGATGGAAGTAATATAATCGTGTTAAAAATACCTACGGTTGTGTATCCAACATAACCCACAACAAATTCCATTTTTTTTTTAAATTTTTGAACGTACCTATACGTTTTTACAATATATATATAGTCAATTACTGGTAAATACACAAATATATATCCACAAGCAACGGAAAATATGTACTTCAAAAGTTTTTTTTGGTGTGATATCAAAAAGGAATCCGCATCGCCGCCACCCCCGCCGCCAACAGATTAAATCACACCCGAATACCGACGCATGCTCCGAAACGTGATTCCAAACTTGCTTATCTAGTCGCCTGCCACGGTACTCACCCTGGCTGATTTATGACCCAACTAAACAGCCAAGAGCCGGATTATACAGATTTACGCGAGATGTATGAACTTTTTGAAGGCACCACAATATTGGGGCCCTCAGACTCACTTGCATGCAGGGAAAAAAACTAATTTGTTAAGGGTATTGCTTCCTTGGAAGGGCGCTTTTACATACGCCGACAGCCCACGTCTACGATGTTGACAGCTTGAGGGTAAGGGTTTCGAAGTTGCTTATCTAGTTGTCCGCCACGTTACAGGCTGATTTATGTTGTAACCTGTTCCAACTATAAACCTCAGCAGATGGATTAAACGGACTTACTCGAGACCTATAATATTTCTGAAGGTGACCCGTCAACTACAATACAGCGTCAGATAAAATTTAGGGTTGACTACTTTTGAGCAGTAACGAATTAATTAATTAAATTTCCATGTAATTTAATTAAATTTCCATGGAATTAATTATCTCATTTCCAAGTAAAGCTTATTCGTATCGAAACACTTTATTTTCTGGGAATTTCAAAACCATTTTTTTTAAAGTGAAAATAATTATACATATCTTGTATAACCTATACTATTACTAATTATGGATAGCAGTCGTTAAAATCCACCAACCCGTACTGGAGCAGCGTGGTGGAATAAGCTTCAAGGTTTGGGAGGGGAGGCCTAAGCCCCTGCAGTGGAGCATTAATGGGTTGACGGTATTGTATAGAATTGGGCATCTCCCCTAATTAATGCAACGATGGTATGGTGGGCCTAGGGGATGCTTCTCGAACCATTTGACTTTGTATCTCAAGAGACAATATCATTGAAACACCTTTGTTTTTCTAGTGAAAACGTGATTCTATATTCTGATAAGTCATACATACGTCTTATATGGTTCTTGAAAATCGTAATGTTTAATATGATTTTGGCAATGATATTGAAAGGTAAGGATACGCCCCACTGAACATTTTACATAAACCTTTTACATACAAGCATAAATTACGCCATCTGACATTAACAGTTCGAACTAATACTATATAACCAATATGTAACCTTGTAAGAAGCGCCATCTTATGGACTTCGTTAAGGCTGCGCCTTTTTGTAGGAGCACCGAGGAGCACTCTTTTCTTGTTGAGTTTTTATGGAAGGTAGCAGTTTTTACAATAAAAAGAAAATACATACATGATTTTAAAAGCTTAAAGCATCCATTCATAGACTTCAAAACATAATTACATAAAATTTTCTCGATAAAAAAAAATCGCAAAGTAAGCGCTCAAAAATAACAAAAATTTCATCTGGCTAAGTTCTTATCCATCTTAGTGCTGTGAAACTTTACACTATTATTTTCTGTATTTTTCTTCATCCATTCATAGAAGCGTTTAGGCTGTATTGTTTGTACTATGTCTATAATAATTTTTTTAAATATTTTTGAGGTCGTGACGCTTACGTTTAATTCAGTCTGTGCGAGTTCGCTATAGTTCTCGTCTGCTTACACCACGGGCAGTGTATTTACCTGCCCCGCTCAAGCGGCCCGAGCCTCAGTCGGCCTCTCAAAGTGAGAACGTGTACACGTACTACTTGTTTTGGAGAGCAGACAAATTACCATCGACTAATTTCATTATTTTTTTCAAGCGTTGGTTTTCGTTTATTGCTGTGATTGTGTTATAGGGGTATATTGTGCTTCGGAAATATGGGGAATAAACAAAAACTATTCAGAAAATTTAAAATTAAGATGAATTGAAATAGACAAAAATAGTTGATGAACGTAATAAGGTAAGCTAGTAAAATTTCTAATTGTATTTTTATAAATTTTATTCAATGTTTTTTTCAAGTTTGTGATTTCAATAGTATTGCTAATTTCGTCTTGCTGGAATTAGTACCCATAGCGCGTAACACAAATTCAAGAAACCGTTCTGAAGTTGGCCGGTTCGATCCCTCGCATGCTTTTTTTTTATTGATATATAATATGAAGTTTGATGTCTGTTGAAGTATGTGAATAAAGAAGGCCAGCAAAACGAGATAAATCGTGTCAGTGAGGTACGCAGGTTCGATTCCTAGCGTTTTATTTAGTTTTATTTTTATTGTATTTTTATTGAACTATATACCTACCTATCTATAAATAAACTAAAATCAGAGAAACGAGATAAATCGTATAATGTAGGGTTCACAGATTCATATTTCGCTTTGTTTTTTTATATTACTTTTGGAAAATACCTAATATTTATAAATAAAGTATTTTAGCCAATGAAACGAGATACCTAGCTACAAATTACTTATAAACAAGCAATAGGTAGTACCTATAGGGGCTACCACAAAACAAACGATCGCACGTCGCTAAGTAAAAGTCTTACCAAGTATTTAACTACCTACCATTTTCAGATCTAGAAAAGTATCTACAGGTGAAGCGGATCTGTGTATCACGATGATCACTGACACGAACTTACATCAAGAGAATAATAATATCATGAATATTGTCGATAGGTGAGTAATAGACATAGGTAGCTACCTAATTAGTTATAAGGCAAAGCACACACAAATCATTCAAACGGTGTCTTCCTAATCGAGTGTTTGTAGTACTAGGTAGGTACCTACTGGGTAGATATCATGCGATGTGGCGTGCGTTCGCAACTTTGTTTTTAGACTTACAACAGAGCGACGCTGATGTCTGTCGTGTAGGTAGGTACGTCGGCGTCGTAGAGAACTGCATACGAAACGCGCTGCTAATCGCCAGCGGAGCTCTGTCGGAGGCCTTCCGTTTAGCTAGGTACAGTATAAGTAGGTAATTGAGATAAATCTTCACAATTTCAATAGCCAGGTTTCAAAAAAAAAAACCGGAAAACAGGAAATGCGTATTCGGAGAACTGAATATCAGAGTGAACTTTACTAAAAAAACCAAAAACAAAATGTATTCTATGTATCCAAAAAAGCGAACGTTCTTTGCTGACTAGTACATTTGCAATAAATAGGTACTATTGTGTTAGCTTGACTCAGTGGCGAAACGATCACAACGGTTAGCGTGATTGCTAATTTCTCCGAACCCTGTTCGTTCAATAAATCATAAAAATATCAGTTAAAAATATATATTATCTGCAGCTGCCGGCGGCTAATGCTTTACGTACGTACGTAAAATATTTGTAAAAATAATAATCAACAACACAAAAATAGTTTTTAATTCACGGAACCCACAGTGTACGGAGTCCAACTCGCATTTGGTCAGTTTTTTAAAATAGGTTTGTTCAAATTCGATATTCTGGTTTATTTTATTAAATCTGTTTCAGACCCGTCTTTGCTGAACTACAAAATGTTTTAGCATCTACTTCGACAGAGGATAGTGCTTAAAGGTATTTTTCATAAATATACTAAAATCTTAAAATATAATTTTACAAATCTAGTCGTTATTATATATTTTTTATTCTCTTAAAATATGTTGAGGTTATCAAACTCGACATTCTGTTTTATTATATGAAACCTATTTCAGATCCATCTTTGCTGAACTACAAAATGTTTTACCATCTACTTCGAAAGAGGATAGTGCTCAAAGGTATTTTTCATAAATATACTTATATATTCAAATATACATTTATAAATTTAAAATTCATAAATTTTTTACGTAAAAAATGAAAGATTCATTTATTTATTTATTATAAATTTACTTGTGAACCGTAGTGAGCAGAACTGTAAATGTTGTCGTCAATTGATTCTGTGTGAACATAAGAATAAACACTTTTCAGGGCACTAGATATAAATTTACCAAGACATATGTACATAAACAAGAAAAAAATTATAAAGAAACATATAAAAAGGAAGCAAAAGCCGAAAAAAGATAATGTATGGTAAGTTTTAGTGCGGAATGGTTTTGGGATTTGCCACTTTATTTTTTGATCTTATATTGTACCTGCTCTTTAGTATTTTAACTTATTTGTTCTATTTTGTAATATTAGGTAATCATGGGTACGGATCCACATTTTATGGAGTAGCTTTCGTAAACGTTTTTATTTGAATCTTTATATTCCCTGTAAAGGTATTAAATTTCTCTAAGCAGCCTACAAAAATGAAATCCACAATTAGACATTTTAGTAATCAAAAAGTAAAATAATGTATCCAAGCAGTATCTAAGTTTTGATAACATAACCGAAGTTTGTTATAAATCTGTTATTTCATTCGTTTTATGTCTAGGTCTGATGCCGTCCAAAACGAAGCAGTGGAAGGAGGAGAAGAAAGAAGAATTGTAGATATTTTTTATTTCATAAAAAAACTACAGGACCTAAAACAGTATATTTAATATATGAAATCTGAGACAAATGAACATGAAAAGTTTCATCCTCAAAAACATTTTAACTTCCAACTTGCATCATCGTCGTGACTGGCATTTTTTCATTTTAATGGCTCTTATAAAATCGTTATTTCGTTTGATGACGGACGGACTTTTTACCATTAAAATGTAAATGTAGACAATATATATTATTGTAAATAATGACATTGTTAAGTGCTCCAAGTGCCATAAACAACTAAAGTATTGAGTACTTTCACGCACGCACCCTTCCCTCTCCCCCCGAATCCCGAGAAAAGTAGACTATGCGCTATTCCAGACTATAATCAATCTGTGCTGAATTTCATCTAGATTCGTTCAGCCGTTCAGGCGTGATTGAATAACAAACATCCATTCATCCATCCAAACTTTCTTACATTAGTAAGATTAGATTACATTTTGATTGTCAAGCATGCCTCTTTTTCCGTTTTGCGCACCATATGAGTACCTTTTCACCTTTACATAAAAAACGGAATTCAGTTTATTTGAAGATTTAGCTGAATATTTTGCATATACTATTACTAGTCGAATGCCAAGATGCCCTGGTTTTAGGTATAGTGATATCGTTGCACCGCAGTTACGGGCGAATGGTGGGGGCCTAGGTTCTATTCCCACTGGCGAAGATAAAAGTTTATCTTTTTTACCTTTTTTTATTATTAATTAATCGTTTTCATATAAATAATCATAAAATAGAAACAACCATATATCATACAAAGACTAAAAGCAATAAAAATATTATTTGGGATTTATTGGGACATGATTTACAGACTACTCAAGAGATGGCGTGCGCCCGTATATGCGTTAGAACGAAGCGGCCGTGCCGAGCGCCGCGCGCGCCGCCCTATCTGGCATGCGTCGCCAAGCGTAAACGTTGCGGGGAAGTGGGACGGAAACACGAAATTTCTGTAACTTTGGGCTGAGCCTTAATGAAATTATCGGTCTAGTCGGGGGTTTAGAAATATGTTTATTTAATTATTCAACCAATTAAACATGAAACAAACATATATGTAAGATTACTTATTGATTGTACGATGTCCCATATTCGTTTTTAAGTTTTGAATCATAGTTTTTGCAGCCTTTAACAACGCAACTTAGCATTTTTTATGACGAGCAATAGAAAACGAACGATCACACCGCTCGCGGACAACTGAACCGCGTTGGCCCTAAACTGACATTTTAGGGCCAGTCCACTGGAGACATTTTAGTCGCGTCATTGGCCCGGTACTTATGTGTATGTCTATGGATTTTGGAGAATATATAATTACGTTTTCACTACAAAAAAATGTGTTTTATTGATATTGTCTTATGAGACGTTAAATCAAACGGTCCGAGAATCAACCCCTATCTTAGAGTAAATTGACGCGCTAGCTAGAGTATGAGTAGTGAGACGGTAAGCGCAAGAAAATGGTTTCTAGTCAATTCGTACTTTTATACCCACTGTACTAATAGTAGGTGTTGACCGAGCACGAGAAATGATGTCTCATTCTGCGAAATACGAAATAAAGCGCAATAAAATTTCATTTTCTTTTAATTTATATATTCTTTTTATTAAGAAATATTAAACTAGTCCATTATGGATCAAATACAGCAATGCCTAGTGAATCGTTCCGCTTTTATCGGCCACCGCTTACGTCACATCCGCAGTGTGATGTGTTTTCAAGTTTCTTCTTTCGCTGCTGTTTATTTTTTCGGGGACGCAACCTGGTCCCTTTTTCTTAAGTTTACGTTTACCGGTCTATTTTCACATAGTCCGTCCGTCCCTCAATCAATTTTTTCGTTATGGCAAATATCCGATATTTGGTTTCTTCAAAAGCTTCTTTTATTATTGTCAACCGGATTGAATTCAACATTAACATAAAATTTGAATTAAAAACAGTAATATAAACAGTGTTATAATTTTTTTTAAAATCCGACTGCATTATAAAACATTTAATTGAAAAAAAGGCAAACAAGCTCTACCATGCAATGTTCTTTTAATTGCTACGTACCTACTTAAGCAATTATATTAAAATATACTGTAACATAATTTAATGTAAGGTTAATGTAAGGTAAATAAGGTAATGCAAAACAGGACAAGTGAATACCCCAAAATATGTTTTGTGGTGGTGTTACGTTAAAAAGGAGAAGGTTGACTTTGTATGTGATGTAAGTATAGCGTAACAATAAAATGTGAGCTCTAGTCGTTGTGAGGCGATGCTAACCTCGTTGTTTGCTCAGATAGGTATCAGCGGCGGAGCTCTGACCTTTAGTTCAAGGACCGTGCTGTCGGGAAGGTATCTCGCCGTCGCAAATGAAACACCACGATACAATAAAAGAACGTTTACTACATCTAGATCAGATATGGGAATAAATCTAATTACAAAGCTACGCCGCGCCTTCGGTGGTCTCGTCGTCAGTCTGTTTGCGCGGGCGTTCGAGTTGTACAAATTTACATTAATTCAATTACTTGACTTTGAGATAGAATCTACGTTATATGCGCATATTAAATAAAAAGAAACAGGCCTTTTACGTTTCGACGTGAAGGGTCGGAGGTACGTTTCGCTCGTGCCGTCCAGTGTCGAGCTCGGTCTCGCCGCAGGGGCGGCGGGGGCTGGCGCTCTGTCCGGTGCAGGCCGGCCGTGGTGTCCCGCTCCTGGGCTGCTCCGTCTCCTCTTGGTCTTCAGGCGGAGATTTTCTTTCGACTCTCCTCCCGGGCCGTGGGTATTTGGATAAAATAGTTACCGAAGATACAAATGTCGAATGAATAGAAAGCCTCTTCAGCAGACGACCGCGACGTCGAGAACAAGATATTCCCGTCTATCCCGAAGGAGGATCGGGTACTTGGGGCGCGGTGTGAAATACTAAATTTACTGTACTATATTACGAGTAGGTCGCCCGCGCTTCGCTGGCGGTGTAAAGCGTGTCGGGAACCTATCTCTTCTTTCTTCCTGTGGGAGATGTTCGTGGGGCGATCATCCACATCGCCCGCCATCTTGATTCCGCCTACTTTCTTACTGCTTTATAAAATCGACCTTCTACCTCGAATGTCGGATCCCAAGTGTTCCGATCAAAAATCAGCTCTCCCTATGGCCGAGCGGGTCGCTGGCTCATCGTTCGCGAGGACGCCATCTGTCGACATTCCACGTCGCTGCGTTTCGGTGCGCCTCTGCGTTCTGCCTTGCGATTGTGGTTTGCCAACAGGTGGCGCCCGCGACCTATTTTTGCCGGGCCATGAATTTTATGTAACAGTGGTTTTAAAAAATATAAATAATAATATATAATGTAATGACCTTTTCACACTGGCAGCCACTCGCAGAGTGAATTTAATTAAAAAATTAATGTTGACAAGGTAATTAAATTAATTTAAAAAAAATTATGTATTCTATACGTATATGTAGACAGATAAGCGCTGAGATTGTAATTACTTTGGAACAGTATAAAATAATACTGGCTTTATGAGAAAACATCACTCTGTTTGATTAATCCGTGCTTGAGAACGCTTGGCGAAATTTCACAGTAGCGCGCGTGCCATATTTCATAACGAATAAGTCGAGAATCAAGTTGTACATTCGCTTTGTTCTATTATGACATTATATAAATTTTTATATACCTTTTATGTAAAACGCTCTTGGAATATTACAGGACGCTGTAAATTTCATTTCCTTATTGTTTCTTATCAAAGTCAATTATAAACAGGATGTTGAAGTTATTCTTGGCCCGGAAATTGATTTCGAAAATTAAACATTAAAATCTATTTCAATCGAACCTTTTCTAAATGCTTCACAGTTTGTTTAAGCTATTAAAAGCACGTAATTTAAATTATATTCCCCGCATCAATTTGTCTTCTTTTTCGAAATAGAAAACAAAAAGACGAACCTATTCATATTCACGAGTATATACATAAGCAAGGCACATTATGTATATACTTGTAAGATTTATACTACATCAAAGCCCATCAGTCGGTTCAACTTAAATAAAATATGATGCAAGTCTGACAAAATGTAACCTTAATGTTTCTTTAATGGCTCTTACGAACGTCGTTATACCGTGCATTAATGTATTTTTTTTATTATTGTACGAACTCATGAAATAGTATAGTGCAGCCGTGAACCAGTAGGATCATTCAAGCGGAAAAATCAGACTATTTTCTTTTGGTACCTACAAAAGTGAATTGTCTCAAGACGTCGCCGATGTGCAGTGACACGAAAGCGAGCCTGAGCGGGCTTCCAGTTTTGATGTGGCGCACACATCGAGTTTCTGTCCTCGAACCGTCTGTTGGAAAAGTTGCTTTAGTCGATAGCGACGAAGCTAACTCCTCTCCACTACAAAACACGTAAAGCCCGGCGTTCACTTGGCGTGCCTTTCGAACGAAGGAGCAAACCAGCCATTTAGTTGTGAAGTGTTTCGACGTCTATATAGAGCTCATTCATTCACTCGACGAACGGTTTGATGGAAGTTTTTAACATTGCTTCCAACCATAGAGTCAATAGAATAGAGTGGACAAGTCAGTCCTAAATGCGGGCCTTGACTGAAAGAAACAGAATAACTATACCTCGAATTATACAGAATTATACTAAGTCTATCTTTTTAATTTTGAGCGTGCGCAGTTGATAGCTGACCGCTTTGAATGTCAAATGAGTGTCCTAACGCACATGCGGCATAAAAGTAAAATAAGGACAGAACTAAGTATTTTCCATCCTTTTTTCTCCATACCCAACCATCACATTCAGGGCTTTATGGAACTTGCCTATATACTATAGTTATATTTTCTGTATGATTAGTATTACATATACTCAGTAGATGGCGTGTTTTTGAATTTATTTCTAATTCAAAGAAAATAATTGACTAATTCAAATAATTTTTTTTTGCACTTATAGATTTTTTTACATGAATAAATTACATTCAGAGCTTGTAAATTGAAATTCATTACTGTCAGTTATTATAACTCAAAAAATATGAAAAACTGAAACTTATTTGAATTTCGTTGCGTCTGCGCTGGTCTGCGCACCTCTAGCGTTAGTATTTAGAAACGTATCAGGGACGTAGGGTACTAATGGGCCTTAACTCCATAGACTAGCGATATGGTAGAATTTGATACTCATACTTCTTCGTGGAACCACTCGTTGAGTGATTGCCTGGTTTAACGTTTCCTCACTATTGTATATATAAAGATTCAACCTACCTCATAACACAAGCCCGAGGCTTCTTTCGCAAGACCCTGTCGCCAATTGTCTTTCACTTCTAAATTACATTATATGATGTGTCTTGACGACACGAATGATTGCGTTGCGGAAGTATCAGAGACTCGGGTCTCTAAATAAAACATGTAGTAGCAGACGACTTTGTTTAGGCAATCAACATCCAACAAGTATTATACGACACGGATACAGTGCTTGTAGTATTATTTGGGAAATAAAAATGTGCGTTACAAAATTTGTATTAGCACGATTGACTAAAAGGTCGACTTGACCATTACCCACTCGAGATGAGTTCGAACGTAGATAACAACCACCGTCAGCGTTTATATAATATTCTACGGTACTTATAGACGAGAGTTCGCAATAACTTGTAATAATAAACTATACTTAATTACAATAATAATAAATATGATAGACGATTGTTTCATACTTGTAGTAGGATATTGCGCACGTTTTTGACAGTTGAAGTTCCCTACATAATATACACACAGATTTTATAACGATTTTGATTTGGCTCGACGACAGTATTTTGACTGTAACAGATAACATTTAGATTTTTATTTTATTTTTGTTTATTTCTTTTGTTATTATTATTTAATTTCTAATTGTAATTATTATTGAACAATTTATTAATTATTTCGCAATATGTCATTTATTTTTTGTTATAAGTTGAATCAAAAGCGACAAGTAATTAATCGGATTAGAGCTCGCCCAGTGGTCGAAGTGCGACCGTCCTCACTTTTTGAAATCACCAATAATAAATAGGCGAGAGTTAGTCAATTCAAACTGCATCAAACGACAGACCATTAAATTCGTATGGTCGACAGTATTTGTAACACATATTATGTATATATTATTTTAGCTTATGTTTAATATGTAGATTATCATATCAAGTGGTTTGATTACCTGTTAAAGTAATATATCTAAGTATGTATATCAGTTGTCTAGTAACCCATAACACAAGCATAATACTTGCTTACTTTGGGACTAGATGGCGCTGTGTTGTATGTCCCATATATTATTATTATTTTTGAAAATTGTAAATAGGCTGTTTTGTTTTCTCAAAAATCGAGCTCATGAATCTTTTGAACACTTTTCGCAATTTCTCATAGTTTAGGATTTGGCCATATAACCCCATCTTAAAAATTCACCTGTATATAAATTTTAATTTTCTGCACCCCTAATCCACATGAACTTTAACTGTGCCAAATCTGACACTACTCCATGCCTCTAGTATGGTTAAAAAGGGGTCTAAATTTTTTTCTTCACGTATTTATACATAGCAAATGTTTTGTTTCCTCTAATTTACTGGTCGTGTAAAAACTCGTGTCAGACGAAAATAGTTAAATATTTTTTTTTTGTATTATACACTTGGGAAATCAGAACTTAAATATATGTATTAAATTACACAGTACAAATACGTTCTACATAAACTTACTCTAATACTGGGGCTTATAAGTTTTCCGACTTCGGTACAGTTGACAAACTTAGATTACATTGCGATTAATCTGAATAAACATACCAACATCTATGGATGTTTACACAGATACAGCGTTGTGACAACGAAAATGTGACCAAAAAAATAAATACGCCGTAGACCAAATATACGCCAGTAAATGTTCTGAAATATTCGCTGTGAAGTAAGATTTTACGTGAGCCACATTTAAAAATCGCACTGGAAAAAGAAACACACAAACAAAATGTTTGTTTAAAATACTGCTAATGACAAATGGCCTTTCTAATCATTGCGTCAAATATTTTACTCATGTTTTCGATTGTTCTTCTTGATCCTGATTACGCTATCTAAGCCAACATCTTGATATCAACACATCAACTGCAATTTTTTGTAAAATTTTTATTTGTCTAATAATATTAAAAAACATCAGGCTTACAACGTTGTGTTGTGATTTTTAGTTAAAATTCCTTATAATATATATTTGTCGTTTCTGAATATCGCCAATTATGATTAATATGGGTCTAGGCAAAGGTGGTACGGACCATCAATTAATTATTAACGCAAAAACTTTCCATTTAAATGTATTAATTTACGACCAGTCCAATAAAGTGACATATGTAATTTGTAAATTAAGCTCAAATTTAATTTACTGGCAGGCACTTTTGCTGTAACACGGGTCGTTAAAGAAAACTTTAGTAATCGGGGATTCGACGTTTCGGATTATTCAGGCCATTTTCGCAAAAGCGTGCCGTACAGCCGTCCCTGGTGACCTAATAAATGTTACATTAGTATGAGATATTAATAGAGGCAGGTACATACTCGACGCCCCAGCTCTCAGTTCGTGTGTTTTTTTATGATACTATGCCAGAGTTACATAGGGTATTCTTATATCTTTATATGGCCTCGTGTCGTGCGCGAAAGTCGATAACGTTTGTAGCTTCATTTAATAATATAATTATCATTGCTGGCAGTAAATTAATATTGATGTTGTCACTACATATTATAAAATAAAGTCACCCGCCGAGTCTGTCTGTCTGTCTGAACGCGATAAACTTAAAAACTACCAAACGGATTGGCATATTGTTGACACAAATGGACAGAGTGTTTCAAGAGGAAGGTTCACGTGTATAATTTATTAATGTTTTGTGGAAATTTGTTGAAATATGACGATTAGCTTTCATCGAAAACGCTGCCTAATTCTTTTGAGATATAACAAAATAATGTATAGAGTAATTGTGTATCTTTTATAAGACTAAAGAAAAATCCGCCATGGCATATGTCTATCTTTTATGGATAGCTTACTATACCTATTTTTATGCTTAAAAAATGATGTCATATGATGAGGTAATTGGAAAGCAATTTACACGGATACAGTATTAATCATTATCAAATAAAATACGTTATTTACCTTCAGCATTTCATGCACATTATGATTGCTCTTTTCACTATACTAAATTAATATCTTAAGAGCTATCGCGAAATATAAATATCGCACCACCAGCCGGGCGCCGCGCCGCGCCGGTCGGCCATACGGGACGACGCGACACGTGTAGTTAGGTTGGGTTAGATTATATGTATTTATTCTTTACTTGTTCAAATATGTATAGAATTGGAAATAAAATACTTTGAAAATACTCCAAGTAGGATGAACTTACGTCACACTTAAATGTAATAAAATCCAATCCACATGTTCGACGCAACAAGCTGCACTACGGCAGAAAAAAACATTACGGCTTATATAAATTAAACCATCGATTTAAATGTATACCCTTTATACACGTTATAAAAGCATAATGCTTGCTTACTTTGGGACTAGATGTCCCAAGGGATATCCCACACACCTGTATTATTAAGAACTTTAGAAAATTTTGTTAATTAAAGATAAAATTATTTTTTCATGTTTTTACTTCATTTCCTATTCATTGTAAATAAAGAGAGTGCCGTTATTTATTAACATGATTATATTATATTAAAGAAACGCGGACTTAAGCTCCAAGCCCCCCCTCCTCACTCTGGGGGAGGCCTAAGCCCCTGCAGTGGGGTAAAAAATGGGCTGATGATGATGATGAAAGAAACGCTTGCGAACGCATAGGTAAGCTTATGTATCCCAGAAAATCGGCCACTAAATACGAGTTAATGGACTCGTCTTCTCAACTAACTGAGCGAAATAACCTGTTTAGCACGATAATACAAACAAACAATTTTATTTAGGAAAATGGAATTAATAATAATAATATGTGACATACCTCACACAATGTTCTTGTAAAGAGCGTGTAACCTATTTTTTATTCATTAGTGAATTAGAAAAGTAATTACATCATTATGGGAAGTGTGCGTATTTATAATTTCAGTTTTTTTTCTATGGATTGATCAAAAAAAACATTTTTTATTCACAATCTTTATAGCATATCATCAAATATGGCACTAAGATTGTTACAATTAAAACAATTCACTAGGAATTATATGTGACGCAAGGGCACAGCAATTTGAACATGTGTAAGGTATTTTTTAAACGACTTCAAAAAAGAAGGAGGTTGCTCAATTTGACCGTATAAGTATATGTTTTTTTTAAATTTTTTTTATGTGTGTTCAGGGATAACTTCGTTGTTTATCAACGGAATTGGATGATTTTTAAACGACTTCAAAAAAGAAGGAGGTTTCTCAATTCGACCGTATATATGTTTTTTTAATATTTTATTTATGTGTGTTCAGGGATAACTTCGTTGTTTATCAACCGAATTGGATGATTTTTAAACGACTTCAAAAAATTTTCACTTTAAAGAAGGAGCATTAACAGGCGGCATATATTTAATGAAGTCGGTGCCAACTCAGACAATTTAAATGGGTACTTACCAGGTAATAACAACTACAACAATGATATATTTATAACTATAACAAAAATAGAACACAATTTAAAGTGTCTGAGTGAGTAGGCACCGACTTCATTAACTATATGCCCCCTGTTAATGCTCCTTTCTTTAAAGTGAAAATTTTATTTTTAAATTTTTAGTTTATGTTTTTGAAGTCGGTTTTTTTTTATATCTATCGGTCAATGATTTCCTTATAATAAGTATGTAAAATATTATATTCTTAATTATCTATTAATTTTTTTTTTAATGACGTATAACATTACAGCAACGTCTAGGCCCCAAACGAATTACTTGAATACAACCAACCGATACCAATGATATTGATAGGTAAGGATGCGCCCCACTGAACATTTTACATAAACCTTTTTCATACAAGCAAAAATTGCGCCATCTGACATAAACATTTCGAACGAATACTATATAATCTTGTAATAGCACCATCTTACGTCATAAAGCGTTCAAAATATTGCATGAAACGACGATGTAAACTTGTACGTGCGTACTTGAATTTATTATTAAATTTTTATCGTAATATGTTAGTTCTACGCCACTCTACACACAGTTTAATTTTATTTTACTTACAGTGTAGAATGATCACTAATATAGTGAAATCGATGTAGGCCTGCTTTTGGACAACTGAGAATGAATATATATTAAAAAAAAATATGCTTGTTAAAAATAGCGGCAATATATTTGTTAGTTTTAATCCATTAACTCAGGTTAGTCCAAATTCCGTTGGCGTATAACGAGACTGAATTACATATCTAGAGTAATATATAACTATTATCTTAACCTTTACTAACTAACTACCTAACGAAAAAGGTAACTATTACCTTTTTCGATGATACTTACAGGTAATAAAGAAAACATAAGTAAACTGAATTAATCTATTAATTTTTAATTAATAACTTTTGTGGATCCAATTCTCAGTATCTGTTATCGTTTCTAAACTTCCCCTTCAATTTTTGTATTTTTTTGTTTTCACCTATCAGTATATTGACTATTATATCTTATATCCGTAGATAATAATAAATTAATGATAATTAATCACGCTTGCCTGAGTTTTAGCAAAAGGCCTGAAACATACTTATAACCAAAATTAGAAATTTCCTATTTACGTTCCTAAAACAATTAATTAAAAAATTACGTCCGTACAAGGTTACTTTTGTTAAACTAAGCGTGTGGCAGCAGCGCGCCACATGGTTGGCATTATGGACATCGCTAACAAAATTACCGGTTTTTAAATACGTTTATTTAATCATTATACATGCAACATACATAATGTAAGATTATTTACCGATGATACGATATCTCATGCTCCTTTTTAAGTTTTGTGTCATAATTTTTGCAGCTTTTTACCACGCAACTTGGCATTTTTTGTGATGAGAATAACACGATCGCGTCGCTCGCGGACAACTAAGTCGCGTTGGCCCTAAATTGGCGTTTTAGGGCCAGCGTGCTGGAGACATTACATTGAATCAAAGTTAATTAAATAACGTTTATTTCATCTATCTATAGTCATTATAGAAATGTAATAATTATTTATTTTGTCTTCAAAAAATGGGCTTTGACCAAAATTTGAAATTTGCGCAAATGGTCATTAAAATGAAAAGAAATAAGGTTCTAGAATAACATATCAGAATATATTTTTTACTATTTGCGAATTTCGCAAATATTTACGAATATTCATCTGACGTTGAAATTGTGCCTGTGACTTCATCTGGACGAATGAGCTTATTACTCTGTTTTCCACAGTAAAAAACCCATACTAAAATTAAAAAGAAAATATGACTTTGTTTAGTTTAAAATAATGCAATTAGTAAGCATCTAACCAGTTGACGTCACAGGAGTATTTTATTAATAAATTTTCGTAAATAAAGAACTAAGAAAATAAAGACTTTATTTTTAAGGTGAAGGTATAAATTGGTCTGTATTTTCGGAAAATAATATAAAAAACTATGTGTTAAAAAATTTCATTCAAACTCCATTCACTTTTAAGACAATAACTCATTTTAACAAGAAACTCTTTGAATTGGTTTTCGAAAATAGTAGGTAGTTTTTATAATGTTTTTTATAGAATTTGGTAGATGGTTATATATTTTGATCACCATTGAAGGAATTAAAGATTGAAAATACTATATAACTAACGCACTTACTTTATGTTTAAACGACAGGATGGCTTTTTAAAACATTTACCTTTTTTTAAAAATCATAGAGTATAAACTAAAGTATGTACAGTGACGTAAGTCAGTTACGCGGCCACAGGGTGAGCAGTCAGTTCCAACAGCGTGCTCCCTCTGGACGCGGAATGGCGGGGCAAAGGGAGTTCGCTTCAATTACCGGCCGTACGCACACTGAATCTGTAACGTGAACATCGAACCCCAAAAGGTCCTCTCATTGAATAACGCCTTCTATTCAGGGAACAAACCTATTTAATTTAACTGCTTTGACTATATCGGACGAGCTGACGAAAGCGGGCGGCCGTTCAATAATATTACTATAATGACCTTGAACCCAGGCCGTGTTCGCGTGTTTTTTTTTCGAAAAAATCAGTATTTTATTGTAGCAAGATGGCGAATTGATTCAACGAAATAAAATGTGTAAATGTATAGATATTCACGTCTTTAATAAAACTGTTAATACTTTAAATCCTTAATGTTATACCAAAAAATTAAAAATGGCGCCACTAAATAACGACAGTTACACACTTAAATATATGAGTGACCTTGAAAACTTCAACGGGTTACTTATTAAGTTATCGTAACCATTTTAGCCGCCACTGGACGTCCAGTTGCATATTCCGCCTACATTTCCAGGTTGAATGGTCTGGGACCACCTGTAACCACGACTGCCCGTCAGCTTTTCCGAATCGTCGGTCTATTTAGTGGGGGCCTAAGAGACTCGACGTGCGGTAGATGGTACGCTCGAGTACCTTTTTTCCTCAGCGGTTATAGGTTCTGTGAGTGATATTGCCTGCCCATTGTCACTTCAACTTGCTTAAACTGAGAGCTATGTCGATTACTCCAGTCCTTCTGCGAAATTCTTTATCATGAATTTATATTCGTGAACTGCATAACATAGCAATTCAAGTAACACTAGCATACCAAACATGACACATGTCATTACTTCGCAGTTCAAAAACTGCTTTAAATTGATCTGAAAAAAAGGTACATAGTTTAATTTCAGAAATAAAAAGTGATACCTAGCACAATATTGAAATAAACACTTTACTTATACCAAAGCGCATCCACATGGACCCACACTCAAATTAACTTAAGCAAACACACCCATACACATTCCAAAAACACAAACATGATCGTTTTAATAGAGCCATAAATGTCAATTCACAGTATAGAAACTGTCACACGCGATTGGGTGAAGGCCGTCGCGCGGGGACCTCGCGGACTAAAACCGTACCTACTGCAACTCGCCATCTCGCCAAACGGGTACACCAGCTAGCTAGAGTAGGAGTGGTTAGACAGTAAGCGCAAAAGAGGGCTTCTAGTCGTTTCCTTGTTTTATGGGATCACGTATCACTTCCGTAAGTCGACGACGCTGCACACAGCCGTGTTGAATTTTTCGTGAGACTTCTCTACCGAAGTTGGATTCACCTAATCGGACAATCTGTCACAGGTAATGTATATTTGGTTAGAGATCTGATATTTCATGAACGTTAATGGTCATCTGGAATCGTCCATGGACCATGGTGCTGTCGAGTATTTCGTTTCGTTGTCCTATAGCCGACTTAGTCTCCGTTGTAAAGACTTATTTCAGTTAGTTATTAATAATTAGTGCTTAACACCAATTTATGCTAAAAGTTCGCAATTCAAACCACTTTTGGTAATGCTGCGCAATTTTCCGAGTAAGTAGAAAGAAAAACAGTTTATATTGAGATGTACGAAACGTGGGTTAATATTCATGTCCACAGATTTAAAATTAAATAAAGCGAATAATGAAAATCACACAACGAAGACGTTAACAAAATAACAAAAATGACAAAAAGTATTAGTTAATCAATATAATCTGAATATTTTTTTTCCTTGTAACCATTTATTACAGAGCAACTTTAATTAATTATTATTAATTTTCTTAAGAGTGATTTGCGTTGAATTTACTTTACTCGTTCCGGATTTGTAAATGTGATTAAACGACACTCCGAAGAAGTAAATAATTTAATTTAAGCTGCTTTCCACCGCGCGGGCTCTCCTCACACATCTGTCAGCTTCACTTTTCCCGACCATTTTCCCAATCACGTGAAAGCGTATAATTTTATTACGAACACCCCGAAATATATTATACAAACCTGATTGAGGCCAACCCAATGCCCGCAGTACCTGGGTGAATCAAGTAAATACGTGGCTAGGCCAAGCAATATTATACGAACACATTCAATTTACAGGGCTATTTTAAACCGTTCACGTAAATGTAATATTAACTATACAAATATTTTTATTATAAAAATTAATAAATCATGCGTGTTTTCAGGACTTCGAAACGACAAGTTTTACAGTTTCACTTAATCTGTTTGTCTGACTGTCCGTAAATCACAGCCATTTTAGTTGCAGATTATAAGCGATTTAATACTATACTTCTAACTAATACATAGATGTATATTAAAATATGGAAGAACCAAAGTTGTCAACATAGCCAAAGCGGTCAGCAAGGTGAAGTATGATTGGGCTGGTCACATTTTTCGTAAAACAGATAACCGATGGGGTAGACGAATTCTCGAGTGGAGGCCACGTATCGGGAAGCGAAGCGTTTGATGCCCTCCGGCCAAGTGGACAGATGACCTCAAACACCATACCGAGGTTAGTTGGATGTGTGTGTGGACCGTGTGTGGTGGCGAGCCTTGGGAGAGGCCTAAATCCTGTAATGGAGAGACACGGGCTGATGATGATGATGATATTAAAATGTAGAAGAAAAAATTTAAAGTTGTCTCCGATACATGCAAAGTGTAATATCAGAGTAATTTTTTTTACATACCCCTCGTCGATAATTTAATCTTTCAATGGCTAGGTTAAGATTTTTATAAGGTTATTTGCTGATTTTCCAAAATAGGTCCGGTTTACGAAATAGTTAGTTAATAAGTAACCTTTTTATTTGGGTTACATGTTTCCCTTTCACTATTGACTATTAAACCTGTTTCTATAATCCATAATGTTGGGGTCGAAGTATGAAAGTGCAGTTCGATGTAGAAAAAAAAGAAGCTATAGAAATTACAAAGAAAAAAAAAATTTTCTTAATTAAAATACACTCATCCGCACATACTGATAAAGTACAAAAATCCGTCTGTAATTTTAATATAAAGGCTTTTTTAAGTTCATATAGTTATTTGCACCTAACCAGAACCCAAACACAGAAGGTTATAATATTTGTCTGTCTGTAGATGGAAGACTTTTCAAAGACGGATGTGATCTGAAGACTGATACTTTTCATTTATATCTATACAAGTAAAATATAAATGTCTGTCTGAGATCAGATTACAGGCTTTTTAGCGGCATTCTCACTTCAGTATTGAAATAAGAAGCGAGAAGCCGAGAATAAATATAAGTAGAAAAGTAATAAATATAAGAGAGGACCAACCGAAATTCATCTCCCCCTTGTTTTATTAAGAAGTCATTAAGTTTAATTACGATATGTAAATAAATAATTAATATAATATATACCTATATATATGTAATATAATGCGCTTCAACATATCTGATAGATGGATGATTGAGAGTGTCGTGATAGCTCGAACGCGTCGAACCTGTTTCAAATCTATAAGGCCATGTGGCCATGGTTTGAATCCGAGCGTGTACCAATGAGTTTTTTCTAACTTAAGTACATTAACTATCACTGACTCTGTGCCTCGGAGAGCACGTTAAGCAGTCGGTCCCGGCTGCTGTCAATAGATGGCAGTCGTTATAGTTCGCCAACCCGCATTGGAGCAGTGTGGTGGATTAAAGCTCCAAGCTTCTCATCTTGAGTGGAGGCCTAAGCCCCTGCAGTGGGGTACAAAAAGGGCTGACAAGGGCTGGAAAATATAAAATAATAATAAATTTCCCGACATTATAGAAATTGTTATAGAAACCAATATAGAAAACTAGAATAGAAATAGTTTCGTTGTATACATTTTTATAACAATACAGATTACAGGAGCAAAAAGCAATATCGATATCTATGTCACACAGGTACACAGGAAAATTATCGGTTATCATGTCAGGTATGAAGTGTAGTTAATTTAAGAGAAACTTGGTGTATTAGCCAACCGTGCCCTCGGGGCGTCCTCCAATGTCGGTGTGAGTATTGGAAGGGCTCGCGATCCCCTTCGATGATCTCGAAGTAATTGTCCGTGTTCAGGTCAAGCGATATCTATTGCTTTCTATTATTGCTCTTCCTATATTGTAATGGAATTCCCTTAATTTTGTTTCGCGGACGTCGCTGCCCTAACGGGGTCTTTCTTTGTTTCGCTCCGGGGGCTTTGATGGAAATGCCAGTCCGTAGCGGAACTTATAGGTAACTCGGTTCACGGGTTACTGAATTTCAGTGCTTTAGATAACGTGTTTTATGTTGATTGGAAATTATTTCAATTAATCTATATTATCGAAAGTTTTTTACGGTGTGTTGTATGTATATAATTAAAAATATGGTTGGTTTTATATGTGATCGTTTGTTCATTCCTGCGAAAATAAAAAAAAAAAAAAAAAAAACTTTTTTAAATCTTTTTGTTTGTTTGTATCCCTGTATGTAATTTAAGTGTAACTGAGCTTTTAATAAAAAACTCTCATTTTATAATATTGTGGTCATTAAATAGTGTAATGTGTATCTATCTGATGAAAAACAGGATTTTAAAAAACGAGCCAATTTCGATGCAATGGACGCGCGAGATTGTCGGCTTCACCGATAAAAGAGTTCCGATCTAAATAAGTACCCCGTAAATTAAGTGATGTAACTTAGCAAGGCGTTATAATATCTTATACTGCGTATAATTGAGTTATTTGTGAGAACTAGTTATCTAAAGTTAATTCGCACCTAATCGCACCTTCGTTAATTCATAAGTCTATTGTATTACATTGACTGACCGATTCCGAGTGGTTAGAGACCCTAACTGCGGAGCTAAGGGTCGCGGGTTCGTTACCGCCCGGGACAAATATTTGTGTGCATGAACTTGTCTTGTAATCCATAACACAAGCATAATACTTGCTTACTTTGGGACTAGATGGCGCTGTGTGGAATGTCTCATGTATTACAATTATTGCATCGAAATTGGCTCGTTAAAAAAAATGTTTTTAACGGGATATTAACAATGAAAGGGACACTGTTTTTTTGTATTAAATAGATATATTACTCGATACCAAAATATTACGTGAAGTAACAATATAAAACCATAATTAGTTGTTTTCTGATTTTTCTTTTGTAATTTTTCATATGTCCAAAAACATAATAGAACGAATTGACTAGAAGCCCTCTTCTGCGCTTACCGTCTATGTACCGGTTGCGAGATGACGAGTTTCAGTCCAAGTTTAGTCCGCGAAGACCCCGCGCGCTGGTCTTCACCCCCGCGAAATTATGTTCCACATTCAAATACTGTGAAGCGACATTTCTGAGACTGACTGAGTTTAAAAATAAGTTGAGGGATAAAAATAGCAATTTTCAGACCTCAAAAACTATATTATAATATTTATTCATACAATTTGGGACCTCGGGTGTACAATATTAGGTGTACCTTATTATACAGTAAAATGAGCGTGTCCCCTTCAACAAAATTATGTATCACACTCCATTTCACACGTTAGAGTATAATTGACTGAATACCTACTACACTTTATGAATTTTGGTGAAATATCGATTATTACTCGGTGATATAACGATTCAAAGTTTGTATATTTATAATGACTCGTGACGTCACTCGGTGCGTGCTACGTTAGCCTATACTAATGTGATAGAATGACGTCATGAAGTGATTTATTAATAAAACTTGTGCTTTCGGAACTTTCGTACATATACATAGTAATTTTTTGCTTGTGAAATGTTTTTTGTAAATATTTTTTTATAATATAAAAAAACAAATATAAAAAACGCGTTTATAGGCTAGTAGACTATTTTTTTGATTATTTAATATGGAAGAGTTTTTTACATATAACAGTGCAATAAAAAATATTTACTAACAAAGTTTTGAATCTTTAAAATGTCCTGTTAGACAGAGAGGGCAATACCGCATGGTGTATTAGCACAGAGGAAATACATACATAGGTTCGACGAAGACCTCTAGAAAGAGCAATTGTGAGGTAAGCGCGGAAGGGGAGGCGTACCTTTTAAGTCATAGTTTAAAAAGTCCCTGCCAAACAAGGCTGTCGCATTGCACTCGAGTGAATTAATTAATTAGTTTATAAACATTATGGATTGTTGTTTTGTCACTGTAGTACACACAACGTGTGCCGCCATTACTAAATTTCTTCTTTATTTGCGCGAATAATAATGTACCTAATTAAAAATAATACCACAGTAAGTTGGTACCTATCTCTGAACCTACGAGTCACAAATATATTGTCCATAACCCGAGATTTAAGTGACCACGTGAGCAAATTTTTAAAAGCTAATATTTCCGAAACGATCAATCGCAGACCTATCGTGTTATTATTCATGTTTTGACGAGACCTATGTGACCACGTGATCAAATTTTTTTCAAAGTTTTTTTTTGAAACTATTAGTCACAGATTTATCGTTTGGTACTTAAATTTCACTTTTGAAAGACATCTACTCAAAAAGAACCGAAAATTCCTAATTTTTTGGTTTTTTTGGTCCTTTTCTGTTGAGAGAATGAAACAAAAAACCTAAAAAGATTGAAAAACCCCTGAATGAACAAAATTTAATCGAAAAACATCGAATTAGACCAAAAACAACTGGAAACATTAGAATTGGCCCAAGTCGGATCAAGTTAACCGAGTCAAACCGACTTGAACCAAAAACGGTCGAGTTAGATCAAAAAGGACAAAAAAACTGAAAGGGACCGAGTTGGACCGAAAATTACTGAGTTGGCTTATGTTGAACCAATTTGTTCAGTATGATAAAAGATCAAGTGTGACCAAAAATGGTTGAGAAGAACCGAAAAAAAACGAAAAGAACAAAAAAATAAACAAATTCAGACGAAAAATACTAAAAAGGACGGAGTTGGACCGATAACATTGGGTAAGATCGGGTTGGGTAAGATTGGGATCGGGTCAGAAAAGGGCCAAATAGGAACGAAAAGGACCGAAGGTACCGATAAAGTTAGAGTTAGACCGAAAAAGACCATACAGGACTGAAAAAAAAATGGAGTGACTGAAACAAACAAAAAAAAAACAGATCAAAATTGAATTAATGCGAAAAAGACTAAAAAAAGACCGAAAATGATCGTGTTGGACTGAAAAAAACCGAACTGGACTGAACAAATCGAAAAAGATCGTGTTGGACCAAAAAAATCCTAACAAGACCGCAAAGTATGGAGTTAGTCCGACTCGGATTAAATTGGCCCGAACTGAACCAAACAGTATCAAAAACGAACCAAAAAGGACAAAAACAAAAAAAAATGAGTATCACCGAGAAAGACTGAAAAAGGGCGAAGTGGACCGAAAAGGACCGAAAACTACCGAGTTAGCTTGAGTCGAACTAACTTGGCCAAGTTGAATCGTGTTGACCCAAGTTGGATCGCCTTAGACCGGAATGGCTCAAAAAGAACCGAGGAGAACCGAAAAACCAAGAATGACCCAGTTGGGCCGAAAAATAACGAAAATGACCGCTGTGAACTGAGTTTTACCGGTACAAATGCCAATTAAATATTTTCCAAAGGACGGCCATTTTAATTTTGACATTATATTGAAGTGTCTAAGATAAAATCGTGTACATTTTCCAAATGGCGGACCTTTACTGCCTGTCGTATGTTCAAAATTGGTCCAACTAAATGCAGCGTACCGAAAGCTAAGATGTTTTATACACATTAATATATAATAATTCCATAAGCCCTTTTTATACCCCACTGCAGGGGCTTAAGCCTCCTCTCAAGATGAGGGAGTTTGGAGCTTAAATCCACCACGCTGCTCCAATGCGGGTTAACGGATTGTAACGACCGCCATCTATTGACAGCAACCGTCACCGACTAATTAACGTGCTCTCCGAGGCACAGAGTCAGTGATAGTTAATGTACTTAAGTCAGAAAAACTCATTGGTACACACCCGGATTCGAACCACGGCCACATGGCCTTATAAAATTGAAAAGTTTCGCTGTGTTCGGGATATCACGACACTTATTATCACATAAATAATAATATCAAAATAAAGTTTTGTCTTCTTGTGACAACCCTGATACACTGTCGTGTCCAGACGCTGTGACGTCGTTTCCCGCCACATCAAAGGCGTCGACCTACTTTATGATATTTATACTATTGTATTAGTGTGTGCCGTTAGCCATTTGGAATAAAGTTAAATTTCGTCTTCAAAGAAAAAGAGAGATATAAAATTTTAATAGTTTGTAATTTCCATAATTTTCGACCGAATATAATTTTCTTTACAAATTTCTAAAAATCAGTCAAGTAATCTCTTTTCTTAAATAAAATGTATTTGTATATTTTCCCGATATACCTATATATGTATGATATATTTAATATTAATAAAATAGCCTATTGCAAGAAATTTGCAGTTTCTAATAGTTTTTTGAGTTATGGGTAGATCAGGGAGTAAAAAATTAAAAACAATGAAAAACGGGCTTAAAGTTTATCATACGGCGCAATAGATAAAGATAATATTTAAACATATTTAAAACTTGCAGGCTAAAGTGAAAGTCAAAATGAATTATGTTTATTTCGTAGTTATGTAACATACCTAATCCAAGACAAGCCAAGTTACAGAAGTAATTTAGTGTGTATAATAAATGTATAAATTTTATATAGCATTGTGCTTTGTTTTATGGATAGCCGAATTACAGGTAATTTAAAATTAATTAAGGTAAAACTCCCTTGTGTACATGAGGTAATTATATATGTACGTATCTACTCTTACAACAATGTAATTAAAGCTACAGTCTACTATAAATTTCAGAGAAAGACTATGAAATTACTTCCTATATTTACATGATATAGTTATTAATTATAATAACAAAGCATAATATTTTAATAACATGCTTAATAGGACGTTAATTACCGATTTTGATTAACGTATTAAATTGATAGAAACTTGTTAACACTAATTTGGTTTCAAGGAAAGTGAGATGCAACAAATACTGAAGTATAAAGCCGATACAGCTCAATTATTAATTACTGTGGAATATTTATAGTACAGGAGTCTTATGAAAAATAATAGGTGATAGATCATAGTACTAATTAACACAAAGATGGGGTTTGATTTTTTTAGTTTTTTGTTAGTACCTTTTTAACATGTTAAAAATCTAGAAAATTCTAATCTAAAACGCATTTTTCACGTTATCGGATCATGCATCAGATGCATCGGATCATGTTCAATAACTCTAGTGCAGGGCTTATTCACACATTATTATGAACTGTAGTCTCTTAATAGTCTCATGAGTTTTATAGAAGATGATGAACAGCAGCATCTTCTGTAAGTGGCAAGTTTTCAATATCAAATTAACTTTTGGCCGTAGTGATTTTTTTCAAGTACAGATTATACCCCGGCTGTAGGTTCAGAGTCTCTGTGTTTGGATTTCCACCCTACGATGACACCAATGCTTTGATTGCGATATCTATGGATTCCTTTCTATTTGCATCTTTTGATCCAAATAGAGTAGCGCAAATGCAAAAATTTTCACATTCACAAAAATGTCGACGATTTCCTTTGACCAAAGACAATTTTCTGATCTAAAGGGCGATCTGAATCTTTAAAAGTCCAAATAATTCGTCATAGTGCCAGTACGCGGGGACAGATCAGTAAAGAAAAATAATGTTCGGGTCTAATACGATATTGTCATTTGCGCGACAAACTTGTTGCGAAAAACTCACGCGGCGTCTAAAGATATAGACATTTTACTTTAAAAAATCATTATAAAACCATTCTATATCATTAAAGAATTTATTTTACGCACAGTAAAGACGTATATTTTATAATATAATAAAAAATATTTATGAAATAAATATGCTTTTGTGTTATAAAACGTATTTTGATGACTAAAATTATTATTTTCTACATTGCAAATGGTTTCTATTTTTTAGCCACTAGTTTATTTATTTTTATTTTATAAAATTAACGTCATAACGTTTTTCAGCATGTACTTGTAATTTGGCACCACAAACGATTTTTATTTTTTTATTTTTCACGATGGCGGTTTAAAATTCGTGAAATTGCGAAATTGAAGCACAAAAGATACAAACAAAGAACTAAAAAAAATCAAATCACGTCTTTGTAGGAATTTATATGACCCCAAAGACTATATGTCCTCTACTATTATCATAATCTCGGCGAATCTACAAAATTCAAAGGAACAATTTTCGTAAATGCGAAATAATACAGCAGCAATTTACGTTTATATTTATTTTTTCAGTGAATATTGTATATTAAACTCATAGAACAATTTTGGACTCTCGTTTAGTAATTTGTTTTAATTTGAAAAATCATCTAATCTCTTTGGCGAGTAAATAAGTCGACTTTTGAATGTCAAAATGTAATTAACATTCACAGGTCGTTGTTACTCGAGATTTATTTCTTTTTATTGCGAGTAATATCGCTTTAGGCGAAATTAACGAAAAGACTAAAAAGACTAGATTAAAGAAAAAATAACTAAAAAAAAAATAAGAAGCCAGTTACTGTAAAATAATTTTAATTACATGCTAATAGATAAAAATTGGCTCGAAATCTAATATTTAAATAGTATAAAATAGAGTTTCGAGGATTTTGATGCAGTTTTAATCGTATTTTAAATAATTTAGTGAAGAAATGTCGACGTTTTTTATCAAAGTTGAAAGCATATACACCAATCACTGTTTTACAGAATAATTGTAGATTGTAAATCTACAACTCAGGAAATCAGTTAAAGTGTCAAATTCATAGCCAAAATGTGAGCTTTCATATGGCTTAACTTTTAAAAACAATCCTAGATCTGTCCGTGCGCCGCAGTAAAAAAAAATATTTATTAGGTGTATAAAAAATAATTAAAGCAAATCAATGAGTTCCTTTAAACCTAAGGCCATAATTTGTAAACTGCACACAAGTAAAACGAAGACGGGTCGCTGATATAGTATCGCCAAAAACGATGACATCGAAGGATGTAGGAAAGTGATTCGGATGACTTTCATTTTCATCTGGTAGGTATTGCGTACACGACTGGCCCGCCTTCTGCGATCTCCCATTCACTGGGCAAATGTAGCTACGTAATTCGTTTACGATTCCAAGAAACTTGAATCTTTGTTCCGACGTTTGATTCAATAACGAGTTTGTTATGTTCTCGACTGCCGTTCTTGCTCTCTGTTAACAAAGTTAGGGCAACAATTAATTTGCATCGCTTGGTTGGCGAAGAATCGCTTAGTAGTAAACTTGCTTTTATTTGATATTGTTATTTTACGAATTTTATATCTTGATTAAAATTATTGTAGTGCACTCTAAGTACAATATATTACATAAAGGAGAAAACGAAGAAATAAGTTTATTTGTAATAGGCACTTACTAGAGATCGCCATGTTTAACTTGGTGTTTAATTGGAGACGTTTCTACCAATACCTCATTTGTCCAATTGTGATAGAGGTAGTTTAGAGGACATGCGGGAACAGATGAACATATGTACATGCTGACAACATAAGCCCTTCTTTTGGTTTTGGTCATAGTCAAATAGAAAGTAGAGCGTGCGCTTTTTACCTACTGCATGCGTTGCGTAAACTATTAAATGTATAGGAAAAATTATAAAGAAAATTATGTTCGATAAACAATTACTCAATATAAAACTTTTAGCGATCTATGCCTATATATTATACATAACAGTAGTATACCGAGCGTTTTATTTTGGATAAAATGACTTTGGTTTGGTAAATATTTTTTTTATTAATTAAAATAATTATCACTTGTTTCGAATATCAGGAGTTAAAAAAAGCAAAATAAACTAGTACTGGGACTGGATACGGGGACTAAGAAATCGGGACGACTTGACCTTATTTCAAAAATATAACATTTTCCTCTTGCCATGCTTGAGAAGTTTGTTTATTCGTATTCAAGAATAAAAATCGGTTTGTCAGACAACAAGATGTCTCTACTCGTTATCTACATAAGTTGTATAAATCTATCCCTGCTATCAAGCAATTCTTATTGTTATGTATAAACTGCCAGATCCATTTAAAGCTGTCGATAGCCTAAATTAATTCAGAAGACTGATTAAGTCATAGCTTATATTTTAATGTTTCTATAGATTTCATGGATTACTAGTTTTTATTTAAAAAGTTAAATCTGTTTTTTCTTTTAATATTTTCTAATTATTATACTAAATAATTTAAGTAAATATTATTAACGTGTTCATACTTGGAAAGGTAGAATTTGGTAAAACAAATGTAAAAGCTATATAATCTGTAAAATGTAACCCAATTTCCTTACACAAAACCTAAATAACATTTCATTTTACGAATACGAAAATATGTGGGCATCTGACGACGAAGGTAAAAGTGGCTACAGAAAATTAAATTACCTACCCATAAAGTCCAACCCCGAGCAAAGCCGAAGGCGAGAAACTGTTACACATTTAAAAGGAAAGGGTCGAGCGAACCGAGCATGTGCCAAGTACAGTATCGCCGTCTTGGGCGTTTAATCTAAATTCAATGGAGTGGTCTTATATTAGTTTAATAGGGGAAACTTTGAAATATCTCAAGAAAATTAATGCGGTCGGGTCAAAGCGAATTGTTTGCGCCATCTCGCTCGGACGAGTGGGGTAGTAACGAGAGACACTCGAAACAACAAACATAACGCGGGAACAAATCCATCGAGTAAGTAAGTGGTCGGAGCCGTTAGGTTGTTGGTTTAGGTGCGGCGCGCGTCGCACCCGATTTAGCCCAGAGCGAGAGCAAGGCAAACAGACCCTCGGCCCCGCACGCCTCCACACCACCATTCTCGTAAGTTCACCAGTTTTATCGTACCATCTCACTATCACTACAGGCTGAAGAAACTATTTTCGACTTCAAATGTAAATTTCAGTATGAATTATACTCTTTTGTACATATGTACAGTAGACGTGTTGAGGGTGTAATTTTTATATGCAACCCAAAAAGAGTACCTAGTAAGCCTTTTACAATAATAACGACAACCTGAAATAGTCATAAAAAGGATGCCGCTGCGTGCTGAAAAAGCTGAATGTCGACTTTTTTCCTTTTCTTTATTTATTTAATATGATTTAATATCAAAATAACAATATTTTTTTATATCTTGTTATATTTTAAAATACTATCCCGACTTTTTGCAAATCACGTACAAATGATATCGCTTTCTCATAGTGTACATTTAATAACTGTATTTTTAATCTACGTTTGAGCTGTATTGTAAAAATGTATTCTAATGTGAGAATTTTAAGGAATAGCCATGTAATTTATTTATCATAGAAGAAACAAGTAAATTTCCTTATTTTAAGATATATACCATGTAATACTAAAATTAAATAAATGAAATAATTACCACTTATTTTAAATGTAAGCCTAAATAGTTATCTGCGATTGTCATAATTTAAGCAAAAAACGGTCAAGTGCGAGTACGATTTCGCACTAAGGGTAACGTTTGTGTCATTGTGTCCACCTACAGGGACCAGTGATCGGAATGTATCTGCAACAGGCAACAGGATATTTTTGAATGTCATCTATAATCTCTGTAATCATCCTTATATTTAAGATATAGTGTGATAATTAATTAGAAATATTTTTCATTTAAATATAATATACGAAGAAGTGAATTGTTTTCAAGGTTTATAAGAATAATAATAATAATAATATTTTGAACATTCCTCACAGCCCCATATAGTTCCAAACTAAGCAAAGCTTGTACTATGGATACCAGACAACTGATTTAAATACTTAAATTTTGGTATAATAATATATTAGATAAATATTTATTATGTTGATAAGTATACAGTTATATTTCTCTTGTAGATGAATGCTGAATTCATGTACTCTAAATACTAGTGAAGTGCTAGTGTGACATTACATTTTAAATATATAAAAAAAAATTTCATTATTATCACACTTGTTTTCCGATTTTTAAGTTTTATAATTTTACTTTTGCAGTTTTGCAAACAGATGAAGGGGACATATTTTTCATCATATTTCTAAAGAAAATATGACCGATTTTTTTTCCGTATCCATTTCATATTGTACTATTTTTCGAATACCCATCGCTACTTTAAATCTTTGTGATAAACGTTTTTAGAAGTAAAACATTGAAAAAATTGTGGTTCAACATTACATATATTAAATTTCCTGAATGACTTTATAAAGGTTTGGTTTTTATTTTAAAATACGGAAACCTAAAAAAACAGCGTCAAAAAAAAAACGATAAATAATAAACTCAAGGTTCGTTAAATAAATATCGAGAGGAAAGTGTTATTGAGGCAGACTAAAAAAACATGTTTATAAAATTTCCACTTTTTTATTTGTCCAAATCAATTTGCCGTTTGATGCAGGTGTTCTACCCATTCATGTTTAGACAGACTAATTTAGAATAGAATCCATTTCGGGGCTAGAGGCATTTCATCTTTATTTTTGTAGATACATATGTTTATTTTGTCACATTCATACACCTGGTAGGTATTAACTAAATTAAAAAAAACACGTATTTCTTTGGATTCCTTTAACGGCGCCCACGCCACCGCACGTAAGCGAATGAATACCTTTACATGCTCTAATAAAGAAAAATCTGACAGGAAGGAGATTTCTCGACGCGCGCCTTTACAAAGAGCTTCAGCTGCTTTCTTCACAAGATCTTTTGTATAAAAACATTTACATTACACACATTATATGAATGAGAACATTTTGACTATTACTTAATATATTATTTTTTATTCTATGATCGTATAAATTTAAGAGTGTGGTAGGTTTGACCACTCAGACCTTTGGGACCGGAATTAACCATGATTCCCGACCCAGCACAATTTTTGCTCCAGTTGCCTGTGAATGAATAATTTCACTGAAACTAATACGCTTTCAATCCGAACCAACATTCGTTTTTGGCTTCATTATGTAATTAAAATAAGTACAATGACAATGAGTAATACGTTATTTAAACAACTTTAGATGACACGGACTGGATCTCCGATCTAGTTCAAAGCTATATTTGAATAATAAATCATCAAATTTACGACTCCGTCACCACCGGTACGATTTCCGTTCGGGAACGTTCGAGGTCGCTGACCTACTGCTCGACCCATTTAAAGCCGCCGCAGTAGCCATCTGTATATGGAAAATCACGTACTGAAGAAAAATATCTGTTAATTTGCATCGAAGTAAATCAAAGCGGGTCATAGATGATGAAGAAGTTCCCTATACAATCCAATGGACAATCACACGCGGTGAATATACTAGAATATTTTTATAGCGCCCAGAGTGCTATATTGTTATAGTATGTATATACGCCGAGTGTGACACATTTACCAAGGCACGTCGTACATGAGATTAGATAGCCGTATTATGATTATGAGAAGCTTGCTTTCATTACATATACAATAACAACAAAAAAGGGGCCGACTTTTGTCTTCGTTTTTATGGCTAAACAGATCACATAGCGAGAGGCGACGCCATACAAACCATGTGCTAACCGTTCTGTGTGCGTGAATTGTAACCGAACGATTAGGTGATATTTTTATTTACAGATTATTTTAATCAAAAGAATATCTCCCCTTTATATTCCTATAATTAATTCATGAAAAACAAATGAGCAGAAAATTTTAAAGTATTGCGATATAATCCAATCAGCATACAAGCTCAAGAAACCCCAAAAAGCTGAATACATCTGTTTGCGTACGACTTTATCAACCTTTGCCAATATAATAGCTGTATAATAACTGCAGAAATATTTCAAATTCACTATCTCCTCTTTTCTACAGCAACTATACAGTTCTAAGTCAAAATTGGACGCAAGTTTGGTAGTTAAAAGCTTCCAAACTTGCGTTCAAATGGGAGTTATGCAGCTATTAACAAAATAATCTTCATTCCTAAAAAGTTACAAAAAAATTATAAACTGATGCAATACTTAATGAATATACTTATAATGGTACATTATGATTCAAGTACGGTAAGCTGGATATTATAGTTGAGGTGTTTATAGGCACGAGGCGAAGGCGAGTACTTATAATAAACCGAGACTATAATAGTCAGTTACTGAGTGCGAGGCATCACACGACGTTTGCGAAATGTATGTACGATTAATTTGCGTGGTTCTAAGTGAATAAAACGGATAAATCGCTTACATGAAACTTGTATTTTTATATAGAGGAGATCAGTACAAAATCGGATATGAGGGCAAAATCGGGACATGGTATATATGGTTTTTTAGTGCGTTTAAAAATGTGCGTTTCGTTCACTGAAGTCAACCACCTTGATTAGTTTGTCAGCAAAACTTGAATAATTAAAAATAATTAAAAAAATTTTTAAAGACATTTGATGTAATATTCGATGGTCATAACTGTACCATAATTTCTTATGTTAAGATAAGTAGAAATTGTTTTTTACCACAGGTCCCTTAGGTGCATTTAAAGTAAAACCGTACGGGTATTTGAGCAATATCGTACAATTTTGTACATCTATCAAATTTAATTCTTTCAATGACAATTAATAGTTGTATAAAACGCAAATACACGAGAAAGTGACACACGGGTGTAATGTTTTCCATATAAGAAATGAGCTTATGAAGGCTGTATCGGTTGGCAACTAGAACAACTTGTTAAGTTCCAATGATTCCTTTATTAATAATCCTTCCTTCCTTCTTTTAATAGAAACACTCTTTTAAAGGATTGCGACGTTAATAATAACAATAACATAAAAATATGCATTTTAATCTAGGTTTGTTTTGAGTTACAGTCTCATTTGGGTTAGAACTAGGTTTACATCGAGCCAAAACTTCGAAATTTATGTAAACATCCATGTTATAAAAACTCCGTAATAGTTATATAAATATCCGTAATTTATATAATTAACTAGGATATTTATAAAAATTACGAAGTTTTGGCTCTGTAAAAATTTAATTCTAATAAAAATAACACTATAATTCAAAACAAATCAAGATTAAAATATGTATTAACGTCGTAATCGTTTAAGAGCGTTAGTATGGGCGTTCACGCGTGCAGTCCCTTCTTAAGGAGCAAAGACGGTTACAAGGTACAGATAGGGACCAGGTATAGGGCAAAACCGTAAAAACTTAACTTAAGAAAATTGAATATTTTTAAATATTTCGAATAATGAAAACGGAAATGTCGTTGACCAAATATGTGATTAGTAAACTAAACGAAGGCTAATAAATTTGGTTCATAATTTTTAAAACTTTTTTAAATCTAATATTTTCTTTAGCGTCCCAATTTTACTCCAGTATCCCCTATTGTTGTTTATTTATATAAAAGCTGGATAACAAAGCATATTTCCTGTCATTATCTTATGTACGTTACCGTTGTTTACTTTCACAAAGCCAAAACTACCGTTCATCTAGAAACGATTCATCTCAAGGATCCCCTTATTCATTGTATTTGCCCTAATCCAATTAGGGAAAGAGATAGGATAACAGGTTCGGTCCTGTCCCGTTTTTATGGCAATTCATTATGGCTGAAAAACCACGATGGATACCGGGTTTAGGCGTTTGTGAAAATAATGTTTCGGGTTGTGGATATATATCAATGATTTCGACGTTAACATTTGTAACCACCAGAGTTATCTATAGTAAAAGTTAATTTAGTTAAAAGTTACACGAAATTGAATATTGGGTGTCATGGTATAGTGGGCCTGCCAAATAAACAGCCGCCACCTGAAACCCTATCTAGAAATAACTCAAGACATTTTTAAACTTTCTATATCTCTTTTACAAATAATAGCAAATCCTTTACGGTTGTATATACTTGGTCATCCCCTTTTCGCTATTTTATCACACACTAACTCACCGATCACCAAAACTTTGAGATACTTCTAGAGCCTGCAAACTCGTTTGAGATATAGTTAATGAGATATGAAAGAAAAAGGAAAGTCAATTTTAAACTTCTACATACATTTCCTATTAAGTTATCATAAACCTTTGATTACAAAAGTCTATAATAACAAGATTTGATCGGGAAGCGCTTTGCTCATCAGTTATATTTACAATATAGTCACAAAAGAAAAATTACTTCCAAAAAGAAATGAACATCAAAAACATGTCTGTGAATAATTTACCAAGTTTCGCCGTAAGAAATTTCGAGATTTCGACAAAAGCCAAGTTCCCTATTTTATACCCGATTTAAATTTATTTAAAACTTCTAATTTTCAACTTGGCAATCATGTAACATTAAGATGTAATTGCTCGGTGGCCGTGCCGTGGAGCAAATAAACAATTTGTTAAAATTTTAATAAATAAAATTAGATCGGGTATAAACATGGATAACTAGGCTCTTTTCGGTATCTCAAACCTTCACGGCAAAAGTTTTGAGAGGTTCGACAAATTTTCTATATAAATGTTTTTCATAGGAGATTTTTTGTCATTGGAAATGACTTTCATTTCGTTGGAGTATGGGGGGTCATTTGGGAGTTTTGTGAAACAGGCATATTGCACAAAGAGTTTTTGAGATATCGGGATGAGCGTAACGTCAAAAGATGCAGCTTGGCAAGATTTACAAGATGGCATAAGACAATTTGGAAAAAGTTCAAAAACAAAAAAATTATCGACAAAAAACGAAAAAAAATCGCAATTTTTTTCCCCGATTTTCATTTTGGGAGCCCGATTACTCGAGAACTAGATCCGAATACTTTACTTTAATTTTATTTTTACTTTACTTTAATTACTTTTTTTTGTGTTTTTAAAATTTTGAATTCATTATTCCAGGAATATTTAAGGTTCTCGCGTAAATTGTAAAACTTATTTTTGCACTATACCATATGTTTGTCCAAGCTTATCTCCGAAACGGGCTGAACTAATTTTAAAGATACTTACTTTCATTGATAGATAAAGGACTGCTTTTAACGTAACACTTTATCCCAAAAATATTTGTCCATTCTATACATACAAATAAAATAGAAGTACAAACAGGTAGTGCATGCGGGCGGAGTCGCAGTAAAATGATTGAACTATAAATATGATTGTATAAAAAAATATTCTTCAGTATTTGAGAGAGATACGTAATAACGTGTGATCGTTCAATACGAGCGACTGATTGATATCTGTGCACACATCTACGAGATAGGAGTCACACCAACAAATAACGTCCATACATCTCTGCCAAGATAACGCGCTCCCCAGGTACAATGATCAGGTTTTTGTTTGGCGTGTGACAATGAGAACACTGACATATACGGTGGAGAGCTACCATCTATTGTGACGAAAACTGTGTTCGGTCTTATTGTATCATAAACCTGTAAAGCGTGGATTGTATTTTATAAATATCTTTCTTGATGGGTTCTATGATCGATCTAGTGCAAACCCAGAGGCCGCGGATTCGAATCCTGCCCGTGACAAATATTTTGTGTCGAAAAATGTCTATTTGTTTTGTGTTTGGATATGAAATATATTTATGTATATCACATAGAATAAATTAACTTGACAGCAGCGTTTGGTTTTAATGTCAATTTACAGTATCGAAGAGACATTACGCAATTTTGCGGGGTTGAAGACTTGCGCGCGGGGATTTAGCGGGGGTGCAGACCGGCGCGCAGGGATCTTGGACCAGCTAGCTAGAGTGTGAGTGGTTAGACGGTAAACGCAGGAGAGGGCTTCTAGTCAATTCGTACTTTTATGGTATATCATTTGTGTGGTACTCATAGTCATAGGCTTTGCTTAATTTGGGACTAGACGCTTCTGAGATGTCTCCCATATAATAATAACAATTATTATTAATGATATGTGACATCTAATGACGTGTTTAGATGGGAGTGAAAACGTTCTGAGTGGACGCCGTGCCCTCCTATTTACCATTACCATTCTGCCAGCTTCCCAACTTGTAGGCAATTTCCGACTTTTATCTTGCACGCATTATATGTTTATCATCTATTCACATTCACACATTTTCTCTCTTTTTTGCAATGAGTAAGAAAATTAAGCCGCTTATAGAGTATCGCTGGTACTTGTTGAATGGTTGTTAACCTGTCCGTCTGTCCACATGGCCGTCCGTTGTTAGTTCGCGTTCGAATATCGTTATTTACCAACGGATTTTTAATGTATAGCGTTGCTCAGCGTTGCTCAACTTTAATCAACGTTACATAGCGTTTCTCAGTGCTGGCCGGCGTTGGTTAGCCTTACTCGGCGTTGATAGGCACTGCTCGATGTTACTCGGCGTCGATCAACGTTCCTGAGCGTTCCTGAGACTTCTTCAGCCACATTCCACAGCGTTCCTCAGTATTTTTCATTTATTGACGCATTCGGATGGGAGTAAAAATGTTTTGAGGACACATGCGTGCACGAGTTTATTTTAAAAATATTATTAAATTTCACTAAGTATTTTCACTTTTGCCCAGGCCGCCCAATACGGCTCACGCATTTTCTTTGTCGTAAATATTGATTTTCATACGGTTATCCGTATTATTTTGTAATTTATAATTGAAAGCCCGTAGAAAAAAGTGTGTAAGCGATTAAAAAAGGATTAGTAATGACGATGATGACAGGTTGGTTGAGTGGTTAGAGACCCAAACTGCGGAGCCAAGGGTCGCGGGCTCGATTCCCGCCCGGGACAAACATTTGTGTGCATGAACATGTCTATTAGTTATAAAAAATATTTAATTATTTATATTAGATGACGCTGTGTGGGATGTCCGAGGTATTATTATTATTATAGTAATGAGGATGGATTTTTTTTCTTTTAACTACAATACCTTTTTATTTTTAACTAGCGACCCGCCCTGGCTTCGCATGGGTAGCAGGGCATATAAGCCGTACTGTTTTTTCTATCGCAGTGACATATCAGCTTCATCAAACATGTGAATAAAATTTAATTAGATTTATATGAAACGTAATTTCATCCTACTTGGAGTATTTTTAATGTATTTTATTTCCAATTCTGAAAATGTATGAAATAGTACAGAATATATACCGACCGAATATAAACCCGGTGCGGCGCTGCGCTATTTCTATGCATAGAAATAATATTACTGACGTGGAAAAGCGACGCCGTAATCTTGTCTACACTCATCGTGATTATGTGCCGAAAGTGTAATTAAACCATAATTAAACAACAATTCAAAAATGCCGTCATGCGTGTTATAAACGTGTACAAATGAGTCAGCTTCGAAGAAAAAAGGTAGTGGCGTAACATATCATCGTTATATAAGCAAACCATCAACTAAAATAAATCAATCAAAACGAATTTTGGTCTTTTGCCGCCATTTCTAAATGGAAACCATAGATTATGACGAGTGAACCGTACAGTTTGGATACGTATGACTTAGGTGTAAATGATTATTTTTTATTTCTATATTACTCAACCTATGCCATCTGTCTGTCTGTCTGTCTGTCACAGAGTATTTTTCAGTCAGAAACTTACTAAGCTAATTTTGTTTAAGGGTAAGTGAAGTTTATATCACATTGCAATGATGATTTTCATTGCACTTCGTTCATTTATTTACCGATAAGGCAAAGTGAGATAAAGTGTCGGGTATAGTTAGTGCAAGCGTATATTCTAGTACCTATATTCAGTACCAATTACAGTTTAATGTATAATTGTTTTACTTATACGGAGAAATATGTAATGTACACAGTATTAATTAAAACAGACATTACAATTAAAACCGTCAGTTTTGCCTCTTTCAATTTATTTTACTACGTTCCCTTACATTACCCAATTCAATAGGCAGAATGTATCAAAGTTTCGCATATCGCCTCTGTGACGACGACATCATATATCTATGACTCATAAGTAGGGCTCATTTAGCCGCCTCGCGTGCACCCCGCACTGCTCACTGTTGCACACGCATGCACTGTTCGCGCCGTCTGTTCCATAGTAATATTATTTTTATGTTTCTATGCACCGCATCCTGCGTCTTGTCGCGCGATAGTTTTTATTTCGTGATGATTCCTAAGATATTAATTTAATTTGTATGGTGTAAAGCACAATCATAATCTGTATGAAATGCTAAAGGTAAATGACGTATTTAATTTGATAAGGATTAATACTGTATCCGTATAAATTGCTTTCCAATCACCTCATCATATGACACAATTTTTTTCAAACATAAAAATAGATATAGTAAGCTATCCATAATAGATAGGCCATTGCGGACTTTTTTTTAGTCCTATACAAAAAAACAATTCCTCCATACATTATTTTGTTATATCTCAAAGGGATTAAGCAGCGCTTTCCCAAAGTTCCCAGCCGGTTTGATTTTTTCTGACTTCTTCAACAATAATCGTCATATTTCAACAAATTTCTAAAAAACAATAATAAATTATAAACGTAAACCTTCCTCTTGAATTACTTTGTCCATTGGTGTCAATAATATGCCACTCCGTTGAGTTGTTTTTGAGTTTATCGCGTTCAGACAGACAGACAGACAGACAGGCAGACGCGGCGGGGGACTTTATTTTATAATATGTACTGATAATCATTAAATTGGGGTGATGGTGGCAATGCATGGCGGCTGTGACGAAAACCTACAGACAATTCAAATATCGATATCTCGACAGCTATATCCAAATTTGTATACGACTAACGTTCCTTTGAAACCAGTAAAAGGTAAATTGGTTTGCCGTGCGAGCAGTAGAGAAGCTAAAGATGTAAGATAGCATAAAATAAACGCTGAATTCACTAGTCGGCACACTTCGATGTGTTATATAAATAAGTTTAAAGTTGTCTGTAATGTTTTCTGTACGAAAGTCAATGTTACGAGTACAGTCGTTCATAATAATAAATATCAATTTCTCGAAACCAAGCAATTTTACTATCCTAAAAAAACCGTTCATTTCACTTCGCTTGCAGTCATTAGCTAAGTTTAAATCGCAGGTACGTAAACGTGTATCAAGATAAATATAAGGCAAATTGAACAGGTGTTACTTACTAATACAGAGTGTCGTGATAGCCCAGAGCGCAACGAACCTGTCTCAAATTTATAAGGCCATAGGGCCATGGTTCGAATCCGGGCGTGTACCAATGAGTTTTTCTGACTTAAGTAAATTAACTATCACTGACTCCGTCCCTCGGAGAGCACGTTAAGCAGTCGATCTCGGACGCTGTCAATAGATGGCGGTCGTTACAATACAATACACAATGCACTGGCAGTGGAGTAGCATGGTGGATTTACCCTCTAAAACCCTTCCTCACCCTAGGGGAGGCCTAAGCCCCTGCAGTGGGGTAAAATGGGCTGTTGATGATGATGAAATGATGACAGATGAACAAGTTATGACAATCACTGAGAAATGGAAACGGTCAGACACTAGCACGTCACTGTCGTAAATACTATGTTATGAGGTTTCATTCGTACAACAACAAAGACTGTATTCGACCACAAACTACCGCCGATTGCCAATTGTACCTATTTGATGAACTTTCAGCGTTTGAACTTCGGGACTAGAAATTCATATTTGTAAAATAATATGGCAAACTATTTGCTACCAAATAATATGTTCACAGATATTAATGTCTCGAGTAAGCGCTTAGAAATATTATTTATTGTAATACTTGATTAATAAGAGAACTTGTTTCTAATCCAAATTATACCTAGGTATATTAGCGATATGGAATATTTAAGGACCACATTATTTTATGAACAAACTATAATGATTATATATGTTTTTTTCACAATAATATTATTCTCATAGAAGTGGTGAAATTTTTAAATAGACACGTTATACTTTTACAGAAGGAACCTTGAAAGTACTGTGATATAACATTTTAGCTGCTTACATTTACATATTTATATTGCGAAAGGAATGCTGAAATAACTGCACCATACGAAAACCCTATTTCAGAAAGAAGCAGACATATTCGTATGTGTCAAGGTACACACAGCCGCCGAGAAAACTTCACAACCTTCACCATAAACAAAGAACTTGATTGATGCTGTTGAAGAAATTGGTTTTTTCCTCCTTAATTTATTGTTTTCATTTTTCGGTTGCGTTCGAAAAGTGCGATATTACATAAAACTTTAAATGAGAATAAAACTAAATAAGTACCTAATTAAAAATACTTCTTGTTTAGAAGGTCGTGGTTCAAGTTCCTGAAACCGGCATGTAGGTACTAATGAGTTTTTTCTGACTTACGTACATAATTATCACTGACTCCGTGCCTCGGAGAGCACGTTAAGCTGTTGATGGCGGTTACCGTCACCAGATGGCAGTCGTTAATATCCACCAACCCGCACTAGAACAGCGTGGTGGATTAAGTTCCAAGGACCCTTATCCCGAGGGGAAGCCTAAGCCCCTGTAGTGAAGTATGATAGGCTGATATGGTAAGTCTTAAAAACTCGAATTACTAAAAATTTCAGTAGTTTTTTAAATAAATACAGCATTCAAAAATATTGTTGAAATAAAATATGTTACAGTTTAATGTGGTCCTGAACATTTCGTGGTCTCAAGAACTCAGTAATGGCAGATTATAGTATTTTACATTCGCTGCACTGACTGAGCAAAATTGACATTTGCTCACTTGTTCTAAAAAACAAAAGGCCACTTTTCGTGCTAATGAGGTGTAAATGTGTATAACTATATTAACGTTTTTTATGTCACGTGGGTAGCGCCACAGACATTTTCTTACTAGTTTATGTTTTAGATTAGTAAGAAAATAAGTTGACACGTTAGAGCACGTGTAACGTATCTAGTATAGAAATATCATCGTATGGGTAAAAGGAAAATGTAAGTAAAATATATTTGTGAGGTGACACAGCTTTGTTGGGAAGCGACGGCGGTAGTTAGCGCACAACGGGCCTGGATTAGTGCCTACACCCCCTTATCCGCGAATTCCGCCCTGCAGCCTCCACCATCCTTTTGTTCAGCCCAGCATATCCAGTGGGATGTTCACTCCGAGCTGCACTGCCTGTACTCGGGCACTGACGGACCCATATATCCATCTTCCTTTTTCACAACGAATAACTCTATTTTTTTCAATTGTAACTTGTTTGTGTACAATTATACCAGTAAAATAAATTTAAACAAATATTGTTAATCACTTATGACAATTCCCTTCATGAAATACCTAACTTTTATCATAATAATAAGAATAATAATAATAATAATAATAATAATAATACAATATTAATAATAATACATGGGACTTCCCACACAGCGTCATCTAGTCCCAAAGTAATCAAGTATTATGCTTGTGTTATGGGTTACTAGACAACTGATATACATACTTAAATATTCTTTATAATATATATATATTTTTGCGAAGACACCACACACATATAACAACCAAGACCCGGTACCAGTATCAATATTCATCATATTAATACTGACCCGACCTGGGATTCGAACCCGGGACCTCCAGCTTCATAGGCAGGGTCGCTACCCACTAGGCTAAGCGGTCGTCATTATCATATAAACAAAGATTGTTTTCTCGATTATTTCATATAAATGAAGTGTAATTAAATAAATAAGTGTGAAAAAGCAAAAGAAATGTCAAATAATTCAAACTGATAATGTTGCTAGCTGATCAAATTTTAAAATAATTTTGAATGTTAGTCGCATTATTAACTTATTAAATCGATAAAATTTAAACCAGCATGTTAATTAGTTTCATTTCAAATATAGCGATTATGTATGGACACCTTCTGACAAATTAATTGAATGTGTACATTTAATAATTTCATTTGTTCAACTTAGTTTATCCATCGTATCATAAGGTAATAACAGCGTGAATAAACAAGCAATGCTTAAAGGATGATGTGCATTTAAAACGAGAAAGTAACCCAAAGCGGACATGAAAGAATCATATATAAAAGAGTTGGTATAACCAGTTTATTTTAACATCTTATATTACTACCGTAAGGGCGTGTTTCTCAGTGCACCCACTATCGTACCAAGTCAATTATAATAAAAATCTAAATTACTAGCAACAAGGATTTAGTCACAAATTGTGTACGGCTTGAAGTAGTTATATATACCACTCCAGGGGCTTAAGCCTCCCCTCGATGTGAGGGTGCTTGGAGCTTAATCCACCACACTGCTCCACTGCCGGTCGGTGGATTTTAACGTTTGTCATCCGGTGACGGCGACCGGAACCGACAGCTTAATGCACTCTCCGAGGCACGTACTCAATAATAAATCATGTAAGTGAGAAAAAAAACTCATTGGTACATGCTGCTTTCTAAGATTAGAAACAAAAAGCGAGCTCACCACTCGCTCGCTATCACGACACGTTATATTATTAGACTATATATTGTACCATAAACACAAATAAAATCTATAATAAAAGTAAAGTTGGATCTTTTATTCTGTTGTTGAATATTGTGAAAATGGCGCCGTCGAACTGCGGCATAACCTTTTAAGTGTCGGGGATGGTATGCCGACTCGTTCGCTGTTGTCCACGATGCACTTTCAATGGTCTAAGTTCAATGAAACACAAGTTTTGGGCTTTTAATTACCTCTCTCTGCTATGCACTGCCTCGTGCACTCTACATCTGTCGGGTTACCTACTATTATTATTTGACACAATTTTATATACAAATGTATGTGCACGACACTTCACAAAATAGGCGTGACGTGCGGTAACGTCGACGACAGTAAGAATGTCGCGTATATTATCCAAAGATACCAATTCCATCACACTAATCCTTGAAACTTTTATCAGAATATTAAAGAAAACGCATTTTATATTGCATTTAAATTGAAAGTAAAGAATGTGAGAGAGATTAATTCTACAAGGCACCATTATGGGATTAGCACACTGCAGCGTTACGCGCCACCTGCCACAACAGTTTTTCTCTTTTTCCCGCGAGTCGTGTGACGCATAGCAGAAGAAGCTAAAAAAAACGTTGAAGGGCATGAGCGATATTTTGTAATATCCATGGCTTTTTAATAATTTAATTATAGGCGAATATAGTGATCACGATAGGCGCAAATAATCAAGTGTTAATGTGTTAGTGATATAGGAAAATGATAAATCATAATAATTTTTTTTTTTTAGAATTAATTTACGAAATATAAAAAGAGTTGGCCATTGCATGGCCTAAGAGTCTACGAGATTCTGTAAAAATTGTCTTGTTATATAAAATATCGATTTTTTCTTTTACTAGAATCTATACAGATTATCTTGTCGTAATTGTAAATCTAAATTTTTATTAGACCAAGCGTGTAATAACTGCTTAGAATTTTCATACATGGATACTAATATCTTAATTTGAATTTGATAATTTTGCTACACGAGCAAGCGGAAACGTCGGTCTATCCCACTAGTCCCAGTGCGAAGTCCCAGGCTGGGAGAACTGGCACTGCTCAGTGCCACTAGTCCCGGCTTGATTATATTTTTATCGAGCACCCCACGCTTTTTCACAAAATTATTTTCTCGTTAGTGACTTTATTATTATATTAAAAGTTATTTTCGTCTATTAGTTCAATTTGTTATTGAAGAGTATTTTTTTAGTTTTTTTTTTTAAACTATAATATAATTCAGTTTTTGTCTTAATATTTTTTAAACTAAGTACATTCCAACAAAACTTACAAATGTACAGGTGGAACTCACATTAACCAATAAAAGATGAACTCGTATACAAAGTTTCATGTTCGTGCTACTAACCCCTGAGCAGTTCCTTCGTAAGCAAATTATCCTAAGTGCATCATTAGTTCATGGTAAAAAACATGTTTAGCTATCAAAATCCAACGTATATACAAAGTTTCGTGTTCGTGCTGTTGAGGAAGGAGTGCCCTTATGAGGTGACAATCCTGGTAGCAGCATCAAGTTATGTTTATCATTTTATAGTATTTTCATCGAACTTCCATATGTATCTAAAATTCAGCCCGATATCTTCAGTTACAGTAGGTGAAAATCGTATTCAAAAATTCTGTTACAAACAAACAAACAAACATACACACATACAGGTAGAAGTTATAAAAGCGTATTAAAAACAGACTGTATGCGGCGATAACGATACTGGAACTTCTGGGAATAAATAAATTAAATTACTCAGTTGTCCCATGGAATTAGTGGTATTGAGCAGTGCCAGTTCTCCCAGCCTGGGACTACGTACTGGGACTAGTGGGATAGACCGGAAAGTGCAGGCTTGATTATTATATATTGATTTATCATGGGAAAAGCAACTGCAACGAAAAACAAGAGAATCATGTGGTGACGCCATAGAGTAAATTAATTTGACAACAGCGTTTGGTGATAATTAATAGTTATAAATGTCACTTCACAGTATCGAAGTGACATGACGCAATTTTGCAGGGTTGCAGACCGGCGTGCGGAGATTTCGCGGGTGTGAAGACCGGCGCTCGATGACCTCACGCACTGAAACTCGGACTGAAACTAGCCATCTTACACGAGCTAGCTAGAGTATGAGTGTTAGACGGGAAAGGTAGAAGAGGGCTTCTAATCAATTTGTAGATACTTTTATGCGTGACGCAAACGTCACGTGGTCGCAAGAAAGCCAAGATGATCACTATATATATATATATATAAATTAAAATCTAGAGATAGTGTAAAGGCTCATTTTAGAGAAGGTAATATTTTGACAGTCCCTTGTCAGTATATTTATGAAAATATAATTTATGTACATAAAAACTTAAATGCTTTCTCTAGGGTGGGTGATGGCCACAACTTAAATACAAGACATAAGCATATGTTATCAATTCCCAGGTTCAGGCTCTCAAAAGTTAATAATTCTTTCATGGGAAATTGTATCCGTTTTTATAATAAAATTCCAAAAGAAATGTTAGACTTGAATTCTAATCAATTTATAAAGCGAGTTAAAGTCCAACTCATGAAAAAAGCTTACTATTGTATTACCGAGTATTTAAATGATAAGTGCGCATGAACATCATTGTAATAGTTGTAAGACTTTAAATTTAAAAAAAAAAACAATTAAGAAAAACATATATTTAAATAAAATAAATAGGGAGGAGTTTCTTGCCGGTTCTTCTCCTCCTAGTTTTTGAACCGGTACCTAATCAATTTTTACGACTTTCAATAAGTGTGTGCAAACATCTTATATTGAATAAAAACTTTTTGAATTTTGAATTTTGAATTTATAAAGTCTTAGACTGGCCACTAGAATGGCAAAAATTTTAACATAATAATAATAATAATACGTCGGACAACCCACACAGCGCCATCTAGTCCCAAAGTAAGCAGCTATTATGCTTGTGTTATGGGTTACTAGACAACTGATATACATACTTAAATACTTTTTTTCAATAATGTATACATAGATAAATATTATACACCCAGACCCGGAACGAAATAAACATGTTCATGCACACTAATATTTGTCCCGTGCGGGAATCGAACCCGCGATCATTGACTTCGCACTTAGGGTCTTTAACCACTCGGCCATCCGGTCGTCATAATTCTGCCTACTTAATAAAGAGTTCGAGTAATATTAAATATCTTTCCAATTTCAAACGTTAAGTACTAGTTATTTATTTTGGCGTTGATAAAATAAGATAATACTTCAAATTATTTTCGGCTCTTAATAACTTTTATTTGTTGCATACGAGTCCATCTCTGTAAATCCGTTTGCGTGGTCGTAGAGACAGTTGCTCTCGTGCAGGCTCGGAGCGTCGATATAATATACTGTCGCCGAAAACTTTAATTGCATTTCAGTTTTAGCACCAGTAAAGTTGAATTTAGTTTTTATCTCTCTGTGAAAATCACTAGAGTTTATTACTCCATAGCATAACTAGTTGTTGTTTATGGATTCCCTTGGATGAATCGATAATAGTAGATATTTTGTATTTATTATAGTTGTTTTTTTTTCTGTAAAATAGATTTTTTTTACCTCAATGGAATATCGTTTATAAACAAAAACATTTTTAAAACAATATACAAGAACATAATCGATGTGAAGTTATTCAAGACTGAATATATTTTTAAGAAATTGGTTCTTTGTAAAATAACGGAAGCGGAAAATTAATAAATGTATAAAAACAAACGGTCGCTCGGAGATGTTTTACGAAGAGTAACAAAAATTTATAATGAGAATGAAGGGAATGATGGTTTGGGTAGGCAGGAAAAGACCCGAAAACAATTATGTGGCACAAAGTCCTGTAATTTGAGGTTATTTCAGGGGGATGCATAGTGGGGTTGGGGGCAGAAGTCCCGTTTGTTTGTTGGCAGCCTCGGCGGCGCGTAAACATGGTCCCGCGTTAGCACACCACCCAATCTGCGACTACGCGAGCCGAGTACACTACTAACAACCTAGACAACTTGCGCGGATACGAGAAGCTTACTAAGTTTTCAGAATTAATCCCTACGAAGACTTTCCTGAGTTTATTTGCTTTAACATACCGCATCGCAACATTCTAAAACGGCATAGCTTTTCGAGCTTTTAGAGTTTATATGTCTACTACCGAAAACTAGAATTGTTTTCGCCCTTGTTGTTTCGATTTTACGTTTGATAGATCGAAATATCTCGACTACTTGCTTACAGTAACTAATTTTAACCAATAATCTGTACGTAGGTATTTTTACGTTTTGACGACGAATTCTTCAAAATGTTTGTATTGCAAAGAATTTTCTTTGAAAGTAGAGAGACCAAATATTTAATTTTCCAAATAATATAAGTAACTGATGTGTAATTTATAATTTTGTACATTAATTACAATAATCAATAAATATTTTTTTTTTAAATAGTATCTATGATATTTTTTATTTGTAGGTATTTTTAGTTTTTAATTAGTGTTTAATTTGTAAGATATATTATAAATTAAATTATAAATTCACTTATAAGTAACTTAAAATAAACTTGTTATAATAAATTTGTTATTTACTAGTCTATAAATATAAATTAATTAGTAAATGAAAAAATTATCATATTTTAAAATATCGTCGCGAATTCGGTGTGAGTAATATTTTCATGATTTCCACACTGTCGAGCGATTTGTACAGGTGATGCATGCATCCGCATGGAATTGATTTTTAAAAATGCACGACTCCACATCTGTATACCGAATACGTTTAAAATTACTTCATAAAAATAAAAATTTCGAATTAGGTATTTCCGTCGCAGTAATATTCTTCAACACATGCTCGTATTATAACGTTTCTTCGGATACACAATTTCCTTGTTCCGGTAAGTGCAAACCGTAAAATAAGCCCTCCGTAGAGTGACGTGTAGAAGTCTGTATGTAACATAAACATGTTATATAACCAGTACAAATGGATCTTCGTATACGATATCAGCTACTACTGCAGTGCTGAATATAACCACAACATATAGGTACCGTTTAGGTTTGGCAACTTTAATACGGCCTTTACTCGGTTAATTACATAACTTAAGTACACCGTCGTCGCATCGGTTTCTCCTACTAAGGTAGAGCCACTCTAACGTGGTATGCCGTTGCGATAATTGGTAATGACATTACACGTTAGTGTGCTCTTGCCTTTAAACGGGCTGACTGCGACCGGTGTGTGCACAACTTAAATACTTTAAATAATGTACGGACACCACTAAGTATGAAGATGATTGCTACTTTAAAATAATTTTCACTTGATGAAATGATGATTTTTTTTTCACAGTGATTTCACCAGTGAATTGTCACAGATAGTGATTTTTATCACCAGGAGCTTATTCCACATAATATTCTATCAATCAATCAATCACTATCAATCAATATTACAAAATATACTATTTTCTTCTGGAAATTAAATGTGGATTTTAAGTTTAAGATCACGACCAAATGGCCACTACTTTATTAAATTTTAACAACAGATTCGTGATCGGAGTCCAAGGAAATCCCTAGATAAGTAATTAAAAAGTTCATAATGGCGGCCATTTTTACCAATTCATACCACAGATTCATGGTCGAAGTCCACGCGCACCCCTATGTATCGATTTTGAAAGCAATCGGTCCAGTAATGAACATGTTCAAAATGACGGATATTTAAAAAAAAATAAATAGGAAAGCTATATTGAAATACACTAACATGACTAACAAATACCTTAGTAATATATATATTTACACTAAGACTAAATATCCAACGATAATTTTGCATAATCAAAGCACACGTACAATACGTAAATTATGTAATTCCGACACAATCGCACTTCACGACTTCCAAGCTACAAGTGAAATCACATTGAACGTGTGAATCATTTAAAACAATGAAATTCGCATAATTTGCGATTTCGCTGCGTACCTACTATTTGTAGCAGATATAGCAGGTAGCAGACTATGTGAAAGCAGGTGCGACCTATGATTTCGCATTTCATATGATTTGTCATATGTTATTTGTGAAATATTCCATGCTTAGACGCCAGAACTCCAACGTGCACGTGGTCTACATCCACATGCATGCGGGCGAAATAGCTAGGCTGCGGAAAAAAAAGAGAGGCGGCCCGCTCGCTTAAATTCGTCAGCGCCGCGCCGCCGGCGCCGCCGCGCCGCGCCCATGGGCTAATCACTTACTTGAAAAAATATTTTGTATATTATAGTTTAATTAGCGACATCTATATGTCTTTCAAATACACTATTTAATGTGAGTTACTAGTGAAAAAAATATATTTTTTCTACCTATTTTTCTATACTTTTTTTATTATTACATATTATAAATAAAATACGAAAACTATATTTTGGGGACGTTTACTACACATATTTATGTTATAATTAAAATTCAATTTTAATACATACATATCTCTAAACAAATTTGAGAAATGTGGCCTAAAAAACCAAGAACCCAAGGAATGAAAATAAAAAAACTTGAAATGTTTAAATTTGACAAAACGTTTGTTTTTTTTATTACGATAGTTTTGTGCAAGTTTTGTGATTTATTCCCATTTAATCCAGATTCCATGCTATTTTCTTATTAAGTTTATTTGTCTCGTTATTATTTCTTTATTGTTATTGTATAACTATAATTGTTGAAAAATGGAACCCGGCTGTAGACCATGTTGTGGATACAAAATTACTAGTTAGTACATGTACCTAATGCCTATATTACGATCAGTATTCTTTTCAACAAATTCAAAGAGTTCATAAGCCTCAAACTGATATATTTATTTTCTAGGCAGTACGAAGCCAAGCGTTCCAATGTGGTTCCAATGCACCAATTCCCTGATCTAAGTCGTTTTCCTAAAAGGTTTGAAGACTGGATTCAAAGCAATGACGAAGACACTCTTTCTCTACTTTCTCTAATTTCGTATGTAATTTAATGACATGTTTGTTTGTGATAATGATTTTATATTGTATGGTTTGTCTAATCACGGAGTCTTACATTTTGCTCACGTTTTTGATCTTTTGAAAAGTAGACATGAAATGCTCCAGGATTTTGTGCCATTAAAGAATAGCTAGTTTTTGACAATTGTATGTGCCCTTTTATGTGTATACTAATAAAGCATTTCACTTTAAAACAAATATTTTTTATTTTATAACAAACATATTAAATACTACTAATAATAAATTAAAATATTATAATGAACCGCTAGATGACACTACTGACTAGCCGTAGCGACATCTATTGTTGGGCAATTAATAAAATAGTAAAGTGATAGCGCCATCTGAATGTGGTTCAAATAAAACAGGCACCCAAATAATCAAGCTGAATCTCTATAAAACCTATATACCTATATTACTCTATGGCCGCGCCCATCGGTTTAGTCAGGTAAGTTTATGCGCTCAGCACGATGAGGCCGTAATGTACGGTTCCTAGTCATATCCGAGGTTTCACACGCACGAATATCGGAAGGGCGAATTTACGTTCATAGTTACCTACCTAGAAAGATAATAGAAAAAAACTGCTATAATAATAGCAATCACAGTAAAAAATGTTTTATTTCATTATAGGTCTAGTTATTGAACGCTTATTGAAATTCATGTAATTAATTACCTATCATGGTATGACAGGTACTTAGATAATAAATGAAAATTATTACCAGTTAGTGTAGATTAATCTAAAGTGACAAGAAAGACGCCCTTTGAACTTTTCTTTAGACGAAAAAATAGAGACAAAATTCCTATACTGATGGACATAATAGACAGAAAAGATGATTCGGATGTAAGGGAAAGGGACAAATCGGAAAAAGAAAAAGGAAAGATTTATGGAGATCGGAAAAGAAGAGCTAGTAATTCAGAAATTACAGAAAGGAACAAGGTCTATGTAAAGGAATTAGTAAAGCTTAATAAGCTGGCGACAACTTACAACCATACGCCGCATGTAGTAGAAAAATCTGTGGGAGGAGACGTCACGGTAAGGAATGAAGAAACAGGGCAAATACTACGCAGGAATGTCATACATTTGAAGAGAGTGGAAGGGAAATGGCAACCCGTACAAGATGAGATCCCTCGTACTAAATATCAGACAACTGTTCAACAAAGTGATTATCCTACACTAACTAGTAATAAAATTAAATTGTAATAAATATTTAATGTACTTAAAGTGTTGTATTAATAAGAAATTTAAATAAACAAAACAAATATTATTAAGGAAGTGATGTAGTGTTTGTATCTATTAAATAGATATATACACAAAAATATATATACAAACTCGCCTTCTAAAAATTTTAAAATTGCTCCTATTAGTATGGCGAAACCCAGAACCGTACTATTGAGTTGGTGTAATGGTTGGTGCAAATAAATTTAACTAATATGTTTTCGACGTATCTGTATATTAATAATACACTCAATCACGCATTTATGCATGGAATATTATAATAAGGTTAGAAGTGTAAAGAATGCCTGTTCTCCGCTGCTCTAGTAAAGATTTACAAAATTTACTAACTACTGGTCGTGGAGCTTTAGTTACATTCCACAAAAGTAACTGTTTAAATGTCGATGTGAATGTGTCGGCACTCGACAGCGATCTGCAGATGTCTACAAGATTTTCGTCTATGTGAAGACTACGACACTGTTTTCAATATAAATAAATTCTTTCTTACAGTTTCATCCTTAATATGTTCCGTGAGATTGCGCTAATAATGAGTTTTATGACAGCTTAGTGACCAATGTAAGTACGAGGTTTAACAATATAATAATAATAATAATACCTGGGACATCCCACAAATTCATGCACACAAATATTTGTCCCGGGCGGGAATCGAACACACGACCCTTAGCTCCGCAGTTAGGGTTTCTAACCACTCGGCCAACCGGTCAGTTAATGCCCCAGGACTGTCAGCGCTACTGTGGTGCTTCTCCATCGATATTTCATTCGATTTTTATAAGGAAGCCATAAAACTTGCTATCTATCTGCAGATAAGAGCTAAGAGCCCGAAGGCGAGACATGATCGGTACTTGAACGAATCCACTCTTGTAATTACATTATACAATACAGCCTACAGACGCTCGCTTCCGGACCAACAGGAAAAAAAAACAGACTTGAATTCCATTCGATTGGGTCACCAATATTTGTTCATCGCAAATAATAAACGCGGGGTCTCGATGTTACAAATAAAAATCGATCCATCGCCAGTTATACGACGCGAGTTCCGTATACTTAATATATACTTTGACATAAATATTATTTTATATGTTTACGAACTGCTTACAGATATATAAGCTAAATTATTTCTCAACCTTTTACGCCCACGCAACCATCCACGCAGCTTGTTACTGTCTGCCACTCCGCCCACTCTAACACGCCTATAACGACATTATTCCGTAAATTATTATAATTGTAATTGCCAGTTTCAAAGTTTGAATACCTAACAAATTAATGTACAGGCAGAAAAACCGAACGTTTCAGATTAAAATTATGTAAAACTACGTACATAGATACATACACATCTGTTTATGCAAAAGACACCAATATTATGTCCTTACAGGCAAGGTTCGATCCTTATGTGCATCTTCGATGAGTCGTTTCATGCAAGTTCGTTTCTAAAAAAAAATATGTGATTGTGTGAGAGTGTTAGAGTCGGCCTAGTAGTTAGAGACCCTAACTGCGGCGAGTTCGATTCCCGCCCGGGACAAATATTTGTGTGCATGAACATGTTTATTTGTTCCGTGGCTGAGTGTAAAAAGTTTCTATATATGTATATATTACAAAAAAAAAGAATATTTAATTATCTATACCAGTTGTCTAACACCCCATAATACAAGCATAATACTTGCTTACTTTGGGATTAGATGGCGGTGTGTGGGATGTCCCAAATATTGTTATTATTATTAAATTATGAACCTTATGAAAAAAAAATTAACGAATTAAAAACAACTAGTTGCCAACGCTAGTCAAATAAGTAGGTACTGTTACAGTCCGTAATTAAATTTTATGAAATAATATTTTATGACTATTTTGAACACTTTCAAAACACAGGATATTCATGCATGTAAGTTTTGTTTGTAATAAAAATCAGTGTAGAAATCATACTACAATAAGATTTTAATCAAGAATATAGTTGACCTCAAACTTTATGCCGGATCGGAATACAACGCTTTAAGCGTTCTTGCGCATTACTGCGACGCGACTTGTGCCTATATTCAGATCTGCCATAAAGCTTGATTGGAACTATACCAACTGATATAATTTAAAACACATTTGTTATCAAGGATTGGCAAGACAAGCTATCCATGCATACGTTTACAGTTCGTAACATCTAGAAAACTGACATTATATAACGCTACACTCACAAAAGTACGAATTGACTAGAAAGCCTCTTCTGCGTTTACCGTCTAACCACTCATACATTACCTAGCTGGTGCAAACTGGCGACTTACAGTTCGCGAGGTCCCTGCGCGCCGGTCTACACCCCGCGAACTTGTGTTTGACATTTTCGATACTATGAAGTAACACGTCTGACTCTACAAAAACCGAACGCTGCTGTCCAATTTATTTACTCTATGGCTACAATTAAGCTTATGAATATTAGTAGAGTTGAAATTTTGTTGATTTTCAAGCTTTTACCGTAAAGATGTTTGTAAGTTAAATGCCATAATACTCTTATCCGATATTATCTTGACGTACGTTTATTACGCAAATCTGGATTAATCATGGCAAGTGGCTTACGTATTATAATGAAAGCGATGAAGAAAATACTTTGTGAATTAACTATCATTAAACTATACAATGGCAAATAATTTACAAAAGATATGAAATCACACGGAAACGACTCGAGTACGCTCGTTCGTAAAATTTATGTCTTTTGCTTGGATTTAATACATGTACGCATTACAATATTTTACGTGCTATATAATATTTTTATGGAAAAAGTTTTACCGCGGCTCTACATACTTGAATTTCGAATACACTGAAGTTAAACTTAATTATATGTATTTGTCATTGGTACATAAAAGGTTTATCTTGAATAATCTAACAACTCTAAGTTGATGGCTTCTATGTTGCTACGAGGTGTAGGCACAAAGGCTAATATTGACCAAGCGGTAAGTTAAATTAAAATCGAATTGGACAGTTTGTCTCAGGTAAATATGTACTTGTTGAGAACATCTATTATAGAGTCTTCAACCTTTGAAATCATGACATTTGTGTCAATACATATGTGTATACACCATAGCTCTTCAATTTCTTGAAATGACCATTCCCAAATATTTTTATTAAAGATAGTTTAACTTTTTTTCGAATGAATTGGCAATTTTAAGTAATTTGAATAAAAAATGTTTTTAGCCGGTATTTACATATATTATATTGAAAATTTTTGTAGTGTGACATCATCGGGTGGAATGACAGTCTCAAAACAGAACTGTCATTGTTTTTATAAATATGCAACAGCAAAGGTTAAACTTATAATTCCACTCGGTGACGTCACGCTATAAGAATTTTCAATATAATGTATCTACGTAAAAACAGATCTAAATTTTTTTTTCAAATTTGTTTCTTAAAATAGTCCATTCTTTAAAAAAAAAATATAACGGACTTCAGTTCAAAGGGAACGGTCAATTAAATAAGCGATCCTTCCAACAATATTGAATCACCAAGTAAATTAGACTATCGTTAGTTCAGACTATCTCGTTTGAGTTTATTGTGGCTAGGGACTATTTTATTTCCAGTCGTCAAACATTATTAGATTACAGCTCTGCACATTCATGTGCTAAAGTGGCAATAAATGTTTCCAAACGTCCTGTATTAGACGACCGCTTGGCCTAGTGGGTAGCGACCCTGACTACGAAGCTGGGTGTCCCGGGTTCGAATTCGGTCGCGTCGGAATTTATATGATGAATATTGATACTGGTGCCGGGTCTATATTTATGTGGTGTCATCGTTTGGTACCCAAAACCCAAGCTAATGCTTAGTTTGGGGCTTAGACGTTGTTGTGAAGTATACGTTATTATTACTATTATTATTATTATATAAAACGTCTTACTAACCTTTATTACTATATTCAAATTATTATTCAATTAGTTTACATATGCAATGAACAAAAATGAAGTTTTATAATACGTGACTTTTTTCATCCACACTATTTTCATAACATTTCGACTGAAAATCTTTTTCTTTTATTAGTGGCAATAAAGAAGACGTTAATAAGTACTTTTTCCCAAGATCGATTTTCTGATTTACGTTAAGACTTTGTTTATGAAGTAGCAGAAGTAAAAGCTCTATGAAAAGAAGCTATTGAAGCCAGTTAGCTAATGTATCGACGTCGAGCCATTCTCCAGAGTTTTAAGCATAAGAAAGATATTCCAAATACCATTTGCACTGCTAGTCCCGAAGTCTAGGTATCTGCGCACACATCAGAAAACAACTTCCAAACAAGAAACTTTTTAGTATTGCAGTCGCGGAGAAACCTTTTTCTTGTTAAGTATTTATTACGCTTCGAAACTCGTTGATACAACAAATGGAAAGTGGTATAGATAATGACATTTACGAATTAATAATAGTATTCATAAGTTACTTCGTGTAGTTGCGTTTGTTCTAGACAGATGAATCTGGTTCTGACGACCGAATGATTTGGTTAATCCATGCCGCGGTATGTTTAAAGCAGTGTTCACCAACATTAGAGAATTTATCTAAAGACGCGTTCAGTGATATTTATTATCATCACATTACTTTATGAGGCTGCAGAGTAAAAAATCTAAATATAAACCAATCAAGTATAAGGCCGTGATAGCTAAGCGGTAGCGAATCCGCTTCTTGTTTAAAAGGCCGTGGTTCGAATCCCAGGGCATGTACCAATGAGTTTTTCCTAACTTATGTACATAACTATCACTGACTCTGTGCCTCAAAGAGCACGTTATCGCTTCCGGTTAAGCCATCAATAGGTGGCAGTCGCTAAAATCCACCAAACCGCATTAGAGCAGCGTGGTGGATTCAGCTCCAAGCACCCTCATCCCGAGGGGAGGCATACGTTGGAAATAAAATGCCACACTAGATAAATGCTTGTAGTAATTAAATAGTATTGTAGCTGAAGTTCACTCGCTTGTCCACAAAATGAAATATATTTTACATATACGTAGTCGGAATCGACGCACACGATCACAATCGGTTGCATGTAAAGTCAGTTTTCGTATGAATAAATTATAATTGTGGTGACCACTTGTGGCAGTGGTAAAATATTACTGTACCTCAATAAATACAGGAAATTGACAAAGGTATCAAAATAGAGGATTCTCGTCGGCCACTAAGTTGATAATGCCAATTTCGCTTCTGCTCGATTCGCAATATTATTTGAAATTCTAACAATAGTTCCTATTTCAGTTAGACTTACGTGACAAGCATAATTGTTTCTAAAATGTGGGTTTTAATTTTGTTAAATATCAACACTGGAGTGGTCACCCATATGACGTTAGTCATCCATGCCATGGTGACAAAACCGTCGCGTCGTGTACTTAAAATTTTTATATGGTTTAATAAAGTTTATAGTATTTTTGTTAAAGCTTTCTTTTTTTGGCGTGTATATAGTGAAAGTAATTTAATATCTGTTAATTTCAATAAAAAGTATACACTGCAGGTATGTATCCGGACGAGCACCTAAGTTACAGTAATATCCTCGACCGCTGCAAGGTTAAGAGGGATTTATTAAGATTACATTTATACCACATGTGACCGTTCTCGATGGCTAAATAACATTAATAAACATCGATTTCGATTAACGGGCCGTTTCTCGACGTCACCTTAATGACGTCCTCGTGACGATATCTCCGAAAGTAAAGCCAAAGCATAGCCTTATCGGGGCTATGGGCATTCCCCTCGACCCTCGCCCCTCTTCCCGTCAGCGCCGCCCGCTCCCCGAAGATTAATGCGACTCTAATGAATCAGCTCCCGTGACAAATCAGGACGCGTAATGGATAAGGCCTTCCTGATCTCCTAGCCGCGATTGATTAATAATATAAAATTCTTCGCTTCAATTATTTCCGGTGTGGCCTTTTTAAAACGAAAATTTCACCTTTTTTGTGATGCTTCAGTTGTTGAAAAATACCGAGCTTAGAATCGTTTCAATAGAGGAGTAATGCTGACCGTTTAGATCACAAACCAGAGATCACATTTGAGTCGTAGGATGAGGAAAGGAGACGTATATGGGCCACGCAGCTGGTTACCTAGATGTTATGTTGTGTCAATAAGTTTTATTCAGTTATTATCTATTACCTCAGTGTGTATTACCTGTCACAACTAGTTGCATACTATTGAATGAAAAATAGATACAAATCAAAATTTTTTAAAGTAAATAAAGTTGACGTAATTTATAGGCCTTAAGTCGTTAACTTCTAGTCTACTACATTCAAAGTTAGGTGCTGAAAAAGTGTGAATAACTAAAAGATGCTAAAACTGTGCAAAGAAAACATCTAATTAGAAATACTCTTTTGAACCATTGTTTTTAACGTCAGGGATTAAACAACCAGTTACCGTTTTTATGATGGTAAAAAAACTTTCATTACGTTCGTTCTGACTGCTAACATATATCTAATACCTCGCACTGTAGAGTTTCCAGGGTTCATGTTAGAACAAGACATTCAGTTTACTTTGTCGAAAAAGGGTCATTTGGCAAAAGCTTTAAAGCTCATAATCAGTTAAGACTTAATACGATTTAAATACTGCCGGATAAGTTTCGTTTTCGGAACTTTTATCTATTTCTATCTTTTTAAATACTTACAGACTGTTTTTTCCGCTTGTTATGGCGGAGTTTTGTGGCCATATAACGTTAAGTTATGTTGTTCCGATCCAATTTTATTTTGTCTTCCAAGAAAATGAAAGGACGAGATCGGGAGAGAATGAACGCAGGGGATAAGGTCTACTTATTTTATAGGCAAACTAACAACAACAGCAGAGAGTTTGGGACGTGTTTTGAATAGAGGGCGCGGCCGGGCAGCATCGGCCCTGCCAGATTATCTGACCTGATGTAATTACCTTATCTTTTGCTTTTAGAATGTAAATTAACTTCTATTCGGGCCAGCAATTCAAATCGGCTGTATTTGTGTTTTTGCTATCTAAAGCGTTCGCTACAAAGTGAAATGAATTCAGAATTCACATCTGGATTACCATATCAAAACTGAATATTATAATACAATGAGATTTTGATCTAGGATACTTTAATTTAATCTCAGGTAACGAAAGCTTTTATAGCGAAGTATTAACGAATAATATCCATTAACAATTAATTCGTAAGAGCCATATATCTTGACATAAAGCACTAGAGAGGTAAGTTGCGCTTAGTAAAGTTTCCTTAACGAGTAACTAGTTGGCCATAACAAATAATACTATATAGGGGTCTTGGGCTACCTGATATTAAGTACGTAAATATATTGGGAAAGATTATGTCGAAGAAACTCGGTAAAGCGTCCGCTCGACCCGAAAGTTTTGTCTCGCAGCGATGTAATTAGCGTTGGGTAGTTTGCCGTAGGTACGCCATACCGGGGCGCCGCGCCCTACCCGGCCGCGCCGACAAATTCTTTATCTAGCCCAAGCGCCCGTGCTTAGTAAACTTGCCAAGTTATCAATCATCCAGACGTTAAACACGATCAGCGAAGCTCTGAAACTACTCAATCAATCATATTTAAAACCGTTTGGGGCTATGTCCGAACAATCGCCGACACTCGACAGACGAAATTCATCGACTTCTTTTATGAAGTCACAGCTAATTAACGTTAATGAGTTGAGTTAATAAATTTTCCTTTAATTTTGTTAATGGCCAATTACTTTGTATACGAGTCTTGGTTGACGTTCTATATTATAAAATACAAGCCAAGTGTTAGTCGGAATAGTTCCTTTCAGTTAATAACGTATGTAGACGCATTTGTCACTACTCGTTGCCAGAATGTCTCGTAAAGGCGTATAAAATATAATATAGTAAATATTTATTTCGAAATATTAAAAAAAATTATAAAAATATTTATGTGACATAACAACCATATAACGATTTCCAGATTTATTCCTTTACTTGTTCTCTAAGATCTTGCTACTTGCCTAGGTATGACCTTGGTATGGTAAAGTATAACCCATTGGTTTTGATTTGCTTGTGAATGTAAAAATTCGTGGCATAGAAAAAGAGTACGGACAGACAGAGAGATGGTTAACAACACTGATCAGGTTCCTTTTTTTCTTTTGACGTACGAAACCCTAAAATACAACTATGGAAAATATTATGAAATTTTAAAATGTAGGTTGTTCAACACGATATTTAACTTATATTGTTTTGTGTCGAATGTATGGACCAAAGCGCGACGTGCAGGTCTCTGAGTCGTGGTGTTCTGTTGCCACATGTTCAACGACTGAAATTTTATTCAGAGCGTGTACTTAGACGATACGTGGCTTCGAACCACAGTACGAACAGAAACGGTAGCTCTGTGAGTAGCTCAGTGCCCATATGTGCAGCAATCATGTATAATCAGCCAAATGTATGTATACTACGTTCATGGAGCTATGACAGTTTTTGCGTCGCACCCTGTTAAAGACCACAAAAAAATATTTTTTTATGTAAAGACGATTGTCAAATCTACAGCGTTAAAGGCGTTGAAGTATGTGTGAATTCGGGTGCTACCGGTGCAACAATACTAGACAGCTGTCATGAAACGTCAAGATTAAAAGTCAAAATTGACTCTCGTTCGACCTCCTCGAATTCATCTTACGCTTTCTCTAAATTCCGCGGCCCCGGAATTTATGTTTACACAAAAGTATCATAATTACAGTCATATTTTATTACAGAATTTCGCAATAGACAATGGAAAATTATATCTACTAGATATACATATGACGGCCTCTGTAGTTCAAAGAGCAAGCACGTGTGATACAGACGTTCCCTGATTCCATTCTGGTGTTGGAAATGTATTTTTTGACGTTCCTTCGGGTTTAGGTGTTAGGGTACGCTCTCTGTGAGTGTTTGCAAGTGTTTTTAATATGCTGTTAAAAAATAATATTTACGTTTCATAGCATAAACTAAACTACAAGTGCCAATCACACGTCGGTCTTCACTATGAAATGTGAAAACGTCCTTCAACTGTATTTATACGCACTGTAAAAACTGGAACGAAGAGGTAGGGTGGGAGATGAAGGGCAAGCGAAGCTCACGCGGGATCTCGTTACACACAGCGATTGAAATATTTCCGAGCCAGAGCGTGCATATTTGTGTACCTGGCTCGATAAAGAATCTGTATACAGCAGCGTTTTATTATATACGACCATTATACTTTTATCTGGCTGCTCCTATTGACAGAGTCGACAAAGTAAATACTCAACACGAAGAGATTCGACTGCGAAATATACTGTTTCAATATAATAATCATATACTGGGATGAAAAAGAATAAAAGTTAACGTCTTTATGTAGGTTCAAAAATTTATTGTATATAATACGTATATAGCTTTGCCGACACACTTTATGCTTCCCATGTTGTCGCCTGCCACAGAGCAGCTGGTGCCGGTGCGTGCAGTCAGCCGTGCGTTTGAAACGCTCTAAATATAAGGCCAAAATGAACAAATATGAATTTTTAGTGTTTGCAGTCGAGACGAAGGGTCCATGGTCCGGGAATGCTGTTGTGTTCTCGCGTGATATTGGCGCAAGGCTCCGATTGGTGTCGGGTGACCCTGTGAGCAAAGAATATTTTGTTCAGAGGATCAGCCTATTCATTCAGCGCGGGAACGCTGCTATCGTTATCGGCACTTTGCGCTCATTATTAATATTTTTTTAAGAATTCTTTTTAATAATGAGAAGTAATAATTAAATTAGGGTTTATAATATTATAACATTTATATATAGCTTTTAAGTAGGTAACTGTCAATAAATTTCAAGGTTTGCAATTAATTGTGCTAGTCAAAAATGCAGTTAATTTTTACACTTTTTTTGAATATGTGTTGTAGAATATGTATACAACTCAATAATTATATAGATATAGGAAAAACTGGTCAAATGTCGTAACACGATAAAGGGGGTTCATATAGTGACATATCGTCGCTGTAACACTATTATGTCGCAACCCACAATTTTGCCACAATTGATATTTTTTTTCTGGGAATAAAGTACACTATCATGCATCTGCCAGCAAAGTTTCGTAACCCACAAATAATGTACTAACATTGAACTAAAAATATTTTAGTAAATTGTCGTAACAACCATAGCAATAAATATTAAAAGTACAATATCTCAACCCACAAGCACAGGTTAACTATGTGGGATACGACATTTTTTTAAATAACGAAACTTAAAATGAAATTTCGAACATGAATCGTATCCCACATGATGGTCATTTGCACGTGGAATACGACCTTTTGTGCAAAAGTTCGCTTGTAACTTCAGTGCATTCATTGAGTTATCTGTCGTAACCTCGTAAGAAAATTTATCGCAAAATCTTTTTTTTTAGCCTGGACCCCTTATTCATTATTATTTAAATAGTAAAGTTTAAGTTAACTGAGTACCTAAGTCTATATTTTGTTAGAAAAATAATGTTTCATGTGTGTTACTCTAGTGTGTGCATTCAATATTGTAAATTATAACTTCATTTTTTTATTTTAGTAAGTACTAGCGACCCGCCCCGGCTTGGCACGGGTAGCAGAGCATATAAGCCGTAATGTTTTTTTCTGTCCTAGTGTCGTATCAGCTTGTTGCGTCGAATATGTGGATTGGATTTAATTAGATTTAAATGTAACGTAAGTTCATGCTATTTGAAGTATTTTTAATGTATTTTATTTCCAATCCTATGAATATTTGAGAAAGTAAAGAATGAATACATAAAAACAAACTACAATATTACAATATTTGTATACAACATTGATAACTTCTGTCTCATTTTACAAAAATCTTACCTATCGCATCGTCCGGTATGGCCGATATTAATTTAAATTGTATGGTGTAACAAGCAATTATAATCTGCATGAAACGCTGAGGTAAATAACGTATTTAATTTGATGAGGATTAATGCCGTATCCGTATAAATTGCTTTCCAATTACCTCATCATATGACACCATTTTTCTAAACAAAAAAAAGGTATAGTAAGCTATCCAAAAAAAGAAGACATATGCCATCGCGGATTTTTTTTAGTCCTATAAAAGAGACACAATTCCTCCATACATTATTTTGTTATATCCCTAAGGAATTGAACAGCGTTTTCGATGAAAGCTCCCAGCCGGCTTGATTTTTTTCATAATCATCATATTTCACCTAATTTCCTCAAAACATTAATAAATTATACACATAAACCTTCCTCTTGCATCACTCCGTCTATTGGTGTCAATAATATGCTAATCCGTTTGATAGTTTTTGAGTTTATCGCGTTCAGACAGACAGACAGACAGACAGACGCGGCTTTATTTTATAATATGTAGTGATATGAAAATGGATGGAAGAGGCTTTAAATTGGTTTATTTGGCTTTGAATTACATGAATCGTACGAAATTAGAACATGAGACGTGTTTTGACCCCAATGAGACATCTCAGAATATACCAGACAATACTGTGGTCCAAAAAGACACAGTTGTATACCAACCCAGCGACGATTTAATATAATTGTGTGATTTGGTCACCACACCATTAATTTATGCTAATAGTCCTCCATCGAACCTTGAAACAGGTCAGCCAGTAGAAATTCATAACTATCTATGCCTTTATCCATTACCTCTATTATTAAATAATCCTAAAAAGCTACAGAAAGCGCCACAGAAATTGTTATTAGTGTTGACAACAATAGACCACAAATCACAGATATTTCACCAATGGTTGTGTCTCTATCATCTATTATAAATTTTTGCCACGAAGCTACTGAAGGTGTCACAGAAATTATACTTGTTGTTTATAATGAACCAATACAAATAACAGGAATCTCTCCACTATCAATGTCTCCATGGTCCACGTCTACTGCCAATCATTCCCACGAACTTGGAAGTGTCACATAAATCACATTTGTTGATGAAAATGGATGAATATAAATATCAGAAATTCCTACTTCTGATCATCCATTTGAAGATTTGACTAACAAAATTAAAAAAAAAAATTTCCGCTAGCGCCATCGAAATAAAAAAGAGCTGTAAACACAAAACTGAGCCTGAAAAGCAAGGATTATACAGGATTTAAGCTGAAGTTTCTTCAAAAAGAAGAAAATAAAATAGTTGAAGGAAATAAATAAAAAAGACACGTGAAATGAAACTACATTTTCTTTCGGAAGCTTGTAGAAAATTTAAAGTCCGAAAATGCTAAAGTATTACAGAGGAGCAGAGACGGGAGGTTCCCGAAAAAAATATATAGCATCTTTGGTGAAGATAGTACAGCCTAAAAGATGGTTTATTCAAAACAGTTCGCGACGCACTGAAATTTTTTAAAATTGTTTTTGATGATGTCCGTGTGGGAACGGCAAAGAATACCATTTCCCACCGCCACCGGGAAGCGTGTCGTAAGAGGCGACTAACCCTGGTTAGCAGAAGATGGGCAGCAGCATCTCTCTGTGAAACTATTTACTGCGATCACCAACCCGCCTGCCAAGCGTGGTGATTATTGGCAAACCCTCCCAATGCAGCACACTAACACACAATGGCCCCTAGTCTCCGGCGGCCCTTCTATTCCTGGCCACGGCAGCGGTCATGGTAACGGAAGGGCAAGGGGTGCGAAGAATCCCCGGATACGATTCGGCTGCCAAAATAAACGTTTATTTGTAGCAACATTAAATATACGAAGCCGCGACAATGACTGTCCAGGTCCAGGACCAGCGAACAGAACCAATCCAATTGCGAAGAGGAGTACGCAGGGGGATGTCATATCGCCGAAACTGTTCACCAACGCTTTGGAAGATGTTTTCAAGACGCTGGACTGGAAATATCGTGGCATTAATGTCAACGGCGAATACATCTCTCACCTCCGTTTTGCTGACGACATAGTCATCATGGCAGAGTCGCTGGAGGAGCTCAGCGGAATGGTTAACGGCCTCAATGTCGCCTCTCGGCGGGTGGGGCTCGGGATGAACTTGGACAAGACGAAAGTCATGTTTAACGAACATATTCTCCCGAGACCGGTAACCGTAGAGGGTGCGACTCTAGAAGTTGTGCAAGACTATGTTTATTTAGGACAGATTGTCCAGTTAGGCAAACACAACTTCAACAAAGAAGCCGACCGAAGAATTCAGCTGGGCTGGGCTGCTTTCGGGAAGCTTCGTCATCTGTTCTCGTCGCCACTACCACAATGTCTGAAGACCAAGGTCTTCAACCAATGCGTCCTACCTACAATGACGTACGGTGCCGAAACGTGGACTCTCACGGCAGGACTGATCCATAAATTCAAAGTCGCTCAGCGTGCTATGGAGCGGGCTATGCTCGGTGTTTCTTTGATGGATAAAATCAGAAACACTGAAATCCGTCAAAGAACTAAAGTTGTCGACATAGCCGAAGCGATCAGCAGGCTGAAGTGGCAATGGGCCGGTCATATTTGCCGTAGAACTGATAACCGATGGGGTAGACGAGTTCTCGAATGGAGGCCACGTACCGGAAAGCGAAGCGTTGGACGCCCCCCGGCCAGGTGGACAGATGACCTGAAGCGCCATACCGGGGGTAGTTGGATGCGAAAGGCGGAGGACCGTGTGTGGTGGCGAGCCTTGGGAGAGGCCTATATCCTGCAGTGGAGAGACACGGGCTGATGATGATGATGATGATGATGATGATGATGTTTGGGCGCAACTACCCCAAAGTAGGCAGGAGAAATCTTCGCTTTTTATTCGGTCAAAATTGAATTCTGCACCCAGAAAATATTTACAGGAGCTTGAGTCAGCCATCCCCACAGGGATTGCCATGCCGTTTATGATGGCCTTCTTTGTGATTAATTTAACACATTATCAAAAATTATGTTTTATGTTTTTTATGTTAACAACAGGCCTGATTTCAATAAAAATTCGTTCTATATTAGTATTACAATACTACTTACAATTTTCCGAAAATTTAACCGTAAAATATATATTAAAATTTTATCTAAGTAACACTTCATAAATTCATATGCAAATTCTATTATTTGATTTAAACAAGAATTAGAAGTATGATTTTCACAATATATTTTCTCTTATAGACCGTTTTAAATACCTAATAAAAAAACATTGCAACATGTCTTATACAAAAAAATGTACCATTTTTCACTGCAATTTGTTGTATCACACTTTTGTACATAAACTCCCCAAAAAATTAAAATTATCAAATAGCTTCAGCATCAAGGCATTAACAATATGAAGTTTCCTTTTATGAGAACTTTTCTACATTTTATGTAAACTTAGATATAACGTTTTTTCCTTCTCCTGTAAAATTTGTTCTTTGTGGGTTACGACATATTAGCGTTACAGTGACGATATGTTAAAAAGTACTTAGGTATTTAAATTTCATGATGTATGCACAAAATCATCGTATGTGTGTCCGTAAAAATTTATCCAAAGCAATAGATCCTTTTGTTTTATATTTTTAACTGTATCACCTCGTTTCCACCAAGTATAATACACTGTATTATACTGTCATAACCATACTGTATTCTTGAATCATACAGTGTATTATACTTGGTGGAAACGAGGTGTAACTTACCGCCACATTAGTATTATTTATTCTTTAACCAAGATATTGCCCGCATGCGATTTCTCACGATGTATATATGTAATACGTGTTTTGTATTATTTTCGTTTATACAAATCATTTTAGAGTGTCTTTATCACATATAAGCTAATTTTTTTTTCCATAATCAAAGTTTACTTTTTTATTTTAGTCTTCTTTTTTCCTTTTTCCTTCTCATTTTCATTATTTTCTTTCCTGACCTAATTGGCTATAACCCATTAACTCTTTTAGTATTAAACAATACAAAAGTACAACTTTAGCAATTTTGTGCACACTTATAGCACATCTCTCTCCACTGTACACAGTACAAAAAAAAAAATGTTGACCACGCTAATTCTAATAATTTCTGGTTAAAATTATTTGTGCAACGTCTCGAATTGCTATACGGGTAATTTATTTTATTATCACATACCCAATTTTTGCCTCATCGGTTGTATAATATAAAAATACTTAATATACTTGTTTAGTCTTTCGATTATTATGTTTAAAATAATTCTTAAATTCATAAGGGAATTGTTTATGGCTTTTTCTGTACAAACTTTAACATCCCTTTTTACCCGTCGCTGATTCGGTTACTCGTGATTTAACAACTTTTTGCTATTTGTTAACATTTACGGCACGAGCACTGCGTCACGGCGTCTAGAATTTATTTTTCTGTCCAACCATCTCTGAAATGATTTGTAAAAATATTCCTTGACTTCAATATATATGTTGGAACGGGACTGCAGGGTATACCGCTACATATGGACTCTGCACATAAAGTATATGATTTTTACTCTTAGGTCATAAAAGGAACTTACTACCAAAATTTTATCGAATTAATTTCAGCGGCTTTGGTTCGGCGTTGATGAATTAATGAAAACAGTTTCATAATTTTTCACTAATACTAGGAAATTGCAAGAATAAATGATTGTGAAAACTAACATTTTAAAAGCAGTTTAAAAGAAAGTATGAAGCACATTTGACTATCCAATGATACCCCGTTGACATTTTTATCTAACGTCTCAGATACGAAATTTAATATATAACATAATAACAAAAATATAATAAGAATTTTATTTCATTGTGTGTTTACTTTAGCTTTAAGATAATTTGTAATTCACTAACTATGGACCCTAGTCTGAAATAAATGTTTATTTATTTATTTATAAAATTTTTAAAATAATGATACAGCGACGTACGGTTTAAGATACACGACGAACCGTTTTTCGAATTCGAACTACTCACCTTAAAACGCGAAATAGACTAATAAAGTAGGTTTATTGTAAAGTGACTTTAATTACTGTATTTATATTTTTGGAAAATATAGTACCGAACTACAAAGATTTCATCATTGTTTAACAAATCAAACGTAACAATTCGGTAAGTAGTCACTACTGATTTTCAGGTGATAAACAACTTCTGTGCTAAATAAAAAAAAATTGTTGGAAATTAACGAAGTTAGAGTGCGACCTCCAATCCTTCCAATCAAGTCATAGGTTTACCATCTGGGAATAGTATTACAAATCTAGAAGTCAAGGCTAACCTCAGTGCTAAATTAAAAAAAAAACCGTTGGTAAATAACCACGTTAAGATGCGACCTCCGATTCCTCCAATCAGCTCCAATTGGTACTTGCACAACAGATGTCAAAAGAAAACCTCTGTGCGCTGTTTCAAAAAATCCACTGGAAAATGACGAAATCTATCATATCTTCAATAAATTCATTCAGTTCTAAATGGTATTTGCAAAAATAGAGGATAAAGCGAACCTGTGCGTCAAGTTTCAATAAAAATGCCTTGGAAAATGACAATGTTAGAGCACGGTTGCACGTACAAACTACCAGACTAAAATTTTAAAATACCGGCGGTATTTAATAATCTTTCTTGTTTTCTATTTATAAAAACTTTGGCGCTAGTATATATATACATGTCACGTAAAGGACAACCAATAATATTTGCATTTTGACGTAACGAATTATATTATATGATTAGCAGCAGTTCAAAGCAAACGGAGCTGTTCAAGGGGCGACAACAGAGACAGAAAGCGCTTTAGGTAACCTAATACATTCAACGTGTTTCGTATACTAGAGTTCGATATAATCAGATTAAACAAGACATTGTATTCATGAATATATCAGGTGCCCGTTCTTTGGCATAATTAAGATTAAAATAATTAGTAATGTAAATTGTGCTTCATGTGCATGACCACTTACAAATTCAGAACCGAAACCAGTTATCGGGTTCGATTTAGCATCAATCTGGCGCAGTTGTTTGAGGACTGAGTAATTTAATCGAAACTAATATAAGCACATAGATTAATTACGTTACATTACAACTATCGTGTCGTGTCGTGATAGCCTTGAGCGCAACGAACCTGTCTCAAATTTATAAGGCCATAGGGCCATGGTTCGAATCCGGGCGTGTACCAATGAGTTTTTCTGACTTAAGTACATTAACTATCACTGACTCCGTGCCTCGGAGAGCACGTTAAGCAGTCGGTCCCGGACGCTGTCAATAGATGGCGGTCGTTACAATCCCCCAACCCGCAGTGGAGTAGCATGGTGGATTTAAGCTCCAAACCCCCTCCTTACCCTGGGGGAGGCCTAAGCCCCTGCAGTGGGGTAACATGGGCTGATGATGATGATGATTACAACTAATATTACTATATTTATAACCAATACCTAAATTTAAGCAACGTTAGCAGACACGGACAGAGCGACCGCTGCTATTTAATTCACAGCTCATGAATTCTTCATTCGTCGGTAATACCGCTTGGCACTAGATTGCTAAGTAAAGATTTATACGGGCTCACTCGGCGGTCTTTGACTGACTAGTATCGCTCTGAAGCACATGCACTATATAGTTTTGAATATAATTTTTACGACCGCTTTTTGATATATGTATTTAGTTAATTTTATGTGTTAAAAATATTAATGTCCACGGGTCCATACACCAATGCTTTTAGCATTCTGTGCTTTAGGATTAGTCATATAGGAATATCGTCCATTTCGTGGCAAAACCCGGTATTTGCCTAAAAGTTAAAATGGAGAAAAGCTTGTTCAAAGTTTTTAAGACTTTGGTGGTAAAATTATAATCTTAAAAGTTATTTAATACATTATAAATAAAAGTATAATTGTACACCTATAATTGGGCTTTAAGTGTAGAGTACTTGAATGTACTTTAGATGTAAGGTTTATTTTAAAAAAACCAGTCAAATGGGAAAAGACCCTATGTAATGGATTTTACTTGAACATTCTTTATTTAATTTCCCACATAATACCCAGTAATTTTTATAAGTAAGATTAAAAAAATGCAATAAAATGTTTACAATCGTTTATTTAAAAAAAAAATAAGCAAATTTCTTAATTATTATTCAAAAAATTATTAAAATCAATACCATTCGAAAAAAAAACTGATCGAAAAAATTAGTAATTACCTTCATCTGTGGTAGTTCCATCTGGGACATGATCAACTATTTGTGCAGATGTGAGTATGTTATTAAACTATGGGTGCAGTTTGTCTGGTATCTTTTTTGCATAGTTTTAGAAAATCATTTTTCATTTGAACACTTATAGGCAGTGGTCCTTCATAAAGTCTCTCCAAAATAGTGGGGAACTGACTGCCAACAGACTCAGCTATTCGAATGCCACGGTCAACGTCAGGCACAATAGACGTAAATCTTGTATTATATGCATGGTTCTTTGATTTTAAATTGTAGATTTTGGTATCCGAAACGTCGAAATTCAGAAATGTTTCAGACATATCATAATTAAAGTAAATCTTGGATTTTTCACCTTTAATGTATTTTAGGCATTTAATTTTTAACCAATTTACTTTATTACCTAAGTTGTCTCTTGTTTGATTTGTAATAAATTTTGCAGAAAGTCTGTTAACGTCTAAAAATTCATTATATTTCAATTCTTTGACTTTACATGGTTCAACAGTGATTATTATCTACTTTTACGTTTCGTTTTTTACGAGCACCTTTAAATATTGATATCCAATCAGGCATAGACGAAACAGTTACATTTTTTAGCTGATTCAATGCTGGAGTGCGTAAAGTCGGCTTCCATATATGTGTGACCTGACATCAAAAACTTCAGTTCAATCTCGTCGAGATTTTCAGTAGTTTGTACTGCCCAGAGAAGTAAAGCCGCTACAAACTGATTTCAATTTGGTCTTTCACATGTATCACTGAATAAACTTATTCTATTAAGGTGAGGAGACAAGCAGTTACTCAGATAGTAGTACTCAGATTTCAGCACTGCCCGTCATTCCATTTATTTCAGACCACGTGAAACAAAGAATATTCTCGATCAAGTCTGGAATCATCACGCGGAAAATCATTACATTCTGTAAAGTATAAATTAAGTAAATTAATAAATGTGTTTTATCAACATTATTTTAATTCTTACTAGCATAACATTTAAGTAGGGAATATTATTAAAACCTCAAAATAAATGTGTTATTAAAGATACTACAAAAGATATTATAAAAGAAAAATTATTACCTTCTGATTTATCCAGATTCCCAATTACCATATGTTTATATGGTAAGACGTTTATACGTCATATATAAGACGTTATGGTAGACGTTTTGCTCTTGAAGACAACTGTACTTTGTTTATTTGCAGACATAAAGATGCAAATAATCATTAATTGTTCTGTGTAAGCTGCCCACGCGCTATCACGACTACCATGTGATTGACCGTTATTGACACATAAAGTGTTCCAATTCCATCAACCCTTTTTATACCCCACTGCAGGGACTTAGGACTCCCCTCAAGATGAGGGGGCTTGGAGCTTAAATCCACCACGCTGCTGCAAGTAATAAAAATTGTCTCTAGCTATCAATGCACCCATGTTATTACTTTACGGATTAGCCAGAGAGGATCGAGCGCCTTCTAAATAATTAACGTAATAAAAATGAAATATATTTATACAATATTTCTTAAATTACATAATAATTTATGTAATGATTTATAATGAAGAATAATGGTTAAGTTCAATTAACGTCGCGCTCGTTTTTTATATTGTATGGTGGTACGGAACCATTCGTGTTCGCACTTGGCCGGTTTTTTTTAGATGTAGAATTATGAAGCTCATAAATGTGTCTTACTGAAAAAAAATCTCTAAAAAAGACAAATATATAGATATTTTACACCCACAAACGGAATAAATGGACATGTTCAAGCAAGCAAATATTTGTCCTGGTCGGAAATCGAATCCTTTAGCTCTGCAGTTCCAATAGGTTGGTCGATTATTTCGATATTGTAAAATTAATTAAATCATTGGCGCTTTTGTCTACGTAATTGCACGTCCTCTAATTCTATTGTCTTCTCTTGAACAAAGGGCGTTTTCATTTAGTATCAAAAATAATAACGGAAGTCCTTAGCCTTTCCTTAACGTTGTCAATGTCATTAAAGATAAGAAACAGTTGTAAAAATGGCGTCTCCAACAGTAACTGTCATCTGTTCAGGATAATGTAACTTTTTTTTTTTATGAAACCGTTCACAGGCTTGAGATAGAAAAGAGAAGCGGAGGCTGAGCGAACTGAAATACCATTGTTTTATTTATCATGCACTAATGCACATTATATGAATTTTATATCCATTAAGTTTCTTGTGAACCAAACCAAAATTTTTACATTGAAAATTATTTTAAGCGGAAAACAATCGACACCTAAAAAATAAGTAATTTAAAAATGAAACCCTTATGAATTATTCGTGCAGACTATCCAGTAGAATAGAAATTACCTATTTTTTTACAGAAAATTATTCATTTTCGGCCAACGGCACGTAGATATTATCGTACTGAAAATTTATTCGAAAAGAAACCAATAAATCCAGAATGTAAGCACCTGTAGGATTAGATTACAATAAGCAGTAAGCAATAAATTAGCGTTTGAAATCGATGAACATTTCTTTACTAAGAGTTGTATTCGCTAGGCGGGGCCGCCGCTGTCGAGCCCAGGTGTGTCTTTGCCATTCTTTTTGCCGGTCGTTCCGATTGCTTTCCCGCCACTAAAGGAGAAAATTAATTCGAGGTGATTTAACGCATAGCCTTTCGGGGTCGATATTAAGTTGTCGAGCCGACACTTGCGTACTGTTTTTGTTTTGAATGTTCCTCCTGACCGTTTTGTAGATTTATATGATAATTTTATAAAAGAATCGTTCGCTCTTGATAAATCCATAAATCATACCACAAATTAAATTATATAAACCGTATCAAAATTTTCTTTGTCTATTTGCGTTATGAATCTATGTATTTAGTTTATCCCGATCTATCTTGTAAACCACTCATTTTTTTCTAGGCGAAATATTGTTCATATACTAATAGTAGTACATTATGATGCAAGTACGGTAAGCTGCATATTATAGTCGAGGTGTTTATAGGCACTAAATCGATGACTATAATAGCCAGCTTACTGAGTACGATAATCGTATGACGTTTTTCAATAAATTTGCGATTAAAATTAGGTAGATACTTCAAATGTAATAATGGAGGGAAATAAGGGCGCGAGCGGGTTGTTTTTCGTGATTTACGCATGCGTTACAAACAGAATGCTCGTTTGTGATTGGTGTAAAGTAAAAAGAGCCAGTACTGTAAAATACAACATTACGGTACAAGTTTCGATGTCATAAAAACCGTATTAATAGCAAATGTATTGAAAAATATTTAATGAACATTACTAAGGGGCCGTCCATTAAACACGTGAGGCTTGAAAGGTGGGGGGGGGGGGGGGGGGGGGGTTGACAAAAATCACGAAATGTCACAAGGGGCGACGGGGGTGTGGTAAGATATCACGTGTATTTATTTTTTCATTATTTTTTCAATCGCGCGATTTTTAGATCGAATAGCGGCGTGTAGTGTAAAGCGTTTTTATCATGGTCTTTAATTTTAGAATAAAATAAGATTATACTTTACACCTGTATTTAAGACAATATTCTAAAATATTCTAAAAAATTTAGGATTTTTTGTAGATACTTACTAAAAATTCACGTGATGTTGGGTGGGGGAGGGGGGGTAGTCTTAAACCTCACCATGAACCACTAAGGGGAAGGGGGGGTTAAAAATGCTTTAAAAAAGATCACGTGATTAATGGACGGCCCCTAAGGATACACTATGGTACCCCAAATTCGGTCCAGCCACTTGTAATAAAAATTCTAAAATTAATTTTAATATATAAAAAGAATTTAATTATACTAGAATAATATAAAATATATTTTAGATTCGAAAATTTATAAAAATAAATTGAATAGTTCTTGTAAAAATCAGTCTTTGTTGCCTATTAGAACATAATAATGATAGGTAGTAAATATTTTTTTGTGTCGGAGTATACCTTGGAAGTTATACGTTTTGCAGCATTCAATAACTTTTGGCACAAAAATGTATATGGGAAAAACTTATTCTAAACCAAAAAAAATAGGGTGGACCGAGTTTGGGGTGCCAATGTTTTTTAGAAATGTTTATTAATTTATGTTATATTATATGAACAACATTTCACCTAGAAAAAAATGAAGGGTTCAGAAGATAGGTCGGGATCTACCATATACCCTATATGAAAGATCCCGACCTATCTTTTCAGTAGTTATTATCAGTTCAGTTTTCAATACAATATTCGTATACATTTCTAGGTTGTAATATTGTTCTTCTGTTGTAATATAGTAATATTGCAGTTGGTATCCGCCAACGCGCATTGGAGCAGCGTGATAGATTAAGCTCGAACCCTCCTCACCCTGGAGGAAGCCTAAGTCTGAAGTGGGGCATGATGGGCTGGTGGAATGGAATGGAATATAGTTCTTATAGTTTTTTCAGCCTTGCTAGTTAGTATATTGTTGTATTCGCTAAGTGGCGTAAGTGTGATTATTTCCTAAAAAAACATTATTAGATAGGGTGGCGTCATTGAGTCTTAAGGAGTGAAATACATGTTGCGTTATAAAGTATATACATTGTTTGATTGTGTAATTGACAAAATGGCAGATAAAAATAAGTTTGTGCCGATAGTGTTGCCAGCGAATAACGAATGAGCAAATTTTTACTGCGATTAATTTTTATCTGTTCTATATTTAAAAAAAAATCTACCATAAAAAGTGACAACTATTTAACACTTTGGTTATATACATCTCTAGCTAGATATTCAGTGTCAAAGAACGTAACTACAAGTATCACACTCCACACACAAAGAGGCGGTTAGTACATGGTTAGTAGGTCCTTTTTTTGATGTCATTCTATTGCCATAAATAATCAAAAGTCTGTAGACAGGACCCGAAAGTTAGACGATTATAAAGTAAAATACATTTATTTCTTATTAAATACTTTTTCGTCAATAAATCGTAGTAAATTCGTCGTGATAGCCCAGAGCGCAACGAACCTGTCTCAAATTTATAAGGCCATAGGGCGATGGTTCGAATCCGGGCGTGTACCAATGAGTTTTTCTGACTTAAGTACATTAACTATCACTGACTCCGTGCTTCGGAGGGAACGTTAAGCAGTCGGTCCCGGACGTTGTCAATAGATGGCGGTCGTTACAATCCCCAACCCGCAGTGGAGTAGCGTGGTGGATTTAAGCTCCAAACCCCCCCCCCCCCTCCTCACCCTGGGGGAGGCCTAAGCCCCTGCAGTGGGGTCATGGTGATGGTGGTGATGGAAATACTTTTTAAAGAATAAAAATATAATATTTTATTGCTTTACGGCTTTTCGTCGTGGTTTTTTTTTTTACAATTTTTTTATAATTTTTTTTAAAGATTAATAGGTAATCCTAATGACGCAGATAATCAAGAAGCCGTTTTCAATAAACATGTAGTGTACCTATAGCACCGCTGGCGGATTAGAATACTAAATCAATCTATATAGTAACCTGCTCTGTGATGATACCTATGTAATGCGAAAAATCGCATCTAAATCAGCTATGCCCATCTTAAAGAAATACATCTACTACAGCGCCCTCTGGTGGCCTATAACCGTAACACATGTCTGAGAAGTGATACCTATACAAAAAATGCAACAAAACTGGTTCACTGATTTTACATAACGGTGTAATCGACCTATTAGCCTAGTGGTTCAAGACTAACTGCAGAGCTAAGGGTAACGGGTTAGATTCCCGCCTGGGACAAATATTTGTGTGCATGAACATGTTTATTTGTTCCGTGTTTGTGTGTAAAAATATCTATATATGTATATATTGTTAAAAAAATAATATTTAAGTATGTATATCCGTTTTCTCCTACCTCATAGTACAAGCACAATACTTGCTTACTTTGGGACTAGATGGCGTTGTGTGATGTGCCAGATATTAATATATTACTATTATACATAAAGACATTCATTGCAGTACCTCCTAGTGTCCTGTAGATGGTAAACTATTTGGCCTAGCCATTTTAGACAAACAAACCCTACCAGCAGAATCAGCAATATAGACGAATAAGAATTGATTTGAACTTTGAAGAACAAAGTTAAATTTGATTCCTGTCGGCTATGTAATTACTGGTATAAAGATGCAACGGAATGTTTGAAACAAATTCTTATAATGAACACAATTTTGTTTTATTTAAGGAACCCTGAAATCTATAATGCCATAGCCATATCAGACCATTATAGAAACGTGTACCTACTTGAATTCACAGATTTGCTGGTTGGGCGTCTACTGCACGTACTGCTGGTGACCTATGTCTAAAAACATGCCTAAAGAGGTGAGGCAATATCTACGTAATACACCGTATCAAAATATGTTCAGCCGTTTTAGAAAATACAGCAACTGTGGCGCCATCTGGCGGCCAAAACTATAAAACCTATATAAGCTCCAGCTCTAAAGTGATACGTACGTAATTAAAATCACATCGAAATACCAGTTGTTTTAGAGAAGAGAGAAACACATTAATCGCAACGCTCCTTATTGCTTTCCGTAAAACATGTCTAAGAAACTGCTCTGCCATGATACCACTACTGTAAAATAAAAAACCGCAACAAAAGTAGGTAAAAGTAAGAAAAAGTAGGTTTTGAGAAATTACTTACTTAATATTTACTTAATAATACTTAATGAGAGATATACTTACGCAAATAAACACACAATTATATACTTCCAATGTTTTAGAAATCCTAAGTTTAAAAAGTATGAAATGATGTAGGTTTATTAGTTTTCAAATGATTTTTTATCCTCAAAGGCGTCGGGGACCGCTAAGTAATCTTATTACTTCAGTTTCTGCCTTTTATTATGTTACGTCATATCACAACAAAATATAGGTATAAGTACTTATGTATAAGTTTTCTTAGCGGTATCTGACGCCTTTAACTTTAAGGATCAAAAATCATTTGTAAATTAAAAAACCTGAATTATATCAGATTTTTTAAATTTTCGTTTTTGTGTCGGGGAATTATTACATTTTAAATTTCCATTTTATTTTTAGATAAATAGATTTAATTGTAAACATTTAATTATTTTTTTTATCGTGATAAGTTATATAAAATCGTATTCATTCATTCATTTAATCCATTTAAACACCTCCCACGTTCCATCGTGCCTTATTAAATTCAGCATCGTATCATGTCAAATTGTGTTTATGCATTCATTATATTACATTCAATCATTTATTCTTCAATTCACTTTATACATTCATACACTGGTTCGCCACAAACGGAACTCATTGTATATCCAAATTACGTATCGGTGGAACGAGATAGAACGAAACGAAAAGCTTAGAATTTCTCACTCATTTCATTACCCTGCTCTATCACTAGACCCTGATCACAATCTATCTATAACCCATTCATCATCATCATAATTTCAGCCTTTGTCTGTCTACTGCTGAACATAAGCCTCCTCTACGCTACGCGACGAGATCCTCCGCTTGCTGCGTCCAACAGCGACCTACCGCCGCCTTCTTCAAGTCATCGGTCCCATCCAGCCATCTAGTCAGGGAGTGCCCGACGCAACGCTTTCCCGTGTGTGGTCTCCACTCGAGAACTTAATTGCCACAGAGCATTATTACCCTCACAGGACAGGCGATGCCTAGTGTGGGAGTCAGTAATTTAAGTTATAGTGTATAATCAAAATGGCAAATGAACACATTTCATCGTAGAGTTAGCATGTAAGCGGATACGTAGTCCCTTTCAAGTATGCAGTATATTGCATGCTTCAAACAGATCTCATAACCTAAACTTTAAAATGCTACATCAAATCTTAACAAAGATGTAAGTGAAAGAGATGAAGGACTCAATCGCTTTCTAAAATAATATAAAACTGAGACAAGACTACTTATGTATGCATCATAATTTACTTATATTCTTTATGTGAGTAAATTATTTTTGGGATACGTGTCTCTGAACAAATACCGTCATATGGCACCTCTAACCTACTCGATTCTCGGTGCTTTTTCCCCATCGTGTGTCCGTTCTGCGACATATGTGGCCGGCCCACTGTCACTTCTCTTAGAGCTATGTCGGTAAGTTTGGTTTTTCTGCGGATGTCCTCTTTCCGGATCTTATCTCGCAGATGAACACCGAGCATAGCTTTTTCCATCGCTGCAAGTTGGTAAGGAGTTAGGTATCCTGGAGATCCCAAGTAAAGATGCAGTAACAGGTCAAAGTTACCATGTTCTTATAATATAGGTAACTGAAGTAACACATGGTAAATTTCGAATCGATCAGACCTGTGGAAGTTGCTCACGACCCTTCATCAACTAGAACAGAACTGATAATCTTCGAAAAGCTGCACATATTTTCTTGAATCGTAGCTAAAAACACCTTCCATCATGGCACAATTCACAAAAAAAAAATTGATTCATCTGTTTGAGCTACGTTGCCGCAGAGTGGCCACAGACAGAATACACCGATACATACACAAGTTAAACTTATCTCAACCCTTTGTTTGCGTCTGGGATTAATAGAGGATAAAAAGCAACCATGACAAATGGAAAAATACAATCAGAGATCATTCAATGATTAAACCAGAGTTACGGTTTGTAACGTAATAAAAATAGGTCATATTTACCTACTCACCAACCAACAACGAATAGTGTTTTATAAACTGAATCAATTTAGTCACAGTTTGTTCGATGAAAGTTTTCATTTACAATCCAAAGCAGCAAACGCAGCTCGTTAGTCAAGTTTGTTCTGCGAGCGCAGTGCATCCGGTACACGTGTGACTAGCGACAGAAGTATACCTCAGGGGGACGCGATTAACCTTCTAGCTATACCATGAGCGGCGGTAGCGCGCAACAGCGACATGTAATGGGCATAGAATAATTCTAAACAACGAATACGTAACAGCGATTGACGCTCCTATGTTCTATAAGTTATTTAGCTTTACCGCCGCCGCTGTCGGTATGGCCAATGGGTCAGCGGTCGGTGTAGTCACGCGGGCATAACTTTTCCTCGCCATTTCACTGAGCGAGCTTTGTGAACGGCCGAACGGTACATATTGTCGAGAATTCAAACGATTTTCCCAGTTGCACGTGGACGGCGAAACTAGCTCTTTTGTTGCTCTTATCGAATACTCATACTTGGTGAACGGCGGGAAGGCTCAGCTGAAACGTCTATTTAACTTTGCGTATTCAGTTTTGTCGACAGTGACTTGTATTTACCACTTTGTTTGTTATTCAACTTAACACCCACACATTCGTTTTACAAACGTATTTTTTAATACTTACGATTTGTTAACAAAATTGACATGTATAATATAGAAATTATTTGTATGTGTGCATGCGTGTGTTTGTGATGATTTAACTTAAAAACTATTTGACGGAATAAAATGCAATTTGAAAAAAAAATGTTTATTACTATTCTGGAAAGGGTGCAAGCTACGTTTTACTGTTACAGGGCATCAATGGGCGTTGCAGTAGATGTGTTTCTCTAAAAGAACTGTGCCGATTTTGTAATTTTGTGCTTTACATAAGTATCATAGTAGAACAGGTAGTAAACATTTGCATTTATGAGCTTTCAGGGATCGCTGCAGTGTATTTCAAATGCTTTTATTTATGACTTAGCCGATCTCAGTGTGGTTTTTATATTACATAGGCACCTATCGAGTAAGAGCACGTTCTTAGATATGTTTGAAGTTACGAGTTATAATTGTAAGGAAATCTACTATTCTTAAGGGTTAGGTAAACAAATTAAATACTTTGTTAATGTTCGTAGAAGCGGGAAATGAATCCGAATAATTATATGAAGCTAAAACCGGCGATAAACAGTGAATCCTCACTAAGATAACTAGATACGACCGATAAATGAACCAAAAAGTCATCTAAGAATAGGTATAGCTTATATAAAAGCGAAACAATAACATGGAATCGTCGAGTTTAGGTGATTTATAAGAAATAGTTAATTCGGTGTCCGTCAGTTGGACGTACGGTGGAATGGCCCGGAGGTGCGGTAATGAACAACAGATGATTCAGCTTATTTTTACACCAAGTCAGGGTATAAAAGAATGGAACGAACTAAGTGTTTTTTTCCCCTCACAAAAACAAAGCTTTCATTACTGTACACAAATATATACTTACATAACAACATTAACTTATTTAATAACTAATCTTTTGTAGGATGTAATTTGAGATTTAGTATTTATTAGGTATACCTATACAGTAAGGCTGTGAAGTGAAATAAATATCATAGCGAAAATCCTAAACTATTTTATTTATTAATTTCAGAAATTAATGTTTTATATAAAATACTTCTACAGGTTACAATGATTCTTCATTTACCTAATATTCAAACCTGTAAATAATTTTTTTATTAAACTGCAAATTGAAAGCGGCGCACCCGCTTGTAGTATTTTTTCACATTATTTTTCGTTCCCTTCCTACATATATCACCTATATATATTTCGTAAATATATCTAAAATTTAACACACTTTATGTACCTAGCGTTTTTAATAGACATTTTTGTTTCTTATAATATTCTAAGTTGACTAAAACTATTTCGATGGTTGCGCGTGAATTGAATTTTTTTTTGAATAGCAGACAATAATTAACAACCCTTCTTACAAAAGTGTTAAGTACATTCGTAAGAAAAATAAAAATTATGAACTCATTTTTACTTTGTTTTCAAATCACTAAAGTAACTGGAGGTAACAAATAAATTCTTTGTTTATTAAAAAAAATAACAAAAAAATGTGACACCAGCCGCAAAAACATTGGTACCGTGTTATAAACTTAATGCGGTAACAGCAAGAGAATTAAGAGAATTTGACAACAACGTTTGGTTAGTTCATAGTATCGAAGTAATATTTTGCATTTTCAAAGAGTTCAAACCGGTGTGCGGGGATTTCTTGGGGTGAAGAGCGCCGCGCGGAGATCTTTCGCACTGAAACTCGAACTAAAACTCCCCATCATCGTATTTTTATGGGTAACAGTAACTGTTGGTACAAGCGTGTAATCTGTAATTTTTTATGTCAAAGTGCAGCTCTATTTTGGCACCCTGTTGTCTATTAAATCAATGCCATTTTAGAGAAAGTATCGAGAAAGATCGACACATCCGTGGTTACGACGTTTTGAAAACAGTGTGATAACAAAACGATGTTGTCATTTACAAAAGACTATACACAAAAAAGATCGATTTTTTTTTAAATCTCATGAACTAACTGTATTTCCATTTCCGATTTTCTGTTAAAAAATGCCGATTTAAAAAAAAAATGTTTTTTAATGCAATTGGCGATAATAAGCTACCTCGTTTACTACAAAAACAGTGTCTTTCATCGACCTTCAAACCGCTAATCACTAGAATGCATGCACTGAACTTGCAAAAATCTTTGTTATTTATTTGTATATAATTATAAACAGATTATTTGAATATACAAGCAGAGTCCAAATTACGACAAGAAAAAACGATTAATAATAATAATAAATAATAATATTATTAATAATTAAAAAAAAAACTTTTTAAAACATGACTGAAAAACCAAATGTCACAAACACTCAAATAGAACGAAGCCGAGTGAAATACTTAGCGCGTAAAACTCGATTTCATTATTCGTTTAATGGATAATATGTAAAGATTATCTATGTAAAAATGGCTATTAACCTAAGTCGCCCGAATCGTCATTAAGCTCGAAATGAAAATTTTACGACCACCAGACGACTTTGTGATCGTAAAGATGATGTATGGAATGATAAATTGATTTCTCATTACCATCAAATGGTGAATAAAAATCAAGCAAGTACGCGTCGTAGTATTATTAAATAGGGTTCCGCAGCTGTTACACTATCGAATAAAACTAGCATTTTATCACTTAGGTCAGAAGTGAGATATTTCTGTCAATAAATGTACCTAGAGGTAATTAGAGAATGAATGAAATATATTATTTATTTAAATAAATATATTATTTAAATATATATATATATATACATATACAGGGTGAGATTTTTATGACCAGCCAAACTTCAATTGACCTTTGATAAAAATCCGTTGGCCGTCTTGTTCCCTTTTAGTATCGTTCAATAGGAAAATATTCAGAGCCTACTTAAACCTTTCCCAAAACTACCAATATTACTAGTCACATTACGAGGACGCCAGTGCACGTGCACACGCCCCGCCCTCATTCAGTGCACGTGCAGACGCCCCGCCCAAGCTCCGCCCTTTCGCTCTGCATTCGCAGTACGACCACCATAGATAATACTAGCACGTCGTATTTTTGAAAATTTATGATTATCGAATGATCTCATTTATGAAGGCTCCTACTCAGTCGTAAAAACTCTCTTGAAAACTTTGGTTTGACAAGGCCTAGGGGACGATTCAAATTGATGACATTATCAATGAGTTTCAAAAATACGGCTCCTTAAGTTGCAAATTTTCCCTTCATACTTAACGGGCATAGGACCGTCAAATTGCAAAAGGCTTGTTTTAGTTATTATCTGCGATTAAAATAGAATCGAAATAAATGAAATTGAAAAAATGAATAGGTACATACCTAATCTATTTTGATTAATGTACTCGTACATTCGATAATTGATTAACAATTCTGAACAGTCCTTTTTCCTTTCGCAATCAGGCGTATTTAAAAAATTTGAATCAACTTATGTACAATCATTAAAATCGAGTTAAAATCCACTTACCACTTCAAAAAATTAACCTACTTTAACAAATGTTCAAAATGTAAGCCATTCATCTCCAAACAGAGTCTAGCACGTTTTTGTACATTGTCTCGTAATTTACGAAGTACCCCAGTGTTGTTTTGCACTTCACTAAAAGCACGCACAATGATTATAGTATAATCTTTGGGCTCCGCGTAAAGTTTGTCCACTTAAAATGTAACATCTCACCATTTCGTAATATTCGCGATTTGTAAAGTATCGCGGGCTACGCCTTGTGCGTAGCCCGCGAATACTAACGTTCGGTTTAGAATCGCATGGCTGACTGAGCTCCGCGCCGCGCTCCGCCGTCCGGCGTCCGCGCAAGGTGGGAATGGGGTCAATGAATGGAGCCGTGCGCCTCAGCGATCAGCTGATGCGGCGGGACGTAGGTATTAGGTATCGTTATGTCGTAGTAGAAGGAAGCCAAATATTGTTAAAAAATATTTAGGATATTTTTATTGATTATAAATATTTGACCTATATTTTTATTTACGTAATGAGGTCTATTGGTGATACCTATCATCTAGGAACATTTTGGCTGATTAGTAAAATCTCTCCCTGTATATATAATAATAAATAAATAAATAAATATATAAATAATATATTATTTATTTAAATAAATAATATATACATTCAAATAAAAATACTGTCTGAATGTGTTTTGCCTTAACGTGCCTTAACTATTTAATATTTCAAATTTTTTTTACCAATGCAACGATAAAAAAAAATCATCCAATTCGGTTCATAAACAACGAAGTTAACCCTGAACACACATAAAAAAAACATATATACGGTCGAATTGAGTAACCTCCTTCTTTTTTGAAGTCGTTTAATAAAAATAGAAGATAAACTTTTACAGTTTTATTTGATTATCTACATCCAAATCATATAATAATAATATCTGGGACGACATCTCACACAGCACCATCTAGTCGTGAAGAAAGCAAGTATTGTGCTTGTACATACATACTGTTTTGTATTGTGTTATACATACTTAAATAGTCTTTATAACATTATACATATATAAATATTTCACATCCACACACGAAACACATAGACATTTTCATAGCTTAAGATTAAGGTCTCTAAGCACGCGGCCAATCGGTCAATTTACTATTTCAGATAATCGTAATATTTTTCACTGATGTGATGCTAGTTTTGGTTTTATTCAAATTTTTTTTTCTATATACATGTAGAACACATTATAAACTACTTTGATTGGAAATATCGCACATGGAGTCGCAATAAACAAAATTAAAATAAAAAATATATAACACGATGACCACTAAATACTAAAAATCAAAAAGTATTGAAAGACTCATCATCATCAACCTGTTTCTCCACTGCAGGATATAGGCCTCTCCCAAGGTTCATCACCACACACTGTCCTCCCGCACCCAACTACCCCGGTATGGTGCTTTAAATAGTCAATTCAAACAACTCATAAATTCATGTAAATAAATATTTTTATGTCGTAAGTCATATAGTCGTTGGCTTTTAACGAATAAGTTTTAATGTGCCTCTGATAGCTGTAATTACCTTTAAATGTATATTCAAAGAGTGCCAGGGAATACAGAAAGCGCAAAGTTATAGTTAGTTAGTTATTAGTTAGTTAAAGTATGCTTAATGATATCTAACATACAAAAACATAAACTGAAACGTGCCATTCGCTTTGTTTTACAACACTAAATCAAACATGTATCGTTAGCTAATGTCGTGCCCGCTTTGGAGTGTAGCCGGCGCAGTGCCATCGATTGCGTCCCAGCACGAATTCCCTTAGCAATCTCTTTCGCAGGGATGGATATTCTAGGCACATTAAAATTCAATTCATATAGCGAAACTTTCGAAAAATCTTTTGTGTGTCTAATTTGGAACTATATAACAAACGTTTTGTAGAATTTACAGCTTTGAAAATTCTTGGGAGAATGTAAAGTTTATTGAAAAAACTATGATCACACAAAGTACTTTTAAAAGAGGTGCCTAAATATTATATAAGCACTAGTTCCATTTCCATCCAGTGACTGACTTTGTGTGCCTGAACATGTCTACTTGTTCCGTGTCTGGGTGTAAAAGTCTCTATATATGTAAATATTACTATTAAAAAAAAAAGAATATTTAAGTATGTATATCAGTTTGTCTCGTATTCCACAATACAAGCATAATACTTGTTTACTTTGGGACTAGATGACGCTGTCTGGGATGTCCAAGATATAAAAAAAACGTCCCAATATCTCGTAATACGTTAAATACACAAAATTATAAATTGTGTAACCTCACAGTCGATACTTGATATCGTGTATTTCAAAATCAATCATCAAAATTGAATTTACCAAACGTTTTTCTATTATATTTAACCTCACTCGTACCTTGCTGTATAATTTTCTGTTAGAAAAATAAAAATATTTATTTAGTACAAATCTAATGTTGAAATTCTGCCATATCCCATTAAAGAATATAAAAAAAAATGAAAGTCTATTTCAGTATTATGACGTTTCTGTTGATTTTTTTTAAACTTTTGTACATTAAAGACTCGTCTTTATTCGTCTTGAAAGTTTTCAATGTTTTAAATACGAAATTTTACGATCGACAACACTAAATGAGTTCACTTTAATCTGAAAAATTTTGATAAAATAAAAAAAAAAAACTTACCAAATAGGATGTTAACGATAAATAAATAGTCTGTTATTTTCCTATTATTTCAATATTCCTTAATTCTAAAATAATTGTTCTGGTTAAGCATGTTAGAGCTTTTTTTACTTCAATAGAGGAGTAGTGCTGGCCGTTTAGTGCCAGAACCAAACTTATCACATTTGAGCCATACTATGAGGAAGGGAGACGGGTGAGACGCGCTTATGGCTCACGCGATTGGTTACCTGTCGTGTCTTTTATTTTCCATTCCATCAGCCCTTTTTATCCCACTGCAGGGACTTAGGCCTCCCCTCAAGATGAGAGGGCTCGGAGCTTAAATCCACCAAGCTGCTCCAATGCGGGTTGACGGATTGTAACGACCGTTATCTATTGACAGCAATCGGGACCGACTGCTTAAAGTGCTCTCTGAGGCACGGAGTCTGTGAATGTCAATGTACTTAAGTAAAAAAAAACTAATTGCTACACCCCCAGATACAAACCCTGACCACATAGCCTTATAGATTTGAAACAGATTCGCTGCGTTCGGGCTATCACGACTATCGCGTTGTGTCTAGGTCTGTGTATTACCCATCACAATTAGTTAGTACATAATTATTGAATAAAAGGCAGACACAAAATTTTTTTAAGTAAATGAAGTTGACGAAATTTCTCACCTATGAATCGTTGTGTATCGCAAGCGTACACCTTCTAGTCAGCTACATTCACAGTTCGGTGGATGGAACTCATCGCGTTTACGATATGACGGCAGCGACAAGCGCAGACGACAGTCGGCGCGGCGCCACCGCCTTACGTATAACACTAACATATTTTCCCAAACTTTACGCTTTGCAGACTTTCCGCGAACGGAAAGAGTATCAGGTGTAGCTTTCAGAAATTCAATACATTCGTCTTGAATTTCGTTCCGATGTACCCCTGTTCAACTATTTGTTGGAACAGTTGGTGTTCTACGTATTATGTTTTGTAGTGTTGTCAGTAAATCTGTGATGGAATCGATTTATTTATTACAATAGATTCGTTCGTGGGATGTTTAAACTTATACAGCATTTCGGACAGAAGTTAGACAGTGACTTTATCGTATTCTAAACGATTTTCGGGACTCCAAATTGTTATTTAGTGGAAAATTTGAAATCATACCCACTTGGTATTACAATATGAACACGGAACATCAAACATGTTTATAATCAGCTTATGGTGAAATTATCTGTAGATGATTGTTTAAGAATATTTATTAAGAATGACTGTATGTGACAGTTTTTACCTGAATAAATAAATGATTCAGGTTAATGAATGTTACAGGGAACAGTGGTCTATAAATTATTATAAAATTACATCCAAGTGTTGTTGTTATTATACTCGAAGTGAGAGTACTAAGGCAAAAGAAATCAATCACAAGTTTTTAAACGAGAGACAGACTGACGATCATATACGTATACGGCAATGTTATAAGACTTATTTATAACATTATTTATTACGACACTTACACACGCACACACACACATACACACAAACACGTACACACACACGTATATACACACAATCCTCTCTCTCTCTCTCTCTCTCTCTCTCACACACACACACACACACACGCACACACACACACACGCACACACACACACACACACATATTGACCTCAACATTCCGTTCTAAAAAATTGGTGTGAGTTGTGTCGCCTACGTCCATATAGCTACTTATTTCTGCAGAACAACGTCTACAAATTCTGAACAGTCCTTTTTCCTTTCGCAATCAGGCGTATTTAAAAAATTTGAATCAACTTATGTACAATCATTAAAATCGAGTTAAAATCCACTTACCACTTCAAAAAATTAACCTACTTTAACAAATGTTCAAAATGTAAGCCATTCATCTCCAAACAGAGTCTAGCACGTTTTTGTACATTGTCTCGTAATTTACGAAGTACCCCAGTGTTGTTTTGCACTTCACTAAAAGCACGCACAATGATTATAGTATAATCTTTGGGCTCCGCGTAAAGTTTGTCCACTTAAAATGTAACATCTCACCATTTCGTAATATTCGCGATTTGTAAAGTATCGCGGGCTACGCCTTGTGCGTAGCCCGCGAATACTAACGTTCGGTTTAGAATCGCATGGCTGACTGAGCTCCGCGCCGCGCTCCGCCGTCCGGCGTCCGCGCAAGGTGGGAATGGGGTCAATGAATGGAGCCGTGCGCCTCAGCGATCAGCTGATGCGGCGGGACGTAGGTATTAGGTATCGTTATGTCGTAGTAGAAGGAAGCCAAATATTGTTAAAAAATATTTAGGATATTTTTATTGATTATAAATATTTGACCTATATTTTTATTTACGTAATGAGGTCTATTGGTGATACCTATCATCTAGGAACATTTTGGCTGATTAGTAAAATCTCTCCCTGTATATATAATAATAAATAAATAAATAAATATATAAATAATATATTATTTATTTAAATAAATAATATATACATTCAAATAAAAATACTGTCTGAATGTGTTTTGCCTTAACGTGCCTTAACTATTTAATATTTCAAATTTTTTTTACCAATGCAACGATAAAAAAAAATCATCCAATTCGGTTCATAAACAACGAAGTTAACCCTGAACACACATAAAAAAAACATATATACGGTCGAATTGAGTAACCTCCTTCTTTTTTGAAGTCGTTTAATAAAAATAGAAGATAAACTTTTACAGTTTTATTTGATTATCTACATCCAAATCATATAATAATAATATCTGGGACGACATCTCACACAGCACCATCTAGTCGTGAAGAAAGCAAGTATTGTGCTTGTACATACATACTGTTTTGTATTGTGTTATACATACTTAAATAGTCTTTATAACATTATACATATATAAATATTTCACATCCACACACGAAACACATAGACATTTTCATAGCTTAAGATTAAGGTCTCTAAGCACGCGGCCAATCGGTCAATTTACTATTTCAGATAATCGTAATATTTTTCACTGATGTGATGCTAGTTTTGGTTTTATTCAAATTTTTTTTTCTATATACATGTAGAACACATTATAAACTACTTTGATTGGAAATATCGCACATGGAGTCGCAATAAACAAAATTAAAATAAAAAATATATAACACGATGACCACTAAATACTAAAAATCAAAAAGTATTGAAAGACTCATCATCATCAACCTGTTTCTCCACTGCAGGATATAGGCCTCTCCCAAGGTTCATCACCACACACTGTCCTCCCGCACCCAACTACCCCGGTATGGTGCTTTAAATAGTCAATTCAAACAACTCATAAATTCATGTAAATAAATATTTTTATGTCGTAAGTCATATAGTCGTTGGCTTTTAACGAATAAGTTTTAATGTGCCTCTGATAGCTGTAATTACCTTTAAATGTATATTCAAAGAGTGCCAGGGAATACAGAAAGCGCAAAGTTATAGTTAGTTAGTTATTAGTTAGTTAAAGTATGCTTAATGATATCTAACATACAAAAACATAAACTGAAACGTGCCATTCGCTTTGTTTTACAACACTAAATCAAACATGTATCGTTAGCTAATGTCGTGCCCGCTTTGGAGTGTAGCCGGCGCAGTGCCATCGATTGCGTCCCAGCACGAATTCCCTTAGCAATCTCTTTCGCAGGGATGGATATTCTAGGCACATTAAAATTCAATTCATATAGCGAAACTTTCGAAAAATCTTTTGTGTGTCTAATTTGGAACTATATAACAAACGTTTTGTAGAATTTACAGCTTTGAAAATTCTTGGGAGAATGTAAAGTTTATTGAAAAAACTATGATCACACAAAGTACTTTTAAAAGAGGTGCCTAAATATTATATAAGCACTAGTTCCATTTCCATCCAGTGACTGACTTTGTGTGCCTGAACATGTCTACTTGTTCCGTGTCTGGGTGTAAAAGTCTCTATATATGTAAATATTACTATTAAAAAAAAAAGAATATTTAAGTATGTATATCAGTTTGTCTCGTATTCCACAATACAAGCATAATACTTGTTTACTTTGGGACTAGATGACGCTGTCTGGGATGTCCAAGATATAAAAAAAACGTCCCAATATCTCGTAATACGTTAAATACACAAAATTATAAATTGTGTAACCTCACAGTCGATACTTGATATCGTGTATTTCAAAATCAATCATCAAAATTGAATTTACCAAACGTTTTTCTATTATATTTAACCTCACTCGTACCTTGCTGTATAATTTTCTGTTAGAAAAATAAAAATATTTATTTAGTACAAATCTAATGTTGAAATTCTGCCATATCCCATTAAAGAATATAAAAAAAAATGAAAGTCTATTTCAGTATTATGACGTTTCTGTTGATTTTTTTTAAACTTTTGTACATTAAAGACTCGTCTTTATTCGTCTTGAAAGTTTTCAATGTTTTAAATACGAAATTTTACGATCGACAACACTAAATGAGTTCACTTTAATCTGAAAAATTTTGATAAAATAAAAAAAAAAAACTTACCAAATAGGATGTTAACGATAAATAAATAGTCTGTTATTTTCCTATTATTTCAATATTCCTTAATTCTAAAATAATTGTTCTGGTTAAGCATGTTAGAGCTTTTTTTACTTCAATAGAGGAGTAGTGCTGGCCGTTTAGTGCCAGAACCAAACTTATCACATTTGAGCCATACTATGAGGAAGGGAGACGGGTGAGACGCGCTTATGGCTCACGCGATTGGTTACCTGTCGTGTCTTTTATTTTCCATTCCATCAGCCCTTTTTATCCCACTGCAGGGACTTAGGCCTCCCCTCAAGATGAGAGGGCTCGGAGCTTAAATCCACCAAGCTGCTCCAATGCGGGTTGACGGATTGTAACGACCGTTATCTATTGACAGCAATCGGGACCGACTGCTTAAAGTGCTCTCTGAGGCACGGAGTCTGTGAATGTCAATGTACTTAAGTAAAAAAAAACTAATTGCTACACCCCCAGATACAAACCCTGACCACATAGCCTTATAGATTTGAAACAGATTCGCTGCGTTCGGGCTATCACGACTATCGCGTTGTGTCTAGGTCTGTGTATTACCCATCACAATTAGTTAGTACATAATTATTGAATAAAAGGCAGACACAAAATTTTTTTAAGTAAATGAAGTTGACGAAATTTCTCACCTATGAATCGTTGTGTATCGCAAGCGTACACCTTCTAGTCAGCTACATTCACAGTTCGGTGGATGGAACTCATCGCGTTTACGATATGACGGCAGCGACAAGCGCAGACGACAGTCGGCGCGGCGCCACCGCCTTACGTATAACACTAACATATTTTCCCAAACTTTACGCTTTGCAGACTTTCCGCGAACGGAAAGAGTATCAGGTGTAGCTTTCAGAAATTCAATACATTCGTCTTGAATTTCGTTCCGATGTACCCCTGTTCAACTATTTGTTGGAACAGTTGGTGTTCTACGTATTATGTTTTGTAGTGTTGTCAGTAAATCTGTGATGGAATCGATTTATTTATTACAATAGATTCGTTCGTGGGATGTTTAAACTTATACAGCATTTCGGACAGAAGTTAGACAGTGACTTTATCGTATTCTAAACGATTTTCGGGACTCCAAATTGTTATTTAGTGGAAAATTTGAAATCATACCCACTTGGTATTACAATATGAACACGGAACATCAAACATGTTTATAATCAGCTTATGGTGAAATTATCTGTAGATGATTGTTTAAGAATATTTATTAAGAATGACTGTATGTGACAGTTTTTACCTGAATAAATAAATGATTCAGGTTAATGAATGTTACAGGGAACAGTGGTCTATAAATTATTATAAAATTACATCCAAGTGTTGTTGTTATTATACTCGAAGTGAGAGTACTAAGGCAAAAGAAATCAATCACAAGTTTTTAAACGAGAGACAGACTGACGATCATATACGTATACGGCAATGTTATAAGACTTATTTATAACATTATTTATTACGACACTTACACACGCACACACACACATACACACAAACACGTACACACACACGTATATACACACAATCCTCTCTCTCTCTCTCTCTCTCTCTCTCTCACACACACACACACACACACGCACACACACACACACGCACACACACACACACACACATATTGACCTCAACATTCCGTTCTAAAAAATTGGTGTGAGTTGTGTCGCCTACGTCCATATAGCTACTTATTTCTGCAGAACAACGTCTACAAGTCGAGTGGTGAAAGTTTGCGTTGATTTTCTTGTTGTTGTTGTTTGATTCTCTTCATGTGATGTGGTGGGATGTGATGACGTAGCATCGGCCACTTCTGCATTTTTCTGCTGTGAAAGCGAATTACAAACCAAAGAAAGTAATTACTACTATTTATGATCTGAAACCTATAAAAAAAAACGATTCGCAGCGTAGTTTCCATCGGGGCCTGATAAAATCAGTACTATCATCTATGTCTATATGTCTATGACTTTGTATGTCAAGGAAAAACGTATATAATAGTATATATATAGTATAAGTTTATATATACATTTAACTTAATGCACACTGTCAACGAGTAATTGCCGCGGAATTGAGAGCAAAATTTTGTGACGCTCACTTTCGGTGTTCGATGTTGCCGCATCAAAAAATTAGGGATTCCATATTTTTTTTTCGATTCACGTCTGAAAATAACAAAACGTCTTAAATAAACGGCAATCACATAGGAAACGAACCGTGTCGTGATCGAAATCGACCGATCCCGAACAGCTAGAGGTGGCTCGTCCTTCGTTGCCGGAATGTAATTACCGATATTCGATCGTGATCTGCGTCGCTACAGGCTGCCTGTCCCTGACAGGCTATCAGGTCGAAACAAAACGCTTTGCCCCTGAAACACGTAGCTTAAAGCTCGACTTCTAAGCACTGGGTAGATTAGTACAGTTCTGGTACGCTTCAAGTGTTTAGATCTTAGATATAACGCATATAACTAACTCCGTGGAGGTTAGACGGATCTCGTGCGGGCGAGCAAGTAATTATATTCAATAATACTCTACACCTACGTTTAGTTTCTTTTTTTCTAGTTGCCCTGATAGTTTTAGATTATATTTTATATATATTAAACATACTCTATTCGTTACCGTAAAGTACTACCGAAGTTCGAGTTTCATTTAAATTAGTAAAACCATTATATTTTCTGTGTACTTTTTGCAGGAACCAGTACTGCGGTTTTCGTATTTCGCCGTGGGAATAAGACACTTTCCTTGCACTTAAGAATAAACTATATAACTTAGGTAGTAATTTATCTTCACACAAAACTTCATCAAAATCCATCCAGTAGTTTTTGCTTAATACGTGTACAGATATACGAAAATCCAAAAAAAAAATATTTTGTTTTGATATGAAAATCGATAACTATCTACACTACCTTAATTTTCAAGAATACGTAATGTACAGACCGGTTTTGTTACTTATGTAAATTTTATTTAACTGTCTAGTAAACAAAGATCATTTGTTAGACTTTTAGGCACTGTTAGCCGAAATCTTTAACAAAACTGTTAAGTTCTACAAACGCTGTTAATTTTGTGAACATTGAAATAAAATTACATCTCTTACCCTTAGACCCATTTTCATTTTCATATTCATTTCATAAGGTGCAGAAAAAGAGATGTTTAGTAGCAGGCTGGACAAAGCTAGTTAAGCTAAAAAAGGCCCCAAAGAACAGCTACTGTACAGAGAAATTCTTTATGATGGTTATATAGATTACTGTAGACTAATTTGCTGAGACAGAAAAGGGTTATTTTGAAGCTACTGTACAGCTATTATAAAGATTTCCTCTGTACAATAGCTTTTCCTTGGAACCATACAATGCCTGTGTATTCTGTGCTACTTGACCCTTACTGAACCCAAAGAAGCTCTGCCTAGTTTAAAACTAGATGGCCGTGTGTGAGATGCCCCAGATATTATTATTTTCATATAGTTTTTAGCTGTTTTTATAGCGGTATGGTATTAGGTACCTATATTCTAAAAAAATCAAATCTATACTAATATTATAAAGCTGAAGAGTTTGTTTGTTTGTTTGTTTGTTTGAACGCGCAAATCTCAGGAACTACTGGTTCGAATTGAAAAATTATTTTTTTGTTTGATAGTCCATTTATCGAGGAAGGCTATAGGCTATACTACATCACGCTACGACCAATAAGAGTGGAGCATCAATGAAAAATGTTGCAAAAACGGGAAAAATTATTCCTTTTGAGAGCTTCCGTCGCGCGCGCTGCGTAAACGGTTGATGTTAAGCAAAAATCATGTACTACGGAATTGTACCCCTTTAAAAGTTCTAACCAAAAGTCCGCGACAGCATATGTGTATCTTTTAAGGTTAACTTACTATAACCTTTTTTATGACAATCAAATTTGTTCTAACATAATGTACTATTTGCGAAGATGTTTTTTAAACGTGATATTAATCCTTATCAAATTAAATACGTTAGTTGTCTTAAGCATTTCATGCGTATTATAATTGCCCTTTACATCATACAATTTAAATTAATATCTTAACAGTTTTTATTGAAATTTAAAAACTATAGAGTTTGTTTGTTTGTTTGTTTGATAGACAGATTGATTGATTGATCGATTGATTGTTTGATTGAAGGATTTATTGATTGATTGATTGATGGATTGGTTGATTGTTTGATTGATATATTGTTTGTTTGTTTGTTTGTTGGTTGGTTGGTTGGTTGGTTGGTTGGTTGGTTCGTTCGTTCGTTCGTTTGTTTGTTTAAACGCGCAAATCTCAGGAACTACTGGTTCAAATTGAAAAATTATTTTTGTGTTGGATAGTCCATTTATCGAGGAAGGCTATAGGCTATACTACATCACGCTACGACCAATTGTAGTGGAGCATCAATGAAAAATGTTGCAAAAACGGAAAAAAATATTTCTTTTGAGAGCTTCCGTCGCGCGCGCTGATTGATTTGATGATTGATTGATTGAATGATTGATTGATTGTTTGTTTGTTGGTTGGTTGGTTGGTTGGTTCGTTCGTTCGTTCGTTCATTCGTTTGTTTGTTTGTTTGAATTTGTTAATCTCTGAAACTACCAGTCGGATTTTAAAAATTCTTTTTGCCTTTGATAGCCTGATTATAGCGGAGAGTTATAGGCTATATACATGAAAACGAACTGTCTGTCTATTCGAGCAAATCGGCTTCGGCCAAAACGGCTTAACCGATTTTGATGAAACTTTACACATATAACAGGATGTAATCTTTTGACTACACCCTTTCCATATGTGACATACAGAACTTTTTGTATGTCTGTCTGTACGTCCATATGTTTAAACCTATTTAAATGAAACATCAATGAATATGAAAAGAAGGTCGTTAAAACTAACAAATGTTGCTTTTTGTCCGTCTGTCTGTCTGTACGTGTATCTGTCTATTTGAGCTAATCTCCAAAACGGCTAAACAGATTTTAAGGAAACTTTGCAGACGGAAAAGAAGGTTGTCAAGATATTTGACATTAGCTACTTTTTGTCCGTCTGTTTGTCTGTACGTCTATTCAATTAAATTTTATCTATTCGAGCTAATTTCTAATACGGCTGAACAGATTTTAATGAAACTTTGCAGACGTGAAAGAAGGTTGTCAAGAGCGTCATAAGCTACTTTTTGTGTTTGTCTGTCTGTCTATCTGTCTGTCGTTTGTCCTCACTGATCTAGCAATGTACAGCCGAAAGTACTAAGTGTAGGAAGCTAAATTTGGAACATAAGTTTATTTTATAACGTGAGCATTACAAAGTTAAGAAAGGCTTTTTTAGAAATTTCAAACTTAAGGATGGGAATGGAGGGACTTAAATAATGACGTGTTTCAGGGTTTTTAAATTTTCACATTTTAAGAGTGGGAAACGGGAGATGAAAAATTGTATCGGTTTTTTAAAGGGTAGAAGGGGAATGAAGATTGAAAGTTTGAATGGGTGTGACCAAAATTGGTTCCAGCAAAAAGTACGTATAAACCATCTCGAACGTTAATAGTACCTATAACAGGAAATTGTAGTCTACGCAAGCGAAGCTGCGGGCGGTCGCTAGTGCACATATATTCATGAAAGATCAGATGAGATTTCTGAGATCTATCTAGAATACTTGGAGTAATGAGTTGGAATTTGTGCCCTTGCGTAAAAATTTCTAGTGTAAAGTGTATGAAAGAGGTCTGGTACAGGATGAAATTTCATCTCCTTCCAAATAGTAATAATGTGATTATTGGTGGAAACACATAACATAATATATGATTTTATTGACTTTACTGTCACTCAATGCTAAAATGTAAACACATGCCACCACAAAGATATCGTATTACCGTGGGGATGCGTGGGCGACTGACAATTGCGTCAGTAGATTGCCACCGGGTGCATGTTACCCCTCGACAACTCTTCATCGATAACTCTTTCGGGAAAATTATTTGAAAGTGAAAATTTGATCTACCTATTTTAAATCGAAAATATTATTGAGAGAATTACCTAATTTTTAGAAAAATGCGGGAAATTATGAAAAAAATCTCCCTGTTTACAAAGAATATAACGCTTGGTCGCTTCTATGACATTACAATGATCTTTTGCATTACTTAAAAATTGTCTGTGTGAAGTATTGAAAGTCAAACGCTGTCAGAATTTCGTAATGCTAAGAAATTTAATTGTATGTGTCACATTGGTTTTAAGAGCGTTTATGCGCAACATCTGATTTCTTATTTTGAAAAATTGTACGTATGTTAGACATAAAAAAAATTTGTTGGATTTTAAAATTGATGAAGCGATCGATGTATTAATCTAGGAAACACGAGTATATGTGATTAATATTATCGCAAATGCTAGATGAGATTTTATGTAGGTAGGTAACGTTCGAAATAAAACGTTATATTAATATTCAAATAGATTCGTAAAGTGTAAGATTTCGATTCGAGATGGAAATTGCAAATTGGAAATTGGACACCCGTAACTGGAAATGATTCATTGAATACACCGGAAAAGTTTTTAAGTCTTTCTGATGTCGAGAATTTTTGACCTGATTTCGGATGATTTATCGTTGCATCGTCGTCGTCGCACTCGCTAAGGAATTAACTATTTTGCGCGATTTAAAAAACAGTTTTTTTGGCACATTAATACATGTTGGTTGTAGCATTATTTTTTCAACAAATGAATTTGAAGTTTAGTAAAACAAACCAAAAATTGAAGAGTAAAAAACCGGCCTAGTACGGGACTCGCACATGAGGGGTCCCTACCACTGTACAATATATTAAAAAAAAAAGTTTCTTGTAAGGGATCCTAGTTTGATTTTTGATTTTATTTAAATTTTATCATTTAATAATAATAATAATAATAATAATAATAATAACATATACATCACAACAACGTCTAGGCCCCAAACTAAGCAATAGCTTGTGTTTTGGGTACCAAGCGAAAACACCACATACATATAACAACCAAGACCCGGTGCCAGTATCAATATTCATCATATATTATTTTATTATTTATTTTATTATTATTATATTATTAATTTATTATTATATCGGCTGTAAGAATACGCACCCTGTGAAATTTTTCAAGTGTCTATTACGGTTCAGATACTACAGCCCTGTGACAGGCGGACATAGTTCAGACATAGACTTAGTTTATAGTACTGTTAAACTCATATATTTCAAAATACACTTTTCAAAATACAAAATAACTTTTTTCAACAACAAGAAAATGATCACTAAACATTGTTTTAGAATAACATAGTACAGTATATACATATTTACAACATAAATTATCATAATACGCGACATTTGGAATTCTATCTCAAAGTGCGTCACTACAGGCGACAATCTCTTGAGACGATAAATGTCACTTCCAATGTCACATTTACTTCAGAGCATGAATATCTTGAATACATGTTTACGAATGGCGTGTATTAGAAAACATGCGGCGGTGGAAATCTTTTTAAAAGAAATCTATTTTTAGCGATGAAACGATTGTCATTAGGACATATTTCTTTCGGAAAAGCATATTCTTACGAGAAAATAAAATACTGGTTAAATAGACAAGGGTTGATCAAAAAATATCCAAAATCAGGATATATAAGAAAAAGCATTAAATAATGAAACAGTGTAGCATCTCACCAGTTCTTTTATACCAATTGAAAAAAAAAAAATGTTCTTAACCCTCGAAAAATACTTTGACGGTACTCATCAGTTCACCTAGTCTTTATTGTAAATTTTTAGACCACGGATGTGTTCTTTTAAATTGGGAAATAGGTAAAAATCAATAGGAGCAAGATCTGGTGAATGTGGTAGATTTTCCATAATACTGAACCCTGTTTTAATTATTGCCAAATTGTTTTAGGAAATTTGAATTCGTAATTTTTAATGGTTGTCCACTACTTGAATATTAGACATAAGCATATGTTATCAATTCCCAGAGTCAGACTTTCAATGGTTAATAATTCTTTCATGAGAAATTGTATCCGTTTTTATAATAACATTCCAAAACAAATGTCAGACTTAAATTCTAATCAATTTATAAAGCGAGTTTAAAAAGTCCAACTCATGAAAAAAGTTTACTATTGTATTAACAAATATTTAAATGATTAGAGCGCAAGGACATCATTGTAATAGTTTTAAGCATTTTAAATTTAAAGAAAATGTTAAGAAAAACATATACGTGTATGTTTAAATAAATTAAACGGGGACGAGTTTCTTGTCGGTTCTTTTCCTTTTAGTTTTCCAAACCGGTGCCTAATCAATTCATTAGTGTGAACCATACTTACCATAAGTGTGAGTAAAAATCTGATATTGAATAATTATTTTTTTAATTTGGATTTTGATTCTAGCTGTTAACGTTCTAGGCACATATCGTGCGAAAATCTTTTTGAAGTGTAACTTGTTAAATTTGAATGAATACTACTGAAAAGTAATGTTTAGAGACTCAGCTATAAAAAGTATAGAATCATTAATTATTTTTAAATTTTCTTCTGTTTGATTGGTGTAAGTTCTTTAGGCTCTGTATTCGTCATGGTTACTTTTTCGTTGGTAACTTGATCTTACAGACCAGGCCCTTTTCTTTACACCAATCAGAATTGTTCATAAGCTCAATGGCACAGATGCACAATTTAGCCTTTTTCATAGAATCCGAGCCAAAAGTTTTCATGCTGAACATGAGATGAATGATTTTTGTAAAGAAAAACCTAAATTAACCGATTACTATAAATGATTGTTATTCGCTTTAATTCTTAACTTTAATAAATTCCTAATCTGCTAAACTTCGTTCCTGTTTTATTTCATGATAATCGCAAATGTATTGAAAAACGACGCATGTACTCGCACTCAATAAGCTGGCTATCATAGTCTTGGTTTATTATAAGCACTCGGCTTCGCTTCGTGCCTATAAACACCTCGACTATAATATGCAGCTTACAGTACTTGCATCATAATGTACTATTACAGGCTTTTTTCAATTTAAAAATGTTAATTATGGCGGAACTCTCTCGAATTTACAAGGAAAAAGGGAAAGTTATCTATCGCGGACCATCTTCACAATGGCGATTAACAATGAACCAAATGTCTTGTGTAAGTAGATAAATTTAAAATATCAACAAAACTCTGTTTATTCTATTTTAAATCTATAGAAGTCGTGATAGCCGCTTTGGTGGCGAACCCGCTTTTTGTTTAGAAAGTTGTGGTTCGAATCCGAGGAATAACGGGCATGTACGAATGAGTTTTTTCTGACTTGACGTGCTTCGGAGAGCACGTTAAGGCATCGGTCCCGGTTGCCATCATTAGTCAGTAAAATGTAAAATAGCAGTCGTTAAAATCCACCAACCCACACTGGAGCAGCGGGGTGGATTAAGGTTCAAGCATCCTCATCTGGAGGGAAGACCTAAGCCCCTACAGTAGTACATAATGAGTTCATATGGTATGGTAAATCTAAAGACAGGCAGGTAACACTGCGATTCATACAGTGCACAGCTCCAATGTGTTGCTTTGGACAATATGGTAGGCAATCGATATTAAATAATAATAATAATATAATAATAATAACACACACAATCACAACAACGTCTAGGTCCCAAACTAAGCATTAGCTTGTATTTCGGGTACTAAGCGAAGACAACACATTCATATAACAACCAAGACCCGGTGCCAGTATTAATATTCATCATATAAATACTGATCCGACCTGGGATTCGAACCCGGGACCTCCAGCTTCGCAGGCAGGGTTGCTGCCCACTAGGCTAAGCGGTCGTCATATATGTCGTCGTAATATGTCATATATCTTATGAATACCTACACCCACACATTTGTTACAATAACAAAATCTAAAAACTAAATCGGTTGTTAAGTAAAGAATTTATAAAGTATAAAAAATATATTCTGTTAGGTAGGTATAGCCTTACAAAACAAAGATAACGCGTCACAATTGCCTTCTGTGTCTAATTGGAGATTTGAAACGTACCGTTCGTAACTTGATTAATTGGTAAGTAACAATAAAAAGAAAACTATCTTATTCTGACCATTTCACTGAACAACGGCATAGGCCTAAGAAATTCATATGCAGGTAATGTGGAAGGTAAGTATAAGCACCAAAACGCGTTCAGAAATTCTTTTACAACTGAGCTCACTAATTCACCCATAATACTTTCATGTTCATCCAGTTGCGTTACGCGTTCAGTTGTATTTGGTTGTGTATTGTGGAAGCTGTACGTACTTATTTCTTTATCGTCTACTCCACTTTCAGGCATACGAGAACTAAAAGTATTATATTGGCTCGGCCTTATACAGCGATGCTGTTATATTATATTATACGGCGTGTTCAGCTGAACGTAGTCCAATCTTATAGAGTGTGTGGAGATTACCGAACTTAAAAAAAATGGGAAGGTATTTAAAAAAAATTAAATTTTAAACATGTTTTTTCGGTAACCGTTATTTTGCGCCGTCTGCTCACTTGAAACTTTTTGTTTAGTTCGGTAAATTCTGCACGCTTTATAAGTTTGGACTTAATTCAGTCGCACACGGCATATTATACGGCGTTTTTCGCTGAACGTAGTCCAAATAGAACGCATAAAGCTAACCGAACTAAAAATATGTATATATATATAAAAATATTAAAAAATGAAAATTTAAGCATATTTTTCTCGATAACCGTTAGTTTGCGCCGTTCGCGCACTTGAAACTTTTTCTTTAGTTCGGTAATCTGTACACGCTTTATAAGTTTGGAAATCATTAAATCGAACACGCCGTACATTAAATATATAGCGTGTACGGCTGAACGTAGTTTAAATAGAATTAAATCGAAAATTATGAACTTTTAAAACTAAAATAAAAACTGTTTTCTGTTCGAAAGAACGTATTTTTATAAATTTTACTACAATATTACAAATTAAGATGGTAATACTAATATATTAAATTTGAATTTATTACTTCTGGCCAAATAAATTTTGTATGAAAATCAGTGGTACCGTATAAGAAATAATAATTTTTTTTTAAATTTCTTTTTTTATAACACACAGCGCCATGTAGTCCGAAAGTAAGCAAGTATTATGCTTGTGTTATGGGTTACTAGACAACTGATATACATACTTAAATATTCTTTATAATATATACCTACATATATAAATATTTGTGCGAAGACACCACAGACATATAACTACTAAGACCCGGTACCAGTGTCAATATTCATCATATTAATACTGACCCGACCTGGGATTTGAACCCGGACCTCCAGCTTCGTAGGCAGGGTCGCTACCCACTAAGCTAAACGGTCGTCAAAAATTCAAAATAAAAACTTTGATAAACTAAGACAAATGTTAAGATTATTATTAATCCGACCGAATCGAATCATTATAACAATCAATCTTAAAGTTAGTGCCTGCCCAGAATTCGATAGGAGACGTTAAATATCGGTTGGGACCGCAAAGCCTCACCCATTATCGCGCACTGATTTGTCACGGGAGCTGATTCATTACGCGAGCATTAATCTTCGCGGCGCGGCGGTTGCGCAGTAACATGATAAAGCTTTACTTTGTCCCCCCATCCCCACTCCGGCTACGTGACTTCGCAACCGTCCTTAGTCTCTATAAACTAATTAACTCTATTTATTAATCATACACAAAGGAATATACTATCTAGTTAATTCTTTATAAAGTGCACTGCCCACATAACTGGACGCAGAGTTGTCTAAGTCATGCGATACCCTCATTAGTCAGCTCTCAGAGCAACATTCGCGGCCCGAAGACAAAACAATATTGATATTGGATAATGTAAAACTCGCGTGATAGTGAGAAATTATATCCGAGGAAAACTGCCGTTTCCTCGCTGTTTCGGTTAGCTCCGTATTTTTAGGGAACGACCGGCTTGAGAATATCTATAAGGCGCGAGTGCTCGCGTTCAACCGCTTTTATATTGAAATCAAAGTAAATGTGTATTTACTACAGACGCAAAAGTGGATTTGCTGATAATCCTATATATATATATATATATATGACGCAGTGTATGCGGTAAAATTGTATCACATCTAATATATTATGGCATTAATACCTAATGATGTACGTATTTTTATTGAAGGACCATATTGATACAATAACATAAAAATTAAAATAGTTGATGTGATTTTGCATTGCAATAACGACAATTTATGGTTAATATTGTATCCATGCATCGGATGGTCGCCGATGCGTGGTGACGTTAACTGGCTTGATAATCTAGTCAAACGAGAACGAAGAGGGCTAGTACAATAATCTAGACCTAAATTACTCACTGATCGGTTACCGCTTCGTTGGATGCCACCTACGTCCAAGACAATACTAACCTATAATATGAAATATATGCACAAAGTCGTTATTTCGATAAAAAAAACATGTAATTTATTTATTTATTTTTTATTTATTAAACATAAACTAATCGTATAGATGGTCATTCTATAGAAGTATATTGTGGACATATATTATATGACATGTATTTAAGAAAATATTGACTTATCCATGTTCAAATCCATGACATGAACTCAATTTATGCTTGGACACCATAGACATGACACCAATTTGATACAACCTACAGTGTCTTATAACATAACTAGATCATCGTTGATATGTAAATTTTTTTTGTTCCCTTGTTCGGTAATAAAACACCGAGTCCATAGGGGCAACAAATCCAGATAGGGTTTATGTTTGGGACGGAGCGCTGTCCCCGACGCAACAAAATATTTTGACAAATGTCGTCTGTGCCAAGGGACGTCGGCGCGTCGGCCAGCCAGCCCGTTCCACATAACGCAATCGCTCGGATGGATCCGACACTCGGCGAGACGACCTTATCTTCGCCCTAATAGGTTTTACGGCCGTTTTTTTACGTCACATATAAAAATGAGAATAAATTGTTGTCATAAAATTCAGGAAAGACTACTTCACTAAGAAACTATAACAAAAAAGGCAATTGGTTAGGCGTCTCTTTAACTGCAAAAGGTCTTAATGACTAGCAAGGGAATAATATTCAAGTTTTTAGGGTACCGTAGCCAAATGGCAAAAAAAGAACCTTTAAAGTTTCGCCATGTTCGTCCGTCCGTCCGTCTGTCTGTGGTTTCTCTCGGAAACTACTGGTAGTATATAGATTAAATTTGGAAAGTAGGTGTAATCTATGAACCGCTACACAACGACGACGTAGTGAAATTAGGAAAAAAAATAATTTGGGATAGGTCGCCATACATGCAACTGAAGTACGAAAAAAATAAATTCATCGTATATTAACGCGAGAGGTACCAAACGATAGGTCTTAAAAATGACATCAAAGTTTTCAAACAATTTTTTTATTGAAGCCAACAGTTGTTGAGATATGCACTCCTAAAGTCCTAATTTTTGTTAGAGTAATGTGTCCCCCCCCCCCCTCTCTACCAGCTAAACCGTTGTTTTTGAATATATGTGGAAAAAAGTTATGACAGGAGTATTTATAACGTAGTTAAAAGGAAAACTATCACAGGTAACTAGACTCTATTATTTTAGGAGTAATTGATTAACTTATAAAATGTACTTTTATAAGTAACAAATTTGTAAAAATTCCATAGAAAATGACAGATAGCGTTTAGCCAATAAGCGATGCATTTTATTTTTGTGAAGTTATTGTAAAAGATAATTAAAAAAAAAACATTTTATGATTAAAACTACATTGTATTACTAGGTAATTAGACACACGACCCTTGGTTCCGCAGTTAGGGTCACTTACCACTCGGCCGGTATCAGCTCGCCTACGTCGGAACACACACATATTATCACTCCTCCACAGTATATATTACTATCCTGTAACCCCTTTCTACCTCCAACAACGTTTTAAGTTCCTTAATGACGCACATTCCCGGCTTTTGAGATAATCTGAGAACTTGGAACTTAAGAGTCCTGGGCATTTCTCCAGAGTTTTAATGAATGTTTTAGCTAGCCACAGAAATCAGGTGCGAGCAATTCATCTGCAAGATGAGTTGCTTGTTAATGTTCTCTGTAATCTACACCAGCATTTGAAAAAAATGTAAAAAATTGTGTTCTTAGCGTAGTTGAATGTATGGTATACGTGTTTATATAATGCTTTATGTTCATACTATTTATATACTTTACAGATTTATGACTGACGACCGCTTAGCCTAGTGGGTAGCGACCCTGTCTAGCAAGCTGGAGGTCCCGGGTTCGAATCCCAGGTCTGGTCAGTATTTATACGATGAATATTGATACTGGTACCGGATCTTGGTTGTTATAATGTATGTGGTGTCTTCAATTGGTACCCAAAACACAACGTAATTCTCTGTTTGGGGCCTAGATGTTGTTGTAATGTATACGTTATTATTATTATTATTACGATATCTTAAGGGTGATATTTATATGTTTTATTTATGTAGCTTGATTCTACGTATCAGTAGGTATATCATGAACTACCCGATATTTTTCGCATGTCTTTTTATTTACCTATCCCTATAAAGATTGTCTTGTCTGTAAGAAATTGCTCTTACCGGTAAGACCACCATTTGTGTCAAACTTATAAAGAGATATTTTTACTTTTTGTGTACATAATTTTTTTGTGTATAATAAAGAATATTATCTATATATACAGGCTACTAAAAATGGATGAGAAAATAAACTTAAGCTTATTTTCGAGGAGAGGTTAATGTCCGACATAATGTTCATCTTACCTATATATAAAAATGTAATGAAGCTTTTTACATGTCTCGCTAAAACTCAAAAACGGATGGACCAGTTTGGCTAATTTTAGTTTTGAAATATTTCTGGAAGTCCAAGGAAAGTTTAAAAGGTGAGAAAATGTGAAGAAATTGCAAGGAAAAATAACAATATAGTAAAAACAACAACTTCATTTTCCCATACAAACTGTTCGTACCTGTCAAACAGGATGCATTCAAAGATCAATTTCTTTACTCTTTTATAGGCTATCTCAGAAATGGTTCTAATGATTTATATGAAATTTTGTATTTAGTTAGATAATATTCCAAAGCGGGTTTTTAAATAGGTTTTATGCTTATTAAGCACAGGGGGCGCTGCAGTAAATGTGTATCTTCCAAACGACTGGACTGATTTTGATTCGGTTTTTGGCATTACATGAGTATCACCTGCAAATAAACAATAAAATATTTCAAATTTGGATTTTAGGTTTTTTTGTGACGTAAGCGTCCACCAAGAAAGGATTTTTGAAATTATACCCCTAAGGTGGTAATATGAAAAGGGTAAGTTTGTATGTAAATCCATCATTTTTTTATGTCAAACCAATGGAATTTGGCATTTGGCTTGTGGGTAAACCATAGGTTAACAATATCATGCAGTCGGAGGCATCTTCTTAAGTTTAACACGTATAACTAATACGAAAACCGGTTTTTTGATTTTTTAAAAGCTTTTTTTCATTTCACTTTTTAGTTGTTGTAATAATCTACTTATCTGTTATCTTGTATATTTTATTATATAATGAGTATTAAGTAATAAAAAATTAAATGAGAACGATTGCCGACAGTGTCGTGATAGCCCAGAGCGCAACGAACCTGTCTCAAATTTATAAGGCCATAGTTCGAATCCGGGCGTGTACCAATGAGTTTTTCTAACTTAAGTACTCAATATCACTGACACCGTGCTTCGGAAGGCACGTTAAGCAGTCGGTCCCGGACGCTGTCAATAGATGGCGGTCGTTACAGTTCCCAACCCGCAGTGGAGCAGCGTGGTGGACTTAAGCTCCAAGCCCCCCTCCTCACCCTGGGGGAGGCCTAAGCCCCTGCAGTGGGGTAAAAATGGGCTGATGATGATGATGATGATTGCCGACAAACTTTAAATCGTTAAAGATCCTAAATGGTCGTTGTCATCATCAATGTCGACTTATATAATTACTGTCATGTCTTTTGTGATACTAACACGCGTTTCGTTTTTAGAGCACCACAAAGGAATAAAAATACCTACATTTATATGGAACGATTAACACATTATCTTCATTTGTATGAACACATTGTAATTGATATAAGTCGTGCCTTAGAAATAATACTGATTCATTTATGGAATTTTTAAAATATGTTTTAATTATTTCATTTTTAATAAATTATTTTTTAATATTTTCATTACTTGCTGCTGTAAAATTACAAGAACAAAATGTTATATTTAAAGTCTGTGCTATTTGTTTTCAAATTTATGCGCATATTATCCAAAAAAAGAAGGTTTATTCTTGCACTGCGGCTATTTGGGTACTATGCCCTCTTAAAACTGTGAATATGGCGTCATAATGTAGTTTGATCGTAATGAAATATTACGTTCTTATACTACACTATATAAAATGCATTCACCCAAACCGAGGAAGTGGATGCGCTATCTTAAATCAGTTTATTTATAAAATACGTTGCAAACTTGGCAATATATCTGAGGAAAGTGAAATGAAATATAGAATAGGGTCCATTGAGAATTTTCGATATCTATATTCACGCCCATAAATTTAGGAGGAGAATATGCGTGCTCCACCATTAACCGTGATTTAAAGGCCCGTAATTCAGGTATGACATGAAATCGATAACTCGTTCCCTACACGGAATAGGACAATTTAGTTTCTTTCTTGGACACTACGTGGGCCATTAATTTAATACATTGCTTGTTAGTAGCGATGGTGGACTCACTTAATGGGATCGAATCCATTTCAATACCTAAAAAGTCTATTGTTAGAATGTATAGAAGGAAAACGTGCATTGCGAACTGAAAAATCGATAAGCATACAGTCATTGATGTATTATTACATGGATACGGTATCACCATATAGTTGCACAAGGTCCGCAAATTTTTTTTTGATGAGTCACATAACTCCATAAACCTAATTGTCTTTTTCATAGGCTTTCTTTCTTCTAGTTATATTCACAACCAATGTATACGTAGTGATGGATATTTATGCTTGCTGCTTACATAGAAATAACACTTTTTTTCAATTTAATAATAATAACATTAAGTTTTTCTTAAAACTATGGTATCGAAATTATAATAAATTATTTAATCTGCTTCCAAAATATTATTCAGATTTATAAAATGTTTTTGTAAAGAAATGCCAAAACACATTAAAAAAAAAAATTGCTGGATATGAAGTTGAATATTGTATATTAGAAACGGTAAAATAAAATTGAAAGTGGACACAATCTGAAAATTAAAAACCTCTGTTTGACGTAAAACAGAAAAGAAAAAAAAAACAAATTTCTTCCAGTAGGATCCTCTTCTGTCACCTTTGAACGTTTTAAAGCAAACTCACTCGTACTGAAAGAAAATCATAATAGTGTTACATGTTAGGGTTAGAAGGATTTGGAGAGAAAGATCTGCTGACTCTTTTGAAAACTTTATTCACTAGCACTAGGTCCAGCACAAAGCACTAGGTCCAAACACTAAGCACTAACGATGTCCTAGCTCGTAGCCAAGTCGTAAGTTTCGCTGCTATCACTCTTGATCACTAGTTTTCACTTCGAAGTCGCCTCGAAGGTAGCCCAAAACTAAACTGCTTGGCTCGCCTCCCTGCGGCTATTTATATGGGCCGGGACGAGCCTCGACACCATTTCAGAACTTAGGCGACTCGCGCGAACGCGATCGACCGGGTTGAATGATTCTGGAAAGTCTCACCCACGTACTCGGTTTTCGAGACTATTCTTTTCCTCTAACGCCATCTAGTATTGAGTAGGGGGTTTCGTGTTATCTTTGTTCTTTAAGTGGTTTTAATGGTTGACACTAGATGGCGGTAATTGCTTTGTGTGTTCGTAACAATAGCTTATTTTTTTCAGTGTCGACGACACTACGAACCGTTGCCTATAAAATATATTTTCACAATAACATAAAATAGTACAAGTACAAGGAAATCTTACAAGTATCGTATCGTACAAGTGTCGTGATGGCCCAAAGCGCAACGAACCTGTCTCAAATTTATAAGGCCATAGGGCCATGGTTCGAATCCGGGCGTGTACCAATGAGTTTTTCTGATTTAAGTACATAACTATCAATGACTCCGTGCCTCGGAGAGCACGTTAAGCAGTCGGTTCCGGGCGCTGTCAATAGATGGCGGTCGTTACAATCCCCAACTCGCAGTGGAGCAGCGTGGTGGATTTAAGCTCCAAGCCACCCCTCACATTGGGGGAGGCCTAAGTCCCTGAAGTGGGGTAAAAATGGGCTGATGAAGAAGGATATCTTTAATATTTATTTCAAAACAAAATAAATAATACGTTCAATACTTAGATACCAAATTAATTTACAAGTAAAACAGAGACCCGACTCGAAGCTATAAGCCAACTTTACAACTATCACTACATTCTAAAATATAGTTTTATTGTGAACATTTTAGCAGTGCGATAAAAGATGACCCTCAGTGACAAAACTAAACGGTCGATAACTTGTTTTGCCGGAGGACGAGCGACAGACGAAGTTGTTTCCCCTTTATATATACCGAACCGTATGATGGCTCGGATGGACTACGTAGTTTCAACCTGTGGTTTCAATTCTATTTGTATAGTTCCTCCGCTCTGTGGTTATATGATGTGTACTCTGAGAAAAGCTTTCATCATCAGTAAAGTAATGAATGACCACGAAAATGGAGACGAGGCATACGAACTGGACAAAAATATACTTCAGCACAAATTATGGTTCCTATTACATAATTATGCCAATACTTAGTTTTTCCCCTTGGTTTCCTCGTATTTATGATGGTTTCGGTCATCGATTGTTCTACTTATAGTTTTGACTGACCGATTGGCCGAGTGGTTAGAGACCCTAACTGTGGAGCCGAGGATCGCGGGTTCGATTCCCGCCCGGGACAAATATTTGTGTGCATGAACTTGTCTATTTGTTCCGTGTATGGGTGTAAAAGTATCTATATATGTATGTATTATAAAAAAAGAAAGAAGAATATTTAAGTATGGGTATCAGTTGTCTAGTACCCCATAATACAAGCATAATACTTGCTTACTTTGGGAGTAGATGGCGTTGTGTGGAATGTCCCGGATATTACTATTATAGTGAACCATCATATTATTAAAATAACACTTTTCTCAGTGTATAGGTAAATAGTCAGCATAATATCACTTAACGATCGAATACGGTCAATGAATACAGTAATCCCATAGAGTAACGAAGGGGAATGTGACGCCATAGACACACTCGTGTGAGATAACACCCCAATGGATGGCATTGAGAAGGGACGCTCCGTTACGTTTCGCGAAGCCAAGAACTTCGGTTGCGTAGAAATAGGATTACCGAAAGGTTCCACGCGTATAAATCGAATTTAATACAAGACTGTTTAATTAAATATAGTAATTTACGTAACTTGTGTATTAGTTTAGTGTGGAAATAATTAATATACAAAGTAATGAGATCCTCTGTGCATAAATTGATTTTTTAAGGTTTCGTACATCAAAATGGGAAAAAGAACTATTATAGGATCACTTCGTTGTCTGTCTGTCTGTCTGTCTGTCTGTCAAGACTTTTTGTCTCAAAATCGCGTGGAGGTAACAATTCGTAATCAATCAATCGATAGTCCCATAAAGTTGTCAAAAAATCAAGCTTCTAAGTCAAAGTTAGAAAAAAATACGGCAATTTAAACCTCATTATTTTGACACTCGCAAGTAATTAATGTCGGGATAGCCCGAACGCAGCGAACCTGTTTCAAATCTATATGGCCATGTGGCCATTGTTTGAATCCGGGCGTGTACCAATGAGTTTTTTCTGACTTAAGTACATGAACCATCACTGACTCCGTGCCTCGGAGAGCACGTTAAGGAGTGGTCCCGGTTGCTGTCAATAGATGGTGGTCGTTACATCCGCCAACCCGCATTGGAGCAGCGTGGTGGATTTAATCTCGAAGCCCCCTCACATAGAGGGGAGGCCTAAGCCCCTGCAGTGGGGTACAAAAAGGGCTGATGGAATAGAAAAAAAGTAATTGAAAGTCATGAAATTCGGCAAGAAACAAGGTTTTACAGCGGAAGTAAACAAAAATTGTTAACTTCTGGTTATAACATAAAAAACTTTTTTTTTTAAATTAAATACACGTTTTTTTAGAATTGCGTAGAGGTATCAAGTTTAGATTAATGTCTGGTACTTCAACGGTCTCTTAGAGTCGGCGTCGGGTCTCTCTCGAGGATCTCGAGAGGGTCTCTTAGAGAGTAGAGAGAGAGAGAGTGATAGAAAGAGTGAAAGGGTAGGGGGAGAGTAAATCAATCCAATAATACGGCCATTTACGCCGCATAAATTTTGAAACTTGCAAGTAAATCAAAACCTACAAGGTATTTCGCGTTGATCTATAGAATCATGAAATTTGACAAGACGTAAAATCTTACAGCATAAGTAAAAGAATAAGTCCGGAAATCGTTATTTTGTTGGTAAATCAAATCAAAAAATATTTTTTAAATGTTTTTATATTGAAATATATGTTCATAGCCTATTCTGGCGGCAGGTAACGATAAAGAATTCAATTTTTGATTGATTAAAACTGTATGGAACTCTCAGAATACGATTCTGATTTGCATTTAGCCGGTTTTTCTTTCTGATCCGAATAAAAAATTGTAATTGGACATTGCGAATCCCACTGTAGTCCCGAGAATTACCCTAAACGCGAAATTGCAATGGACTCCTCGTATTACTAAGTTGGCAAAAAGGCTCTGTTTTGCAGCTTATGCCGTATATAGGATTTGTGTCTTTTCAGTAATAGAGACTAGTATATTTCAGATTAATATATTACAGTGGTTTTTGTAGTTGGTAAAATATAATGCTGCTAGATACATTTTTAGTGCTGCAGAAACGGGTTGTTAGTGCAATTTATAAACTATCGCCTAAAGTTCATAAAGACAAGTAAAAAATGACGATGCCGTCTATGTTGGAGAAACCATCACTTTTTTTGTACGTCTTTGTGGGGACGTTTTTGTGCCCATATAGTAATAAATTCGCTCTAATAATGTTTTTCAAGATTATGTTAGTTAATAACCTAATTACGAAATAAAAAGATATGACTTTGAAACATTTAAATAAAAAATTCTAATAGTAACTAGGTACATTTATACTTCTCCTATCCACAAAAGAGTTGAATTTCTTTGAAAAATGTAAAGTAAACATTTTGACAGTTTTTTAGTGCTCACAATTTTTAAATCAAAATACGACAGCAGTGACGAGTATAGATTAGATCAATATTTTCACAAATTAAATCGATTGTACGTATTCTGATATGAAATGACGACCGATTGGCCGAGTGCTTAGACACCCTAACTACGGAGTCAAGGGTCGCGGGTTCGATTCCCGCCCGGGACAAATATTTGTGTACAGGAACATGTTTATTTAGTTCCGCTTAATATAAAATATTTATAAATGTACTTATTAAAAAGAAAACAGAATATTTAAGTATGTATATCAGTTGTCTAGTAACCCATAACACAAGCATAATACTTGCTTATTTTGGCACTAGATGGCACTGTGTAGGATGTCCCATGTATTATTATTGAAAAATCATCCAAAAATACTGAAAGAAGATTGATATCATACCGATCGTACATTTATTGAAACCTAAACGTTCAGATAACAGGCTGGATAAAACTTAAACTAAACTAATAATTATATACACATACGTTTTTTGTGTAATCCGAAACCCTTATTCTATAGAACAAAAAGAAAACCTGAAATATTAATGTGACGTCACTAACTCACTACTAAATGCCGCGTTCGACGACCATATATATATATATATATACAAACAAGTGCAATACGTAAAACATCAGACCTATATTTAGTTGTAGTGACGTCATCAGTTATAAATTTCTAACAATCGATTGTTCCTTGAAAATTCATACATATCAAAAATAGTTACTAAAATTCTCTGGAGGGTCTGTATTTTCATAAAACGCATTCAAATGTAATGTCAAAATTTTTGGTCAAAACCTATTGCATATTCGGATATTCTATTTTTTTAAAACATACTGATATACTGTAACAGCTATAACATTTTTATAATATATATAAAATACATAATATTTTCCATTCATTCAAAATAATATTCAAGCGAAAAGTTAATGAATTTCGACGAAAATTTGTCTATTTTCAGAATCATGATAACTGATTATTGATTGAATAATATTTGTAACAGTTCCTTGATTACTATTTAATAAATATTAGTCTGATGATTTTTGTACTCTAATTTTATTAAGTTACATACGTATACGACTGTATCTTACAAATCTTAAATTGTGTCCAGCAACAGGTCCATAGCAAGGAATATAAATATTTTAATAATTATTAACAGCTAAGATTTCCTAACAAGATAACATCCACAGATATATATTATACGAACGAAAGCACCTAAAGCATAGTGAATTTTAATAGTGGAATACTAATGTTACGGCGTTCTGTGCCGTATTTAATGTGGAGGTTTATCATAATTAATTTATACGACAGCAAACGCTTCTTGGTGACACGCATAAATATTCAAGCGGAACTAAAGCAGCTTTGTCAGAACGAAAGCTCTCCGAGTAACGGCAAATGTGACGCGTTAACCCCGTAACATCATTTATTACACACCTGAAGGCGAATTAAGAGAGAAACTTGCGTTATATTGTACATAACATAACGGGGACGTGTGATCCGCATCATTATTCATATAACGCATGTTATGGTGTCGCTGTACAGGACTCATCTTGCCTGCAAGGGATTATACACGTACCTTGTCAAAGCACATAGGCCAGTAATATAACTCAATACAAAGACGTAACAATACATATTGCGTTTATAAGTTGATTGATTAGCGACTGTGTGACATGTTTTGAACGAAATGTTTCACTATTCACTGTAACAAAAAACATTAAAAAACTGAAATTGTTTTACTGGAAAATAACTTGCTGGAATCATACGATTTCTAGATATCAATTGTGGTGGCAAAAAAATCGGACTATATTTCTTTAAAATTTTGAATAAGTACATGTTTCACTACCCTGGATAACGAAGACGTTCATAGAATGTTTAAATATTTCTTTTACACAGAAAAAAGGGCAAAGAAAGTGTTTTGAGACATCGATTGATATATTTAAAAAGCAAATTCTCGTATTATATTAACCGTACCATAAATATGTGACCGGATACGTACCTACATTATTATTTACCTTTACATGTCGTTAAGTTACCGTGATCGTTGATTAGCTTGCACCTGCTGAGACAATTTCTGTGAAAAACGATGAAAAAATCAAATTAAGAGAGCTTGAGTGATTCTTGATTTATAAGCGGATTATTCTGGGTCACGAATTCTTTTCTTCAATTTGTTTAACATTTTTAGCATTGCTCTGCAGAGCAGCGCACACTTCGTTATGTAAGTCCTCTAATATGGATATGGTTTAATCTCTTCTCAACGTTTCAAATCATACACGGACGAACAGAAAAAATAAAAAACATCACACAATTCTTTATCATAATAGAAATTTTCAGTATAAGTATGAAGTTTTCGTTCTTGCTACTGGCTATTTTAAATGAAAATAAAAACTTTCTCGATGAAAGTTTTTAATTTGGAACTTTTTTAAAAGAAAGCAATTATATTAAATTTAAAATCAATAGAACAGTTTTGAAAAGCGCTTTTTAATTGTCTTCACGATCGCGTCTACACTCAAAAGTATACACGTTGAAAATTCGTGTAATTGTTAAGTAGGAGTTCTTTCGGTGCAGGACATACAGTTCCTAAACATCAATCGATTTTTGTGAAAGAAACATGACTAATGAACGCACCGTGCGTTTCCAATTTAACCGCTTTCGTACACATTTCGTAGTAGAAATTAGTTACAAAATGAACAAAGACGTTTGTCAGCCACTAAGTCTAAAGTCAATAATGAATCATATGCAAGTTATAGCGCAAATTGCTCTGTACCTACTGCAGAACTGGCAGCATGGTTTGCGGCTAGCATACCTTCAATATTAACTCATTTACTGTAAATTGGATTTGAATAATTATAAAACAACACCTTCGACTGGTCGACCGCTTCTCACGCTGACGGAAACTTCATACTGCACTGCACAAAAACCGTTTCAACTGTTCTTAGAGGAATCCTCCATTACCCTCCGCACTATCCGGACTTACCTCTACCGATTACCATTTCTACCGTAATTTAGACAACATATGTTTCCACAAAAAAAATGTTCTGTTCACGAGAGTTTCATAATTAAAGCATTCATGATCTCCTTGATAGTAGATGACAGGAAGGCTTAGAGATTATTTTGATTAAATGAATAATTATTTTTAAACATTTCTACTTTTATGTATTAAATTATTGATTTGATCGATTTCATACTTCTACCTCTATAGTAATATTATATATTTAGTGACTAACATAACAATCAGTGTTGGGATAGCCCGAGTGCAGCAAACCTGTTTCAAATCCATAAGGCCATGTGGCCGTGGTTCGAATCCGGGCGTGTACAGTTCCAATTAAACTTTATGGTGGATGCGAACATAGGCACAAGTTGCGTCGCAGTAACCAGTTTTAGGTGTAACGGGACGCAATGGAGCGAGGGGTATATGACAGTACCTGCGCAAGCACGCTCATAACGTTGCATCTCGATCCGCCATAAAGTTTGATTCGCCTCAATACCAAGGAGTTTTTCCTGACTTAAATACATTAACTATCACTGACTCCGTGCCTCGGAGAACACGTTATGCAGTTGGTCCCGCTTGTTGTCCCGGTCATTACAATCCGCCAACCGGTATTGGAGCAGCGTGGTGGATTTAAACTCCAAGCCCCCTCATCTTGAGGGGAGGCCTATGCTCTTGCAGTAGGGTATAAAAAGAGCTGGTGGAATGACATGGAATAACAACCAGTGCTAATGGTCAACTACCTCAGTTTCTGGGTGTAAAATATCTACTTAAGTATATATTATTAAAAAAAGGTATTTAAGTATGTATATCAGTTGTCTGGTACCCATAATACAAGCTTTGCTTAGTTTAGGACTAGATGGCGTTGTGTGGGATGTCTGAGGTATTATATTATACCTATATTTTAAAGATCTTTAATCCTTCCACTCCTTGATTCATGCCGTGTAAGCGAATAAATGTACGTGAAAGCATATGGGCATGAGAATGTTTATTATACTATATATATAAATATGTATATTTATATGTACACACTAGGTTTTGCGACCAGTTTTGCTTTAATATTTGTTGGATTTCAATAGGATCTTTTAAATATAGACCTTATATTATATACCTGCGAACACCATAGAATTGGTTTTTTTATAAACCCACATGGCCCCATCATAAAAATGTCGAGTTTCACATCGTACTAAACATCTTGACTACACTTTGACCTCGTCCCATCTGCGCTTGAGGCTTGGATAAATATAATTTACTTGTGACAACTCACACCGCCGCCTTAATACCGTGATTACCTTCCTAGACCGCGACCCGTGAACACACAAAATTAAACTCGTCATATATTTTTACAGTACACAAAAAATTAGGGCACCGTGCGCCTGGCGCACTGCCTGTTATATTATCGCAGTGAATGTGAGAAAACGAAATTATTTTATATAACTTATAAAAGTACTTACTAAAAAAAGTGAGTACTGCACTAGAAACAGGTGTGTAATACAGGTACAGTTCCAAATAAACTTTATGACGGATGTGAACATAGGCATCAGTCTACTAGTTTTAGATATAGCGGGACGCAGTGGAGCGAGGGGTATATGACTGTACCTGCGCAAGCACGTTTATAGCGTTGTATTCCGATCCGCCATAAAGTTTGAGGCGAACTATACAGGGATGTGAAGAATACCTCAAATGCCTACTGTACAAACAGCACTTATTTGACTTTTAGTTTTGAGTTGATGCAGAGTGACATAGTGAGATTCGTCTATAATATTTTCTACACAGAAAAAAAAGAATTCTGATGTCAAAAAAATATAGTCTAGAATATATACAAATACCGCACATTCTTGGACCAATGCAATTTGCATTGATATAAGAATTCTTTTTTTTATGTGTACACAGAAGTACGAATGTGAGTGCCCTTCGGCCACGAAAAGTCACAGACAGACAATATCAGAATATATATATATATAATATAGCCGCGTTAAATTCTGAACACTTGAACAAAAAAATTTATTGGTAACTTTGTGTTTATCATACTCTTCTAAAAATTTTTGATAACAAGCGAATAATAAGTAACTTATTGGTCGTGAGAGCGTGTTTCGTGACGCAGTATAGCGGAATAAGACGTCCATATCTGAGGATTTTTTCACCAGCGAGTAAGTTTGTCACGCGATATATTTTGGTTCACATTTTGCGTCAATTGGGTGAAATTTTTTTCACCGAACTGACGAATATGCCACCGATCTGAGTCTTACTAAGACTGATTGTGTTTCTAATTCTAATTCTAATTTCAATGTCTTACCTGTAAATCAAACCAAAAAGCCGCACCTAACCGTCTTGTACACACAGTATCATTTATTTCGGATCTTGAAGCAGGAACAGAAGTCCATAAACGAAGTTCAGTTGTGAAAATCATGAGTAATTTGATTTAATTTCATTGAAAACATCGATGGATCGAATGCAATCGCCTTTGGGACATTCACAATTGTGGTAGTCTAATAAGAGCTGAATTTTATTGATTACCAGTGAAAAAGAATCTTAATGATTGAGAGTAAATACATTGCGGTTACTTTTGCTTTATTTTTGTCTCACTAAAGTACAGTTCCAATCAATCTTTATGGCGGATCCGAACATAGGCAGAAGTCACGTCGTAGTAACCAGACGCAGCGCAGTGAAGCGAGGGGTATATGACTGCACCAGCGCAAACATAGCGTTGTATTCCGATCCGCCATAAAGTTTGAAGCGAACTATACTAGAAACTACATGGATACATTAACTTATTAAAAGGTGTGCATTCGTCATCTTGGTAGTTTCATTGTAATTTCGGTGGCACCGATTTTTTTTAACCGAAGTATTTGTTCAAAAGAAGTGCCTCATACACTATTTTTTCCATTTTAAGAGCCTTTCTTTATCATTAATAATGATTATTTCATAGTTTAAGAAAAAATATCGCCATCGGAATGACGGAAAAATCGTATTTCAAAAATTGACCCTGATATTAATTGAGTAATATGAGTATCTTTTAAACAATCGCTATAAATAATAAAAGGGTCATTATTTATAAGGATTATTTACTGTCTTTAAATATTACAAAAAGGGGAAGTCATTAAAATACTATGAAGTTTAAGATAAATGAATGTTTTGAGAATTACCGATATTACAATCTTTCATTAGCCGCCTCGACTGCAAAGAATGACGTATTTTCACAATGTTTTAAATAATTATTAATACTATTATGTTATACTCAAGCATAAAAGTACGAATTGACTAGAAGCCCTCTTCTGCGTTCACCGTCTAACTACTCATACTCTAGCTAGCTGGTGCAAGATGGCGAATTTCTGTCTGTGAGGTTTTGAAAAGGCTTTTTGACTTTTATGTGATTTTGAAGTCTATGTTCAACTTACTTTTTTACGTCAAAACAACAAAATAGAGTGCGTCGCGTTTTTCCTATAGGCAGTTATTTTCCATAAAGGTAGTATCCATTACACACCCATGTCATAGTGTAAATATAATAGGTATAGTAGGTCGACAGCTTTAATATCCCGGGAAATGCCGGCAATGTCTAGACTAGTGAAAATAGGCCAGGGTTGTCATAAAATATTTTCTATAATAATTATTATTTATTACTATTGAAAATGTATAAGAGCTAATATGCAGCAGTAATATTCGTACCTCCGAAACTACGTTTGAACTCAAATTAATTGTATGTGACGACGTAAGGAAATTTTGAAAAGCTAGTACTTTCCTTGAAGACATATTGCGGTGGTACTTAAACTTCATGCTTTAGCGAGATCTATATATCTAAACACGTGATCAAATTTTAAAAGGATTCATTTCTGAAACTGTTAGTCACAAACCTATAATGTTGGTAGTCAATTTGCTATTAGTATTAGCGAGATCTATGTGATCTCGTGACCAAATCTTTGAAAGTTAATATTTTCGAGACTATCAGTCACAGAGCTAACGTGTTGGTACTCAAACTTTATGCTGTAGCGAAACCTATGTGACCATATGACAAAATTTTTAAAAGCTAATATTTCCAAATCATGAGTCAAATCTTATGTTTTAGAGAGTTACACGTGACTACGTGACCGAATTTTTAATATAATATTTTTGAAACTGTCAGTCATAGATTTAACGTGTTGGTTCTCAAACTTTTTTTTGAATAAGAACGTTGTGATTACATGATAAAATTTTGTAGTTGTGAAACGTTGAATAACGTTGAGAAACATTGAGAAATGTCACTGAGAGAGGAGCGCAGTCTGAAAGAATCGACAAGTCGCGAAGCTAGTAAAAAGTTTTAAGTCCCATTCAAATGCCCCATTAGATGCTTCAAATATATAAAGAAATACCGTTTCATGTAGCCCGTACTATGCACATTCATTGTCTGGTATAGTTCCAATCAAGCTTTATGGCGAATCCGAACATGGGCACAAGTCGCGTCGCAGTAACCAGTTTTAGGTGTAGCGGGACGCAGTAGAGCGAGGGGTATATGATTGTAACTGCGCAAAAACGCTTGGAGCGTTGTATTCCGATCCGCCATAAAGTTTGAGGCGAACTATAACACGGTGAAAACTATAATATTTAATATTTATTTAAAAACTCATAATAATAAATGCGAATGCGACAACCTTTTATAGCAGGGCCTATGCTATACTGAGGCCTGGAAGGGTTGCTTCCTCCCCTCGCACTTACCTCACATTTGCTCTGTCTACAGGCCTTCGTCGACCTTCTGTATGTATTTACTCTGTGCCTACGTGTTATATTCGTATTTCCCATAAGCGATAAAAGGGTAGAATAATGGATATGAATGTCAAACGCGCCGTCCTCAAAGGAGCAAGTAACAAATCGCACCTTGAAACTGTAAAACCGGAACCCTAATCGAACGTATCGAGTTCACGATTGAATGGACATTTAATTTAGCAAATTACCCCCCATTTTATCTTAGTTTTTATCACGTCACGGTTTTCAACGAAAATCCCCCGTAAGCAGAGGTCTTTTCGTGAAGTGAAGATTTATATCTGTACAATGGACTAATTCCGCTGACGATGGGATAGCAAAGGACACCTGCTGCTCTGGGAAATGGAAACTGTTCCAGGCCTACTTTATTTTTTATACGATTTGAAGAAAACGCTTTCCTCGCCGTCAAAGGTTTATTAGGTTCCTACATTTTATTGACGGCTTTCGTTTGAGCTTTTGTGTTGAAACGACGCGTAAGTTCTATAAGAGCTTGTATACAGGAAGTGAGGAATCAGAATCGTAGCTCATTTTGTTTCTAGTATATCAAGGCTTAAAACTAAAATAAATTTTTAACTTATTTGTGTATTTTTTGAGATACGATGGGTGTATTTTTGGGCAAGGAAAAAAAAATAAAAAAAATATCTCTTACTAAACATTATTCTCTTCTATATTAAAAGTGAAAAACTTAAATAAATAATTCATATGAAAACCACGGAAATAAAATTAAAATAAGTAAAGTATATTAAATTAATTTTAGTATTTTTTTTTTAATTTCGTGATAATGTTTTGTGGTAATACACATTTAAATTTTTGGATTGTTTTACTCTACGATCACTGACGTATGTAAAAGTAAGGGCTGATCAAGTGTAAGTAGGTAAGTGTAAGTGTAAGCGGCAGTTTTCCCGCTCGAGTGAGACGGACTTACAGGCTAGAGTGAAAAGGAACACGCATCGCTTGAGTCAGCCGTGGACGCATTCAGCGCACATGTTGTATAGAGAAGAGCGTTCCAAAACTCTTTTCTATTTCTATGTCTACGATGATATTGTAGTTTGTGATTATTAACTGACTTCAAAAAAGGATGAAATTTCCCTTTTTCTCTGTGCTGTGTGTATGTTACTCGATATCTTTGTTGATTGTGAACCGATTTGGTTGATTCTTTTTCTTCTCGAATCGCTTATATCTTGTAATTAGTTACATTTAAATTTGAAGAAAATATTCCACTACTAAGGATAGAAAATTAGGGGATAAATCCCGTTTATTTGCATTTAACCCACTTACTGCTTACCGATTTTATTAAAATTTGGCACACAGGTGCAATTTCATAGAGAGTAAAATATTACGGTGTTCCTAAACTTGACCTGATAAGGGAATAGCAGGCAGTTGAAGGGAGTCACGCAACATGTACAGCAGCTATCGTGTGTTTAAACTCATGTGATTCGTTTTGACGAAGACTACCATCTGTGTTTTTATTGCAATCAAGGATATCGTGGCCGAGAAAAGCCAGTTATCGGAACTGGTATAGAACTTTCCTAACTAAAAAAAACCGCTTTAATAGCAAATCGAACTAAAAAGCAGAAAACAATCTTTAGTATAAGTATTGTTAAGTGATTAACGAGTAAATTAAAGTTATCATGAAAAAGCTTGAGGTGCTCGATATCAGTTGTTATGAATATTTCATTACACCCCACGCTTTTTCACAATAACATTAATTTTCTCTTTAATCACTTTATCCGAAAACTAGAGATTATTTTCTGATTTTTAGTTCGAATTGCTTTTAAAGCGTTTTTTTTTTAGTTTTTTTAAACTACTTATAATTTATTTTCTAATTTTAAGTCTTCATTTTTTTTAAGTATGTTTCATAAAAATCTACAAACGTACAGGTGGTACTCACAATTACCTACCTATAGAACGATGAACTCACATACAAAGATTTTTATCGGTGCTACTAACCACAGAGGAGTTCCCTCGTGAACAAACTATTCTAAGTGCATCATCATTTCATGATGAAACTCATGGTTAACTATTAGAATCCAACTTAAATACAAAGTATTGTATCCGTGCTACCAATCGTTGAGGAGTGAGAGTGTGTTATGTGGAGACAATCTTGTCTTCAGCATCAATTCGTAATGAAAATCATGCTTAACTATCCAAATACAACGTATATACAAAATTTTGTGTTCGTGCTATTAACCGTTTAGGAGTGTCCTCAAGAGAAGACAACCCTGGCTGCAGCATTAGGTTATGTACCATTTTAGTTTTTGTCATCGAGGTTACCTGTGTCTTATGAATTTCAGCTTGATATCTTCAGTGGAAGTGGGCGAATATCATGTTCGAAAATTCCATTACATACAAACAAAAAAACCTAATTACAGGTGGAACTTATAAAAGCGTATTAAATAATGTTCAGTGCTATTTAAGATATTTTATTTCCCCTTGTTCAAGTAACTCCATCCATATTTTGAAAAATACAGAAATCACCTAAAAAGTTATATTTATAAATTTTTACCTCCAATAAACTACTAATATATGCGGTCGAATCTGGACTACCTGTATATACCAAGTGTATATAAGGCCGACCATATCATAACGATCATTGTCTGGTGTGTTTAATTATGACAGTTATCTGACATTAACGCGTCTTTAGAGAGATCTTTTTGCGTTTCTCTCGGGAGAAAAAGGCAGGGATTCGAAGAGCTCGTTAGCCTCTAACCTCGTAACCTCTGTTGTATGTGAAATAGAGCCATAAAGTATTTGCGAACGTTAACCCATGAACGTGATTAAGTAATAATAATAATAATAACACACACAATCACAACAACGCCTAAGTCCCAAACTAAGCATTAGCTTGTATTTTGGGTACCAAGCGAAGACACCACACACATATAACAGCCAAGACCCGGTGCCAGTATTAATATTCATCATATAAATACTGACCCGACCTGGGATTCATTAAGTAACAAACACCCTTATAAATATACGCACTAGGAATGTTTTTATGTTTAATAAGTCCATTCAAAAAAAGAAGAAGCATAACAGTTACGATAAGCGCGAAGTGTTGTGTTTCAGATTTCCGCAACATATAATATTTTATTTCGTATTTTTTTAAATACTTTTTGTTTCTAATGTAATGTACCATAGCTCGGAAGAGTGACATATATTCTTGTCTCAACTAATGAACGAGAATTTCTTTCAACGGAATCGGTTGGAACGGTCAATCCAACTTCCATGGTATAATATAAAAAAAGGAATAGAGAGTACATAAAACAAAAAATACAGGGCACCTAGTGAACATTTTTGTGTTGTAGGAATTAGATGGAATTAATGTCGTGTAGCCGTCGAGTACTGGTCCACCAGTACAAGAATTTTCTGAAAGACTTAAGAACACAGCTCATTAAAATCTACTGGAGTTATGAAGTTTGTAAATAACTGTTTAGTGGCTATGGCAAGATAGTTAAAAAAAAACCGGCCAGCTGCAAATCGGACTCGCACACGAAGGGTTCCGTACCACCGTACAATATATAAAAATACGTTTCTTGTATGAGGACCCCCTTTAATTGTTAACTTTATATTTTATGTTTATTTATTTTATGTTTTATGCATATTTTATGAAGATTTCAAGTATAAACAATGATCTCACTATAACCAATCACCAAAAACGTCAAAAAAAAAACACGGTTCAGACGATACAGCCCTGTGACAGACGGACAGTGGAGTCTTAGTAAAAGGGTACCTATTAAAAAATTATAGGGTTCTGATTAAAACACTACCGCAAGCGGCCATTTTGACATCGTAGCCAGGTTATAATTTCAGACTATAGTTAGTAGTAGCATAAGCTTGATGGCCCCAAACCGTTTAACGATATCAGTTTGTATTCGTTTAATTGTATTAGATTTGTAGCGAATTGCAACAATTAGGTCAATTGAAAGCCGGCGAGTGCGTTGTGGACTCGCGACGGGTGACAACGGCCTGCCCTGCGCGCCCCCTTTCAGTCCCAAGCGACCTGTCCAGGAAATTACTCTATTTACCACTTCCGCTAGAAACGGTCGCCCACCGATAACGTCTGACTAATGCAATAAGAGTAATATAACGAGGTAAATCAACTTGACAATTATCTGTGATAGTGTTTGTTAGTTATTTTTCATCCCACTGCGACGTGCCTACTGGAAATTGAATTGACAAAAGAAATAGCACGCCTTAGTCAATCGCTGCACAGAATACCGATTGTCACGCATGATTGATTACTTAGTCCTTTACTGGGTGAATGACATTTCCTTTCCGAACTGTGGACTGAACAAAAAATTAAATTTTATTTTTGTTAAAATAAGATATGAATTGTCTACAACTTGTTCAGTTGCGTTGGCATTGCTTGGTCCGTACATTAAGCTGCCGTTGTAGGACGAATAAAATCTGATATTTTAGGCACAGACGGCTCTGCAGACAATGGTTAGTAAAATCAAAGGTAATAAATGTATGACGATATTGTATTTAAAGGTTTTCAAAATACTCCTACTATTTACTCTGCAGCCACTTTTTTGTTCATTCGACTGGAAACAGTTTATGAAAAACATTTTAAAAGAAGGTTTTGCGGCAGGCCAAAAAACAATTGCCTGAATTCGTCAGCGGTCTCTTCCGAAGTTCTAAATTAGCTTCCACGCAAGATTTTTTGATGGTGTAGAAAAAAATTTGTAGGGTTAGATCTGGGATGTAAATTTTACGTAGTATTTGGATGCCCCTAGCGGCTAGAAAGTCCGTAGTTCAACACCCATGTAAGCGCGTTGTCTTGGTGAAAAAGAACGTCCCGAGCTCCGCTCTTTGAACGAACCTCCTTTGTCCACGACCACGCCCAAGCCACAAAATACTTTTGTGGGTAAATCTTCTTCCCTAAACACCAATTGTGTGGGTTTCATCACTCTTTGGCTAATGAAGAATCCTCCGCGCATTATGGCCGTTTTTTTAATGCAGACAAGATAAAAACAAAATCGAAACTTCATACTGATATAATGATGATGAAGATGACGACCGCTTAGCCTAGTGGGTAGCGACACTGCCTACGAAGCTGGAGGGTTCAAATCTCAGGTCGGATCAGTATTTATATGAAGAATATTGATACTGGTACCGGGTCTTGGTTGTTATATGTATGTGGTGTCTTCGCTTGGTACCCAAAATATAAGCTAATGCTTAGTTTGGGGCCTAGACGTTGTTGTGATGTATACGTATGTATATTATGTTATATTCCACTGCTTTTATTATATGTTTTCACAGTTCCCGTAAGAAGTTGCCTACGTTGTCATATTTTTATATTTTACTTACTTTTACGTATTCATACAGCAAAAGGTATAAACGATACCCTTGAAGGGATAAACTGAATTCTATTCTCCCGTTCGTCTGTTACGGTCGATTACCTTCGGGACGACTTAAGTTATCAACAAGAAACTTGGCGTAGTTGTTAGTTGTAATGTAAATGTTGTAAAAGTACGACCGCGTTAAATGTAACGGTCAAAATATTTCAACGAAATTGTTTAGAATTTTCATGAGTCGAATTCAGAGACATTCCTAGAAAATTGTGATACTAAAAATAATATAATAATATCTGGGATATCCCACACAGTACCATCTAGTCCCAAAGTAAGCAGTATTATACTTGTGGTATGTGGTACTAGACAACTGACACGAAACAAATAGAACAAAGTTCATTATTGACTCATACTATTGATTATTTCTTTAAAAATAAAAAGGCGTCCCCTTGAGAAAATCGATTTCAAAATTTAAAACTACGCGAAAAAACCTTTAATTTAAACTTTGTGATTTCTATGCGGCGGAGTTTGTGAATTCTAAAAAAAATTGCTATTGAGTTGTTATAGATTATATATATGTAAGGAATATAGATACGCAGCAAAATAAACTGAATTCAATTTAGTTGCCATACTTTACCACAGATTGCGCTATCTAACTAGTTATTATCTTTTATAACAGAAAGCGCTATCTAACTTTAATTAGGCAATTTCCAGCAAAAATTAAAAGCGTTCATAGTGGTGGCATGTTTTATTTCTTAAAAAAATACGTATTAATAATAATATCTGGGACGTCCTATACAGCGCCATCTAGTCCCAAAGTAAGCAAGTATTATGCTTGTATTAAGGGATACTAGACAACTGATATACCTACATACTTAAATATTATTTTTTTAAATATATACATATATAGATATTTATACACCCACACACGGAACAAGTAGACATGTTCATGCACGCAAATATTTGTCCCGGGCGGGAATCGAATCCGCGACCTTTAGCTCCACAGTTAAGGTTCCTAACCACTCGGCCAATCCGCCAGCCCGATGTATTGTTTGAAATGGAAAAATTTGAATGTAACTGTGTAACATTTATAGATGGCGCTACATAATAAGTTTTTATATATCGTATCTCAAAAACGCCGCTTTCATGAAAATATCATATTCTACTTACAATTTTTAAAAACGACGATCTTTTGAATATCATATGTGTTGATATGAGGTGACTTATAGGCATGTAATAATAACTTGGGCCAATTGCATATAGCGGAATCGACAATGCCATTTATAAAAGTAGTCGCCGTACCTTCACACGCGTTTCGATTCCCACTGCCATACCATTTCTTCTGCTCCCCTTCTTGTATATTACTTCCAATACTTTTCCATCTTCCACTCGAAGTTTCCCTTTAGTTTTGTATTTTGGAACTTCGATCGATTTCACAACGAGTCTGTCTCAAATTTGGCCCCGTCGGGCCATGGTTCGAATCCGGGCGTGTACCAATGAGTTTTTCTGACTTAAGTACACAATATCACCGACACCGTGCTTCGGAGGGCACGTTAAGCAGTCGGTCCCGGACGCTGTCAATAGATGGCGGTCGTTACAGTTCCCAACCCGCAGTGGAGCAGCGTGGTGGATTTAAGCTCCAAGCCCCCCTCCTCACCCTGGGGGAGGCCTAAGCCCCTGCAGTGGGGTAAAAATGGGCTTATGATGATGATGATGATGATCGATTTCAAATAAAGAATGAAGATTACTTTCATTACCTACCTATACAAGAGATGATCAATCAATTCAGTCACTATCAAGCAAACCGTTTTTCATTCCTAATAACTGAATTGAGTCTACAACTGATTTACATAAATACGACTACAAACAAGTATCGTCATTATTTTTGTAACTCACGATTACTTAAATACAATCACCTGTTATTATTATACAAAATTGTTTTTGTGGATGTAAATACACGCTTTAGATATATCCATAATGTACCGGATATTGTACACATATTCTGTGTTAACCGTAGGATATTTACATAATAGGGTGTGAGTGAGTGCGCGTTGTCGTTGCCTGTCACGCTACAACGTCGTGTTTTAGATATATATCTATTTCGGCTAGAGTTGTGAGAAATAATTATCTGAAAACGGCAAATATCAAAATAAAGAAGAAATTCATTTCTACTATTACATAATATTTAACGAGAAATTTACTATTTTTAATCATCACCGATCATAAATTACCTAATTTCTTATTTTTAATTTTTTTGTCTGTTCGTTTGAATGTTATAAGCGTTCAGTCAAAATGAAATTATAAAACGATCACACACATTTCAATAAAACTTTCACATTTAAATAGATAAAATCATAATTCAACATATACTTATAGACTTAATAGAATACATATTCATTACGCTTACAGATAGGCGTACTATGCGGACAAAATCTGGAACGGAAACTAGTTTTCTTTTCATTTCATACATCATACATGTTAATTTATTTGCACTTACAGGAAATATTAATTTTAGTTTCCGAATCGATTTCAAGCACTCGTCTGCGTTTCTATAGAAAATGTTTCTCATTAAATACGCTTATGTCTTCCATGAAATTGACTTCAAATTTGTGGTTTACGAGAAATTATCTTTCGTGTTATAAATACACAAAGAAATAATCTATTTACCAATCGCCTTAATTATAATACAACTTCAGATTAAACCTAGCTTTTCTCTGAATAATTGCTTTATTTTTTTTTTAAGTTTATATAATAAAACCCAAATATAAAGTATTATCAGCAGTACGTAGTACTCGACAAAAGTACATACATGTTTCTGAATTAGATAAAAATAATAATACCTGGGACCTCCAACACAGCACCATCTAGTCCCAAACTAAGCAAAGCTTGTATTATGGGTACCGGACAAGTGATATACATACTTAAATATCTTTTTTTATAATATATACATATATAGATATTTTACACCCAGACACGGAACAAATAGACATGTTTATGCACACAAATAGATATTTGTCCCGGGCGGGAATCGAACTCGCGACCATTGACTCCGCAGTTAGTCTCTAACCACTCAGCCAAACGGTCAGCAACTCGGATACATCAGATATGTTAATATATTCAGATAACATACATTTAAAGTATTAACACTGAATACAGCTCGTATGAATTGCTTTGCTGGCCTCTACCACCATCTTTTCCATTTACTCTTATAATATACGTAAGTGCTTTAAAAATAATTCTCGTCATATATTCTACTAATGGTTTTTCTGGGCGAATAAAATAAAATGAGGTGCTTTCGGGTGAGAAGTCAATTTATTATATATATATATATATATATATATATATATATATATATATATATATATTATAAGCAACTAATAAGCAACTTTAAGTAGTAATCTATTACAAGGATTCATAATATAGAGTTGGTTTTTTACCATAAATTAATTTGACAGCAGCGTCTAGTTTTAATACAGTTTTGATTCTAAGGTTTTAATAGAGTCATAAATGTTAGTTCACAGTATCGAAGTGACATTTCGCAATTTCGGGGGTTGAAACTGGCACGCGGGGATTTCTAAGGGCGGGGTTCTAGTGCACTGAAACTCGGACTAAAACTCGCCATCATACACCGGCTAGCTAGCTAGCAGTAGGAGCGGTCAGACGGTAAACGCAGAAGAGGGCTTCCAGTACTTTTATGTTATTTACCTTTCGAGATACGAAAATTTAAATTGCAAAACTTCACTGTTAGAAATATGAATCTAAATAAAAACTAAACATAAATTAAAACATTACTTAATACATTTTTGATAGTCTTCGAAAATATATAACTTTGGGGCAACAAATAAAACAGGCGATCAATTTTCAATTATAAATTACGCAATATTTTACTTGCTTTTACTGAAAATTTTTCGAATTGAGATGTATTTTGATATACGCGTTTGAACAGTTTATATTGAAATAAGTTCTTTCATTTTCAATCCATTGAAGATAGTGAACATTTATTTAGGTACCTATTTCAATAAATTGCAAATTGTCAGATATTGGATTCAGCGTCGAATCCAGATTGGCGCCAGTTCAACGTTTAAAATGTTAATAAAATCTCGAAGTTCTTTCGACCCGTATTCTCAGTAAAATAGTATATGAAAAATTTGTGTCACATTTCATTGATTTAATTATTTATTTATGGGAAGGATTATTTGATTGCTGGAGGCCATGACCTGGATTAAATCAAATATTTAATTCATACTGTAGTTTTGTTATTTGTAATGTTAAATATTATTCACTGTTAAAACTAAATTACATATTTATTATTGTAAGATATTAATTAAATTTTTATGTTACATTGGTCGTCCTTGCGGTACCATATTGTTACTGAATATTCATGATCAAAATGCCCTAAACATGGACGCTAAATCGTATTCAGAGAAACGTATATGAAGTGGGGTACGAGAGGAACCCACCCTCAAAACGATGCAGTGATTGGTTATTGCATTAGTTGATGCAATTTACATAGATTATAGTTGTTATTTGATGTGCAGATGCGGTATTTAAATTCTAACCATATTAATGGATGTGGTATTTACAGTATTATTAAAAACAAAAGTATCTTTGATCGAACGATGAAAATAATTTTAAATTTCTTGGTGTGCTTTAGAATCAGTACAGTAAGGCGTGATCGGATGAACGAAGTTATAGAGCGTCTAGAGCTTACCGAATGAAACAGAAAGTTAAAAAAAATAAGATAAGCGATAAAAATGAAATCTCAAACATGTTTTTCTCGGTAACCGTTAGTTTATACCATCTGCTCACTTGAAACTTTTTGTTTAATTTGGTAAGCTCTACACGCTCTATAAGTTTCGACTATGTTCAGTCAAACATGGTGTATATAAAAGCTTTTATTTAACTTGTAACGTTCGTATGTGGGTGGCTGGAGTGGATATAACATTTACACACCCACATCAGTCCTGATAACACAGCCAGGATTGTCTTTTCGTCGAGTTAACTTTTCAACGGTTAATCGAATCAACTTGAAATCCTATAGATACTTGTGACTTGGATGACGATCGATAATTATGTTACCATCGAGCTGATTTGATGATGAAGCTTTAGAAGATGGATGACATAACCCTTCAATAGCTACTAGTAAACCTACAAAGTTTGGGCTCATTCGATTTGTCTTTACAAGCACTTTACATTTCATGTGGTGACGACGGTTTGATGGAGCTGAAAGGTGAATAACAAAACCCATTAATGCTAGTAGCAAACCTACTGTGGTGTCTCAGCTTGGCTCGGTAATGTAGGCGACATGGGGGAAATTTGAAATGGAATATGTGCTATAGTTGGATGGCGGAGGGTATATCTAAACATACTATCTAAACTGACGCTATCAATAGATGGCGGTCGTTACAGTTTCCAACCCGCAGTGGAGCAGCGTGGTGGATTTAAGCTCCAAGCCCCCTCCTCACCCTGGGGGAGGCCTAAGCCCCTGCAGTGGGGTAAAAATGGGCTGATGATGATGATATCTAAACAAGATTTTATTTAAAAAACCCGTGAAAAAAACGCTAAACACTAAACTTAAAAATTGATTACCAGTGTATAAAGCTCAAAAATACAGGTATGAAAATATGAAAAGTATATTTCAAAAGTTTATGGTTTTACTGCAAATAGAATGTTTTAATATAGTATGTATTATAACGTTTGACGCCACAAGCTTTTAAAATATACATTTAAAGTTGCTTTTTTAAGTAAAAACTTTGTTATTAAAAGGTGTTCTACATATATTTTATTCGGATTTTTTAGAACTAGAATGTGTTCTTTATTTGTGTTAATACCTAGACATATCCGCATGTCTTTAAAAAGCTTTTTGATACCTATATCTTTTTACTTTATTTCATTTGTTGCCTACTTTATAGACATTTTTTGTTTTTTTTTTTACATAATTTAAAAGAAAATTGATATATTTTTCGGCTATAATAGTTTGAACGCTTAGAACTGTCGTCTCTATGCTTGTATACACAAATATACATATACTTTAATGAATGTCTTGGATATATGATTACATGGATGTGGCAATAGACGTTAAATTGCGTATTAGTTAAATTAATAGGTATACGAAATCTCTGCAACTAGGATGTTTATAGAAATTTTGGCTCTATACTAACCTAGTTCTAACTTAAATGGAAATATAATTCAAAACGAAGCATGATTAAAATGCGTATTAACGTCATAATCATTTAAGACTATGGACGTTCACGCGTACAGCCCGTCCTTAAGCAGCTTAAGCTGTCGTTCATAGTCTTTATCGGTTTTTTCTTTTTTCTATTAAAGCTATGGTAACAACCCACATAGGGATCTGCATCCATGATGGAATACAATGTACGTTATATGGAAATATAAACACTTATTCTTTGAAGTAGCCAAAAGTGATAAGAAATTTGTAAACAGAGACCTACGGTCAATATAGAACAAAACTTGTTTTCACTTCATTATTAACTTTATAAAAGTTAAGCATTTTGTACGATGTACAATTATTATGTGCGCTACGCACACACTTGTTGAATCTTGTCTCGAAAATGCGGCACAAAATTAAAAGAAAACATTTCCGAAATGGGCAATAAAAAGGTTATTGTAATAAAAAAATAAAATTTTTAGGTTATTTACTTTCAATATAATCTTTTCGGGGTTTGCTTAGAGAACTACGACGTGACTATGTGTTTTAAATATTTTTTTAATTTATTTATTTGGAACATACAACATACAATAAACGCAATTAGGAAATAGGTATAATAAAGGTTGTACGGAAGTAGTATATAGCAATATAAATATAGCATGTCAAATTAAAGTTAAAACAATTATTGGTTACTGAACCGTACGTCCACCATGATTATTCCATATCTGAAAGGACGCATACGTTCCACCAACAATATATTTAACCACGTGTGTCGACCTACCCCTCGAATTTTTATGACTTAATATGTACCTCAAAAACAAAACAAAAAACATTATTATTGGTTAGTTTTCAATTACAATTGATGTTATTTATTTATTCATGAATTTGTGTATACATAAATACATGTCTTGTTTAGAATCAACAACTACTAGAAGCGAAACTACTACGTTAGGTAATTATCTCAAACAAGATTCAGTATAGGATGTGAGGCTAAGAGATGAAAAAAAAAATGTTTGAAAATTACATTAAAATACGTATGAGTTTTCCTAGCCATACTTGTACAGACATAGTTCCTGATGTGTATTTTGTTATTATTATAATATTATTAATTACAATGCTTTAGAATTTAATTTAAATAACAGGAAACAATGAATCGTGGATATACACGGAAAAAATATTGCCTGACAATACTATCATAACGTTTAGTAACAGGAAAAATAGTGTTTTAAAGTATAATTTTGTAACCTTGACAAGAAAGTATCTAATTTTAAAACAACGATTAAATTTGTATTGAGTACAAAAAAAAAAACTTGTAAACGTGAATATTATATATTTAATGAGAAATTTATTTAATTTAACAAAGTGTTTCATAAGAGTTACCAGATATTGTTAGATTTACTATAAAATTAAGTTAAGAATACTATTAAACTAGTAAGTGAAACAATAATTTTGCTACAGTAATATTATAGTACACATGACTATCTGTTTGACGGTAACAAATAAAACTGGAAATTATAGTCCTAGTTAGTATATATTTTTTCCCAGTAGAAATAAACATTTCATAAACCTTTGAAAAATGTTGAAAACTTTGTTTTTTGTTACATCATGTTCGACTCGAAAGGGGTAGGCAGGAAGTGGTTGGTGGATGCTTGTAAACATAATATATGCGCCGTTCGTGCTATTATAAAGAGTTTTGATTTTTCATGAATTATAATTAATTTTTAATGACAATTATTTATTTTTTTAATAAATATTTTATTATATCAAACAACCACTTCCTGCCCACCCCTTTCGGGTCGAAAAATATTTAACAAAAGCCGATGTCCTTTTTGTCGCCAAGAAAGCAATAATTATTATATTGTTATATTGTTTATATAAATATCTTTGAAATGGGTTCCGACTGAGGTCGCGCCAAGAGTGGGAGAGGGCGGCAGTAAAATTAATAAATTTGAGTATTTCTGCTCTCCAGTTAGATGGAACTTTGAGAGTGCTCTGAATATTAAAACATGGGTCAGAACGGAATTAATTTATACAAACCAAGCTCCGTTTCACAGAACATTCCTGTTTCCGAATTCATTTTGCGTTCGGAACGGGTCCACCGGCCATCCACGAAATCACTGTACTTACTGAATCAAATTGGTTTATCAATAAATTGCATTTCTATTGAGTACCCTGTTTTCAAATTGCAAAAAGAAACCATTGTTTTCTTATATTTTTTTATTGAAAAGATGCCACTTACGCTTGGCTTCAACTATTTATGACGACGTTCATATTTTAAGCAATTTTTGTGGGCACATCCCAGTAGTTCTATGTCGTTAGTTCCACATGGAACTACTGTAACCTAAAAAAATAATGTTTTGTCCCAATAGTTCATGTCATTTTAAACTATTTTATACCTCAACATTTCTTTTATAAGGAACTAAAATTATTTAGTTTCATAATATTTTCATTATAACCATTTCACCCCTCAACTTAAGGGGTAGTTTTTAAAAAAGTAGCTTTTGTTCATTTCCTAACGTCAGCCTTATCGTCTTATCAAAATAGGTTCAGCCGTTTAGGCGAGAAAGCCGGACAGACAGACAGGTAGCATGTATAATATTAGTGTCAATGTTATTTAGTTACCTTGTAGCTGTATGTTTCCCAACGAAAATAAAATAAAACGGCTTCTATTTATTTAATTAACGAACTCAAAATTTTTACAAAAACAAAATAGTAGGACTACGGGAGAACGCCCTTATTTCGACCTATGTGAAGCTGGAGAGATCTTGCATCCCAGCGAAGTACAATCTTAACCCTGCCGTATGTCTAACATGATTGTTCTAAAAAGCAACCCACACATAACTTTCCTGTTATTAGTTTCATTTAACAAAAATTCGGTGACTAAACATAATAATAATAATAAATAATAAAACTAATCCAATAATCCACCCCTCGTCGCCCCCGACGCAAATGTGCCCATGACGCTCATCGCATTGCCGCGCTGAATTGCAATGGCAATTTGTTTAATTTGTAAATTTTGTATGTAAATATCTTTTTTAACAACAGTTTTCCCGCGTTTTTCTTGGGGTTCTATATTATTTTGTAACTGTAATGCCCGTACGTCATAAAACAAAGAATACTTGTGAATTGTGGGTGGTTTTCTTTTAAAATTACAATTTCATTTATTATGCCAACTCTCCAAACAGTTAGTCGTCCTATGTTGCTTTCCAGAACAACACCACGAATTTGTAAAGTTATCTTTCTAACCCATAACCATTCATGTATTTCATAAATTTCTCTAAGTTTTTATCTTCTATTTCCATTTCTTTAATTTAATTTTCTGCAAATTAAAAATGAATAGTCCCCATTAAGGAACTAGTGGAAATAATGGGACTAGTGAGAAGCAGAGGTCTAACGCCGAGTTTTGAAATTCTCTCAGAATCTATGTATTTGAAATAAATATCGAAAATATCTTATAAACGTTCACTCGTGATTAGCAAAAATTCAGTTACATTGAGTTACTATATATTTAATAGGGATATCGTCTGCTTGTGAATTAAACTTAAACGTAATTATCATAAAGCTCAGTGTGTAAATCAACATCCAATAATGTTATCTTATTGTCAGTATAACGTATTATACATACTTATAATTCATCTGTACCGATGGTATGACTTTGGTGCCGTGGGAGAAGGGTAGGTGTCTACTTTGGGACGCCACGTGTGTCAGCACATTTGCCGCCCTTCAACTTGGTCGTACCGTGGGAACGGCCGGAGCCGCTGCGGAGTCTGCAGCCGCCAGAAAACGAGTCAAATACTCTGGAGAGTAAATACTTGTTCGTCCCTCTTGCGGTGGAAGATGCTGGCTGTTGGGGGATTGAAGCCAAACGTTTCGTCGCGAGCATCGGCCGTCGTCTAAAAGAAAGGGGACTCGACCCCCGTTCCGGTTCCTTCCTGGTGCAAAGAATTGCCATTGCAATTCAGCGCGGCAATGCGATGAGCGTCATGGGCACATTTGCGTCGGGGGCGACGAGGGGTGGATTATTGGATTAGTTTTATTTGTTATTATTATTATGTGTACCGTAAATATAATATTTCAATACATCTCCTATTATAATGATCTTTATGACATCGAAAATTTTACCGTAATGTTGTATTTTACAGTACTAGGCCTTTTTACTTTACACCAATCACAAATGAGCATTCTGTTTGTAACGTATGCGTAAACCGCGAAAAGCTACCAGCTTGCGCTGTTAGTTTCCGCCGTTATTACTACTAAAGTATTATTTTAATTATTTTAATCGCAAATGTATTGAAAAACGTCCTGTGATGCTCGTACTCAGTAACCTGGCTATTATAGTCTCGGATTATCTATATTAATAAAATTGTAGTGTCTGCCTATCTGTCTGTCTGTTCCGGCTAATCTCCGAAACGGCTGAACCGATTTCAATGAAACTTCACAGATATGATGAAAATATTATCAGGAGTGACGTGCAATAGGTTTTGTTTGTCTGTCCGTTCGTCTGTTTGTTCAAACTGATCTCTGAGTGGGGTATTAACTACAATTAATATTCCTGTCTAATTAATTAATTAAATTAATATGCCTGTCTGTTCCTGTTGATATCCAAAACGGCTGACTGGTTTTGGAACTGACTTGTGGAATAACTATTCTTCATGCTAAAATGGCTAACTGGATTTTCATGAAATTAGGTTTAGAGTTCTCTTAGGTAGTTAATTTTCAGCAAGTTCTAGAAAGTGTTACAATGTTCTGGAGCGTCGCATTCCTTTAACTGTGTAGTCCACGCGAGTGAAGCCGCGGGTGGAAAGCTAGTTATTTTAATGTACTACTATGGTAAATTATTTCTATCTCTCAGTGATATAGTACTCACATCGAATTCCTAGAACTATTTACAGTTCAATAATTTCGAAAGTATGTTTGCGCAAAGGTATCACTATTGATTTAACTATGATTATACAATAATGGTTCGTCAAATTATTAGCGTTTGCTATACGAGCGGATAATGAGGTATAGTGGGTATATAACTTTAGATTTGTAGCTCGTGAAGTGGTGATTATGTACGGATCTGCTACTAATTATATTTAATTAATTCCTCAAAACGTATACACTAAAATATCACGTTTTATACCAAGACGACCCGTATAGCTTTAACCGCGAGGGCATATACAATGTGTATGAAAACCTCTGATCGATCCTTTAGTGGGATACAGATATTGAGATGATTTAATTATTTAAATTACTTTTAACCACGATGTTAATAGGAAAAAATTCCCTTTAAATGTGTAATTTTTTTAAGATATAGGAACATTCAGCGACATAAAATAAAATAAAAAATAAAACATACCGTCAAAGGTCGTTTATTATTTATTTATAAACGCCTTTATTTTTTATTTTTTTATATAATACATGGGACATAGCACACAACGTCATCTAGTCCCAAAGTAAACTAGTATTATACTTGTGTTATGGGTTACTAGAAAACTGTTATACTTACATACTTAAGTATTCTTTTTTTTATTAATATACATATATGTCTATATAAATATTTTACGCCCACACCCGGAACGAAACAAACATGTTCACGCACACAAATATTTGTCTTGGGCGGGACTCAAACTCGAATCGAACTTGGCTTCGCAGTTAGCGTCTCTAACCACGCAGCTAATTCGTCAGTCGACAAACCGACTTGTCCGAGTCAACATGCTTGCTTTGTAGACATGCCGACTCATGTGTTTATTAAAATATTTTATAAATATCCATAGTCTAACCATTTTTTTAAAAGGATTGCTTAATTTGCTTAGATAAGATCACACCTCAATGCTGAGTGATACCTTAACGGATCGATCAGATGTTTATTATACATTGTATATAATCTCACAAATAATATTTTCCCGTTTTCATTCTCATTGTCGTAAAACTATTTACTTATACTTCTTGATGTTCGAGCAATATAAGTAACATTCAACAACTCGAGGCTTTGCTCTTCATAAATTTGGGAGTTATTATTCATACAATTCATATTCATACAATTCATACAATATTAATCAGTTTTTTTATCCTACGGAAACTTTTAGCTATGATAAGCACCACATATATTATTTTTAAATTTTTTCCAATGTTTAAGCCGTCATTTTCAAGATTACCTACTTTCACAGTTAATGGCAAGAACAAATAGGAACGGTAACTACCGGGATTTTTTTTTCATATAAAACATTTAATAAGCGACGTCAGTTTCCTCAGGAGTCAACAGATGGTGCTAGTTATTTAAACTTCAGAGCGAGCAAAAGACTTGTACGTATTATAACATCGGCCGTCGAGAGTTTGCGTTCCTGACAGGTCGTAATCGGCATAGTAATCGAATGGTTGATGTGAATTTGTACCGTCGGACGATTTCCGTTTTCAAATATTATTATTACATGCACGAATGACACAAAATTAAATTAAAATTTATATTAATATGTCAACTCACAACAAACATGATGTTATAGCTATAAATCTCATGTGTCAGGAACGCAAACTCTCGACGGCCGACGTATAACTAGTGTTATTTATTCCCCAACTCTCTAATTGCCTTCGTGCTAAAATCACGTCGTATGCATTGTTTCGTTAGGATGTGAAGAAAGGACAAATAAACCGATATTTCGCGCATTTATAATATTAGTTAGGATATATAGATTAAGTAAAGTAGCAAAGGAAACGATTTCGCTATATTTATGTAAAAGAAACTGTGTACTATATAGGAAAATATGGTATGCATGATTTTGCGAGTCGACAACCTTATCGACATGAAAATTTAATATTTTACTCCCGAGTTATTGAAATTCAAAGGAGTTAGGTTCTATAACAACCTCTTAAAATATCGATTTTTCCTTTTAATGAATTTTCCGGAAATTTTTCCAAAATTTATCTTAATTGAAATTGTCCCTGTGACGTCATCTGGACAGTTGAGTTTATTTCGCTGCTTTCCATAGTAAAAACCAAAAAATAAGAATAAAATATTTAGGTTAGTCACTACTACATTAAATAAAACTACAGACCTCACGAATCGAGGAAAATTTTATTATTTTATTTAGTGTTAGATAAAGCAAACACCTGTTCAGATGACGTCACAGTGATATTTAATTAATAAAATTTCAGGAATATAATTCCAAAAAATTTACAGGTAGTGGATTGGCAGCTACGAAGTTAAATTATTTTTATTCAGTAATAAAGTTTTTGTTTCTAGAGAAAGGTACAGATTGGTTTATATTTTCCGAGAAAAAATATAAAAATGATATATTAAAAATTTTGGTCCAACCTCTTTACTTCCATCGTATTACTGATGCATATAGCTAGATGCCTTATTTATCGCGCTTATAAGAGATTGAATTTAGCGTTTTCCTTTTCGTCCCGCGCCCTTCATTTACAGTGATCCCTTTGTGGTATCTTAAACTTCCTTTCTACGGTTTGGCCGAGTGATCAAATTTGTTCCAGAACATTAGCGGTCGCCAAAAATTAACCGCCGAATAGATTCTGGTTTCGCCTGTACAATGGAAATTTATTCATACTTATTCATCTCGAAAAGTTTTCGAGTTAATATTTATACCTTTAATAAACCCTGATTTCCAAATCAAAATATACGTTTCATGTTAATTAAAGATGACCGATTCTTAGAACCTTTTGACCTCTTAATTTTTTTTTATATTCGTCACCGCAGAGAATTTTATTTTAAATACTTACCTAAAAATTGTAATTTCTAATAGATGCACCATCATTTGTACCTATAAAATTGTAGTGTCTCTCTGTTCGGGCTAATCGACGACCGCTTAGCCTAGTGGGTAGCGACCCTGCCTACGAAGCTGGAGGTCCCGGGTTCGAATCCCAGGTCGGGTCAGTATTTTTATGATGAATATTGATACTGGTACCGGGTCTTGGTTGTTATATGTATGTGGTGTCTTCGCTATGTACCAAAAATACAAGCTAATGCTTAGTTTGGGGCCTATACGTTGTTGTGATGTATACGTTATTATTCATCATCATTATCATCATCATCATCAGCCCATTTTTACCCCACTGCAGGGACTTAGGCCTCCCCCAGGGTGAGGAGGGGGGCTTGGGGCTTAAGTCCACCACGCTGCTCCACTGCGGGTTGGGAACTGTAACGACCGCCATCTATTGACAGCGTCCGGGACCGACTGCTTAACGTGCCCTCCGAAGCACGGTGTCAGTGATATTGTGTACTTAAGTCAGAAAAACTCATTGGTACACGCTCGGATTCGAACCATGGCCCTATGGGGCCTTATAAATTTCAGACAGGTTCGTTGCGCTCTGGGCTATCACGACTACGTTATCACTATACGCTATTATTATTATTGAAAATTTCCATACATGTGGAGAGAGTGATGTACTTTTTATGGGATTTATTCATATTTATTTTCTATATTTATACAAAATTTACAGGTAGTGCAGAGGAAGCTACGAAGTCAAATTTTTATATTCAATATAAGATGTTTATATACGCACTTATTGAAAGTCAAAATGAATTGATTAAGTACAGTCTCCGAAACGGCTTGACCATTTAATGTTTTCATCCTGGAAATATTTACGTCACCTGCGTAAACTTCCGAAATTGTAGAAACTCTAGAAATCATGGAAACCATAAATTTCATATACTTAGATAGATACTTCAACCTTCATAGTTACATTTGTGGTTCCATTGAAATAGTGACCCATTGCTCTTTGAAACTGTACCCAACCTGTTCATTGAGGCTATGTATAACTTTAGAGAAACTTGAGTTATTCACTAATTGACGTTAAAACTTCGACTAACTGTTTCGGCTAAGGAAAGTAGAACTAAGTCTGGAGTCGAAAAGTTTATCAGTCGATTTGTTTCCTTCGTCCCGAGATGACTGAAGACGTCCCGCTGTCAACTGCATGCGCGGTTCCGCATCCGTGTCTTAACCCTCTTCACTGTACAATGGTACCAACCGTTGAGATAGTTTGACGCTACAAAAGCTTCTAACTGTTATATGATATGAATCCGACAACTGTTTTAGAATACGCTTCACACATTTAAATAGAAAGATATTTTCGGTAAAATAACGTCGTCTGACTTTCATTCATTCACAAATAAATACTTAAGTTTGTTGTGATATTTGTATTTCGACGGAAAATTACCCACAAGTTCCTTATATGATGTATCACATGTGATCACGGAGAATGCGGAAACATGAAATATTCCTCTGTAATTACGCCTATGGTTCACTTATGATACAAAAATACAGTAACTTATATTATTATATTGAACGTGCCAACTAACTTTACAATCTGCACAACGGTGGATGAAGAGAGAGTCGCTACTGAAAATCTGGCTTAAAATTATTCTGCTATCTTGTTTGTAAAGCGGACAGTGTACAGCACGGTCGCTAGTGAGCCATTCATACTAAGATGAGCGTTAATGGACTAACGCCACAGACCAGTCAACCTATAGACCACGCTTTAATAAACGTCAGTACGAAAACGAAATCGCCAAAAAGTGGCGGGGTGCGGGGAGAGGTCGGCTAGTTTTCATTGGCTCGTTCAAAATTGACAATTTAATGTCACTACATAGCCTTGGCGAATGCTACTCCCTGTCAAAGCGTGGTCTATAAGGTCGATTTGTCTGTGGCTAACGCACACAATTTGAGATAGTTGGCGCCACCTATCTAAGCAATGCTACTAGGGCTGTCTTATAGTAATATTACATAGTGTATAAAGCGTGATAATATAGTATATATAGCGTTATAGCCCAAAACGCAACGAACCTGTCTCAAATTTATATAAGGCCATAGGGCCATGGCTCGAATCCGGGCGTGGACCAATGAGTTTTTCTGACTTACGTACGTAACTATCACTGACTCCGTGCCTCGGAGAGCACGTTAAGCAGTCGGTCCCGGGTGCTGTCAATAGATGGCGGTCGTTACAATTCCCAACCTGCAGTGGAGCAGCGTGCTGGATTTAAGCTCAAAGCTCCCCCCTCACCCTAGGGAAAACCTAGCCCCTACAGTGGGGTAAAAATGGGCTGATGAAGTGAAGATATATAGTATAGTAGTATTATTTATAAACAGTTTGATAAATTTTTTTTTTAAATTTTTAATCAATAAAATAGCGCTTGTTTTATTTTTAATGTGTTTCATTAAAATACGCAACAAAATATGTTTTTCAGCATTGCTTACAGTATGTATTAACAAGATTTCATTTAATGTTTCTAGTTGGGTGAACTTGCATCTCTTCCATACCACTATTTTGCTTCTTTTACTGAGAACTTCTATTTATTATATGTATGTATATTTATATGTAAATTATGATATGTAGCTACATATAATCTATGAGTACGCTAAAGAAAAATTATATCCCTATGGGATACTATGGATTATATGTGAAAATAAATATTAAGTTTTAATGAAAATTTCCCAGGAAAATATGGTAAATTGTTCATGTTTTCATACAAAAAATATGATATCTATTATTCATAGGGATAGCTAACGGAACATAAACAATAGACAGACTATACTATAAAAATATTTATTTCATTAACTTGTCATATATACATTGCTCTTTCTTAAACTATCGACTATTTCTGTCATCGAATTAGACCGGTAATGAATTCACGTGCTACACGCCCAACTAATCAGAAAGTGATCACGGCAAGTTTTCTATTTAATTGGCCCTTATTGACCTTACAGTTAACAGCGATAGAAACGTGGTCAATTTACAATTTTTGGGAGTCTTGAAGAATTGACTAAGTAATGGTTATGCTAATTATTCACAGCTATTTACATGTGACTTCCTAAAGTTGGGATCACCTATTCAGGATGATGATGAGGGTGTATGGGAGGATAAGGAGATGGGTATGTGTCGTATGTGCGTCACTGGAGAGAGCGCTAGCGTGGCATTCCGCTTCATCGGCACGGAGTTGTAGTAAGGGTGACGCCCGCGATGTGCGGTCTAGACAAACAGCCGCTCTCACCGCACGAGCTAATTCCCCGCCCGCTTCGTTTTCTTGCAGCCATCGACGCAGCCACGCACCGAGCCACGACAGTTCGCATTCGCAGCGCAATGGGTTGCCAGTCAGTATAAGACCACCTAAACAGAAACATTTCATCTAATTAAAACCTATCGCATTGTACTATTTATTGACTGGTGTTTAAACATGAAAAGCAACGTGTTAATAACTGCTCGATTTTGAATTTATTATATTATATGTAATGCAATCAAATGACTATAATTGAATAAAAACGAAAGTGAAAAAAAAATTCTCTATAGAATGTGCAAAGATTTCGATAGTAATTTTAACAATATGGATTTGTTCAATACTAACAAGGAATCATTTAAACCTGAGTTAAAAAGGCAATTAAGTATGTATAATAGGTAAATTCAAGTTATTATTATTGTTAGTCTTTTGTGTTAATATTGTTATTTCTGCAGCTTTATTTGCGTGGTGGACGTTTACTTCAGTTTCATTGTTTTTAATTCTAAATTTAATTTTCCAGTGAGAAATTTATTAGGTTATAGTTGTAACATTTTTATTTCTCATACTGTACTGTAGCATATTTTAAACCACACCTGTAACTGTTTTTTCTTCTAATAAATAAATAAATAAATAAATAAATTGAAAAGTATTCTCATATTTTAAATATTATAAAATATATAAAATATTTTGTGACAATAATAAAGTAATAGTTACTGAAATCAACAAATTACTTGATTATTAAATAATATTTATCTGTCATCAGTGATTTTCGGAAAATGACGAAGTTTGAATCCTTTTTAAGTCTTTATATACTCACCCGATAATAATTTGGTGGCTACCTGGCTCCAGCTCGTGAAGTTAGGATAAAAAATAGCCGGGTTGAGAGAGGTCAGTCTATTAAAGCTTAAATCTATGCCAAGCTGAGGCACACGTCCGAGGTGTTTCATGAACTCGATCGGTAACTCAGTCAAGGACGTCTCGGTGATCTTTAAGAATAATTCATGACACTCTGCGAACGGCTCGAAAGCTTCATCAAATATTCTCTTCAGAGTGGCACCACGAATTTCCAAATAGCGTATGTTTCTCGCATCGATGCCGTGTAGTTGGTCGGCAAGCGCCTCGTCGGTCCAATGCACCACCAGTTTATGCAGCGATGGCAACGATGCAGTCATATTCGATAACCGAAAGGTCCCGTGGTTGACGGACGACCACGACTGTGCATGCAGCGAGCGAAGGGAAACGAGGGGACGGAAGGAATCTTGGTCAACTATGTCTAAATACTTTAGACCCACTAAATTCAAATGAGATAAGTTGCTCAACCATTTAAAACTATTTGGCGTAATCCTCACTATGGGATTGTATGAAACGTCCAATCTATTTAAGCTGGTCAGATGGAGCCACATTTTTGGCACTAGCGAGGTGAGCCGATTACGACTAAGGTCTAATTGACGGAGGTTCACCAGTCGCTTTACGTCATTCTCTTTGAAACTGTTAATGTAATTTGACGTCAAATTGAGACTCGTTAAGTTTGTTAAAGGTAGATAAGGCACTGACTTTAAACTTATATTTGCAAGGTTCAAATGCCTCAACTTTGGTAAGTTGTGAAACAGCTCTTTGAAGTTCGCTTTGATAGAGTTAAAACTCAAGTCGAGTTGGCGCAGCCCGGCGAGACTCGAAAACGTGTTATCGGAGAGCACGGTTAAAAAATTGTGGCCTAAATTTAAATCTAGTAAAAATGGCGTGTTCCGAAATATATTGCTGTCTAAGTATTCGAGCCGGTTATGCGATAAATCGAGAAAACGCAGCGTGAAACCAATTTGCGAGAACGCCGTTGCAGGGAACAACGCGAGCTCGTTCCAGCTCATGTCTAAATGTTCTATTATTGTGTTCTTGAATACATCCCTGGGTAGCAATCTTAGGCTATTATGGTCCAATTTCAAATATCGTAATTTGTTTAAATTGTTGAATTGCTCTACGGATAATTGTGATATCGAATTATAAGATATATCTAAAATTTGCAATGATAGTAATTCACTGAATGACTTTTTCTTTAACATGCTGATTTGATTTTTATGCAGATCGAGTATCTCTAAATTTAATAACTCACCGAAAGTATCTTGCGATATGTGAATCAGTTGGTTGTGTGAAAGAATGATTTGTCTAATAGAGGAGTAAAACGCGGCGAAAAAATTGTTTGGCACTTGTATTAGGTCATTGAAAGAACAATCTAAAATATTTACATAAACGTCTTGATCACCCTCTAAATGATTGATACGATTCCTACTTATATTTAGCGTAAAAGTGATATCCTGGTTGGACACGTTGTAGAGGGAACTCAAAGAAAACCGACTAATATTATTTTCTTGTAATTCTAATATTTCTAGTTTAGGTATATTGGTAAAACTTTCCATTTCTATCGTATCTATTACGTTCCCAGCGAGAGATAAATATCTCAAGTTGGGTAAGTTGGAGAAACTGCGCTTAGTTAAGTTATTGATTCGATTGTACGATAAATCTAAGTTCCGCAACTCCGGCATATTGACAAACGTCTTGCCCTGTATAAAGCCTATAAAATTATACGCAAGTCGTACATTGCTCACGCTCAACGATATATTTTCGTAATCGCCGTCCAAAATCACTTCTATTATTCTATTGTAGTCCAGATTTACGTATTTGAGGGTGGGGAAGATCGCGAGTTCAGACAACTTCAATATGTGAAAGTCGTTGTTATCGAACGATATCCAGCCCAAATTGTCTAACTCGCCCTCCGTCACGAACGGAAATATTCCACTAAATAGCGTAGACGACGATTCCAATACGTGTAACGAACTAGTTACGTTAGAAAACGCCTGCGGGTGAACGTAATACAGGTCGTTGAAGCTCAAATTTATCTCTTTTATCGGCATGCTCTCCGGAAACACGTTCTTATAGATCTGTGCGATACGGTTACCTCTCAGATTGATGGTGGCGAGGGCGGTCGACCAGTCGCCAAACTCGTCGGGCAACAGGTGAGATATACGGTTGTAACTGAGATCCAAGTAGCGGAGATTCGCGGCCTCTAGCGATCGTAATGCACGTGGAATGGTTGGCAAGAAATTGCCGGCGAGTGACAAGGAATGCAAGCGTGGCGGCAGACGAGCTAACATCGCGAGCCGGTTGTAAGCAAGCGACAGATGTCTTAGTCGCATCGCACCTCCCAACGAGTCCGGGATTTCCATCAGCCTATTGTGCTCGAGCTCGAGGTGCTCTAAGCTGCCTTTTAGCGCTAAGAAAACGTCTCGGTGCACACTAACCAACTTATTGTAAGATATGGACAATTTTTCAACTCGATTGGTCGCATATACGACACGCGGTACAAAAGAGAATTCATTCAGATCGAGAATGACCTGCCGCGTCTGAAAACCCCATAGAAAACCTACCCCGGACGACTCGTTCAAGTTGTTGTTGCTCAAATCTAACTTGTCCAACCTTTTGGTTCGGTTGGTCGAGCAAGACACGTTGGCGTCGAAACGTATCGCATTATGTCTCAAGTGCACGGCTTGTAAACGCGGCAGGTGGTGAAATAAATTGCAAGAGAACTCGTGTAAAAAGTTATTAGAGAGTTTAAGGAGAGTTAAGGATTGCGGCAGGGAGTCTGGGGAAATGCTGCGTAAATGGTTCCCTTCGAGATCGAGTTGCAAAAGTCGGTGTAGTGATATCAGCGCCTGCGGTCGGAGATGTGTTAACTGGTTATTGCTGAGAGATAAACTCGTGAGCGTTTCTTCCACGTTGTGCCATCGCACGTCCGGGCCAGCGTTGGCAATGTTGTTGCTAAAATTGTTAAAACAAAATCGGTGGTTCATGAAAAGTCCTGTCTAAGAAAATTTCGATCGAAGTAAATTGGTAACGAGAAAACTTACTTTTGCAAGTTTAACCAATTTAAAACTTTTAAGTCCTTTAAGCTTTGTTGAGGTATTTCGGTGAATTCGTTGTATCCCAGGTCTAATGATGCTAATGTTGTCGCCATTGAACTGGAAAACGGATTTTTTATTAATGAAGGCTTTAATTTAATGTTGTAACAAAAGTGGAAGATGAATTATTTTACAGTTCCGTAGTGCTTTTGGAATAGCCTAACTACAAACAACAATAAGTAGTTTTATAAGAACACTTTCGGAAGCGCGATTCAAAGTTTTCAGAGACATTTACATACTGAATTTATATGCGTTCCTCTTGGCTCAGAAATTTCAACTAACAAACTTGAAGTGTGTTAATAAATTTTTTGATTTTTTTTAATCAGAATAAACGTACTTACCTACTCATTATATTCAGTTAAAATGAGATATTTACTCATGTTCATTTTCATTACGAGTATTTATAAAGGTATAATTATTGAGATAATATAAAAGAAACAAAAAAGAATGCACAATAATCTTTATAGATCTGTATATACACATAAATAATATAAAATAAAAAAAGAAAATGCTTTATTCAATAAACACTATTATACACACAACAATAAAAATAAACGGCTATGAAAAACAGTAAGTAACTAAAATTAACATAAAACTTTAAAAATGAGTTATTATAATATATATTACATGTATATAATATATATATATACATATATAGATATGTTACACCCGGACACGGAACAAACAGACACGTTCATGCTAACAAATATCTGTCCCGGGCGGGATTCGAACCCGCGACCCTTGGTTTCGCGGTTAGGGTCTCTAGCCACTCGGCCAAACGGCCAGTCATTCCAATAGTAATATTTAAGTGCTTGCAGTAAACCTTACTAGCAACCGACAATAAATGATTATTATTATTATTAATAATAATGTCGGCAGATTCAATACGATAAACAACTTATACTTGTCATAATTTAAATAAAACCGAAACGAATTATTAGTTCTCCATACATTCAATAGAATCTTTTCAATAACGCTTTATGTCTAAAAGGTAAAATCCCAATACACAGGGAGATTTCATTACTTTAAAATTTTTTTCTAGGTGTTAGGCACTACCTAAAGACCCAGTTAAAAATAGATTTTTATCAAAAGAACCATCGACACTGCGTTACTAAATCAAAAATAAATATTAGACACAAGTAAAGATGGCCACAGGTATAAAGGGAAATTATACACTATTATACAGCCGGCAGTTATCCTGACGCAATTGTCAGTCGTCCGCGATTCCCCACGGTGATACGATATGTGGCGTCATATGGTAGTAATTTAATACTTAGTGATACTAAAAAACAAAAACGCCAATATTTATATTTAAAAGGTGATAAAAATCAGCTTGTGTTTAATGTATTTGTCATAGATAAAGCAAATAGTGAGACAGATGTATGAAAATATGAAACTCTAAAACAGTCGTCTTTTACATATTTAAATTGCAATGACATTCTACTAATATTAAAGATGTGAAAGCTTGTATGTTGAGTGTTTAGATGTTTGACAGGCAATCACGCAGCAACGAAGAAAAGGGTTGACGTAATTTTTTGCATAATTTATGAACTGGAGAGTGACTACTTTTATCCCAGAAAAAGCCACAGTTCCTGTGGGACAACTATTATTCATGATTAATTAAGATTCGTTTAGAATTTCGTTAAAATTTGATATAGAAATTTCTTAGATAGGTAGTTAAGTTTCAGAATGTTCTAGAAAGTCTCACAATTTCTTCGAGCGCCGCGTTCCTTTAACGGTCTCGGTACAACCGTGTAGTCCACGGGGACGAAGCCGCGGGCGAGAAGCTAGTGTTAAGAGGTGTACCATCAGTAAAAAGAAAAGTGGTATAATTGGGCTTTCACAAAGTTGATCAGATGGATTAAAATTATTTGTCATAAAATGTAAAAAACAGGCGTTAAAATTTATGTAGATTTAAAACTTTATAATGGGAAATTGTAAAAAGTATATTTAAGCAAAATAATCTTAATAATATTAATACCTGGAACATTCCGCACAGCGCCATCTAGTCCCAAAGTAAGCAAGTATTATGCTTGTTTTATGGGTTACTACGAGTATACAACTAATATACATATTTAAATATTCGCGATTTGCCCGTGGGATCACCAGATTGTACCACCGTTGGTACCATGGGAATTTTTTCTTCCCATGGTACCACTAATAATAAACCAATGGACTATTCTATATTGCTCCTGATATAAAAATTAAAGGAAACTATTATTACCCATAACACCCAGGCACGGAACAAATAAATATACATGTTCATGCACACAAATATTTGTCCCGGTCGGAATTTAAACCAAAAATGCAAATCGTAAGCAAAAGGTGAATAAATACCTAAAAGCATGCGGTTCTATGTGGCTCAGTTTGTTAGCCACTAAAACCAGCGTCTGCAAACGGAGTCCGTCGAGCGCGCTCTCAGGCAGTATTTCTAAATTCGACATGCTTATATCCAAGTGCTGTAACTCGATACCGGGCCAATCTGAAATAGAAAACTCGGTTTTATTCTGAGCAGACGTTCATAAAATAGCTCAGAGAGCTTCCTCTAGTCTAACATTTCCAGACATAATATTTAGACAATAAATTAAAATAATTATTAATCAAATCAGACTGCAAAGTGAATATAAGTCGACGTACAAAAATAAATATTCAACGTTTAATTACTATAATCGATTTCGTTAAAAGTTCTGTCCGATTTCCATAATGAATCGGTGGATGTAACGTCGACATTTTAAACTTTAATTTCAATTCGATGATAAAATATTATAATCGGCCACCAGTGAGGGAATACAATAGAAATTCTAGCTCCTATAATAAATGGAAAAACTTTTAAAGTGATGATAATGGCGGAAGGACGCCGTAACTAAAACTAGTTATTCGTTATCATTTCCGGGACGAAAAGTTTTGGGACTCGGTCTTGCGGAAAACTCGCAATATGCTGAGTTAGCGAACAGTTTTTTTTTCAAGTTACCACTTAAACTTGTAACCAATATGCTGATATAAATTTTGGATTGACAATTTAATAAATCTTGAAAAGCACATTTTTATGAGGTTATATTTTTAAACGTGTGCTTATTTAGAAGTTTTCATTATTTGGATTAATAACGGATTCCGTATCGCTGGAATAGCTGTTTTAAAAAAAATCGGTGTGGGCAATATCGGTATACTAGGGTAATTTTTTGAGTGAAAACTTTGTTCTTAATCCCAGGTTTAATTTAAGAAGAAAGCTTGACTACTTATTTTTCCTGCTAGACCTACATTTTAGCGGACCTAAATATCTACATAACGACGCACAAATATCCTGTCTAACTCATTCTCTTGCCGAGTTATGACTAATCCTTTGGTCACATGGAATATATTTCGAAACACTTCTTCGACGCCCCTCCCCCGCTCGATGATATAAGTGAACTAAATAGGACATTGTTTATTACAGTTGGTTTTTTTCAATTTAACTCATTACAATTTAATAATGATTAGTGTGATTGAAGCTATATTTTATTGTTAAATAGCTAGCATTTTGTTGTCGCATAATTTTTGCAACATGATATCGAGTTATGAGTACAATCGGTCATATTTTACATTTACCGGTTTCTAAAACGCATTATCAATATGTTGAAATATGTCCCTATATCGATAGATGCAATATACTCTCATAACACGTCTCAAATCTAAAAGCATCTATCTGTATATGTATATATTATAAAAAAATAAATAATAATATTTAAGTATGTATGTCAGTTGTCTAGTACCCCATAATACAAGCATAATACTTGCTTACTTTGTGACTAGTTGGCGCTGTGTGGGATGTCCCGGATATTATTATTATTCTTATAACAAGGAAGAAGTGGCCTGGTGTCAATATTAGTGAGCACGCCGCAAAGATGTGAAATAATTTTGTTTCTGATCCACACATTTCCATTATACAAGGGTCTAAAACGTGGTGAACTCTTAATGAAGCCAACGTGTATTATTCGCGTGCTAGGAACGGCCCTCGGTGTTTTTGTCACGTATATAAATCCGGCGTCCAATAAAAACCTTCCCTGAGATTTGTCGTAATTATCATCGTACTAAAAAGACTACAAACAAAGCGATCTCATTATACGAGACTGAGGATGTTTTTTTATGTTTTTCTCGTAATAATGAGATTTAACAAAATTTTTTTAGATCTTTTTTATACTTCTACTTAATATCTTGATTTTCATCCCCACTACTAATTATGCGTACTAAACCCCTCAATCGGTAGGTATTAGATTTTACTAAATTTTGTTATTTTGTGGTCCGTGGAAATTTATTCAGATAAATAGTAGCTATGTTACTCTCCGTCCCTTTTCTTATTTCCCTGCGTCACGTCATTTCGTTACTTCATTACGACGTGAAGAAATGACGAAGGAACAATCACACTTTCGCATTTATAATATTAGTGTGGATTATAGTATAAATTGTATTCTTAGGCTAAAAATTTTGTGATATTCTCAAGCAATGATAGCAAGATTATTTTATTTTTATTAGCATTTTTCGCAGCTTATACATTTTCAATTTGTACTGGCATGTGATATCTGGGGGCACGGCCGTGCCCCCACCAAGTCGAGCGAAAAAGCGTCACGGCCGTACCATCCTTTTCTCGAAGCAATTCAGACCATTTTCGACCCCCTGTAACTTCGTTGTGGATAAAACTAGAAGACTGAAATTTTCAGTAACCATGCAGGCATATTATATAAGCATATTACACGTTTTCATTCAATTTGAACCAGTATTTTTAAGAAATTATAACGGGTCAAATTTCTTAATTTTGTCACTCACTGACTCACCGATCATCAAAATTCTAAGGCACTTCTAGCAGACCTAGAAACTTCAAATTTGGAATATAAGTAGTGTTTGGTGTATGAATCAAGGAAAAACTAAAAAATCTAGAAAAGACCGCAAAAAAAAAATTAAGCTCATACAGCCAAGTCTTCAGTTAAATTTTTCAATATTGGCTTTATTCGTAACGATGTTTTATTACGGCAGTTATTATTATATTGCGTGCGAAGCTGCGGGTTTAAGCTAGTCCCATATAAATATAGGCGCATGGTAGTGCCCCTGCCAAATCGAGCAAAAAATGGGTATTCCCGTCATGAAAACACGTGTATTAAATTATTTATTAATGCAAAAAACGTACCTACGTGCGTATTCGTACTTATTACGAGTGCGTAAGGTTGTATAATATATCTTAGAAAAACTATATACATATAGATATACATATATACAATAAGTAGAAGGTACCGAAAAGGAAAAAAATAGAACTGTCTACAAAATACAAAAAGAAATGAGATCCCCCCAAAAACAATACTTGTCAAAAAAACCAAGTCTCGCAACTCAGTTGTTCTGCGGTAAAAAGTTGTGAGATTCATGTAATACCAAGTCGGTTATTAATTTATTCGGTTATAAATATATTGAGACTTGGCCATCGCACTAAATAATTGAATTTACATGTGTTTTCAGGCGATTGAATTTACACGTGTTTTCAGGCGATGGCCAAGTCTCAATATATTTATAACCGAATAAATTAATAACCGACTTGGTATTACATGGATCTCACAACTTTTTACCGCAGAACAACTGAGTTGCGAGACTTGGTTTTTTTGACAAGTATTGTTTTTGATGGGATATTACTTACTACATAAGAATATCGATGGAAAATCGTGAAAAATCTTCATTAGAAAAAGCACGTCCAGTGAGTCAACTGGAAGTGACTTTACACGGAACCGCAAAGTTCAGCTTCAACTTGGTGACTCGTTCGCCAAGTAACTCCGTTTGTTTGTTCAGTTCATTCTATTCGTACGGCAGACAACGAACGTAATTTAACTTCTTTCCCATCCGGTTCTTTTCCGTTCAATTCGTTCAATCGTTTTAAAATTGCAGTACTGGATTTTATACGCACATGTCACGATAGTTACGACAAGCAGGAAACAGATACTATGTGTGTACTTTGAAACATATGACCGCTGTAGTGTTTGAGTTGAATTTTAATTAAAATTTCAAAAGTAAATCCACTGAGTCGTAGTGCTAATCATAATAGTGAGGCACACGCCTCTGATTATAGAAAAGTATATTGCAATTGATGTTCACATAAAAAAAGTATTAATGCGATTTGCTATAAGGTGCAGGGGATGGGGATGTATTTTTGTCCAACACACTACGACTCAGTGGATTTACTTTACTTTACAGTAATTATGTAATTACTAATACTACCAAGTCTTGAATTTGTTGCAAATTGTAACATAAAAACTGATTCTATAGCCAAGGGGCATATTATACTTGTAATTTTATATAACGATAATGAACCTAACCTAATAGATGATAAATAAATAAAATTTCCAACTAACTTAAGACTTGGTAGTACCACGGGCAAGTAAAAACTATCCCGTTATACAACCGGTTGTCCATAGTAAGTCCACGGGAAAAAAATTATCATGGACCAACTGGTAGTACAACCCTGGTAGTACGACGGGCAAGTCATGAAATTTTTTTTTATTGGTGCTTGATTATAAGGTGATAAATGCATATTACGGAATTTTGAGTTAATGTATGCACGATGTTGGTCCGACAAGTAGGTACAACAACATAGCACTTTTACTACAACATAGGTTTAATTGCAGGGAACTGTGACAGTATTATTAAGCATTCTAAAATTTTATTCCGTTCAATAAATATTGGGTTCGCTTTAGGCTCTAACGTCCAAACATTAAATATGTAATACGAAATTGCGGAGCAGTCATACTACACTTGTTAACTATAGCAATCACGATGTGTTTCCATGTTACTTTTCTATATTAAACAGTTAGGTACGTCCCCTATTATTTGCTTCAATTTATATTTATATCGAAATAAACAAATAGGTACTTAAATAACAATCAAACTGAGACGTACATTTTAATTATTTATATGCCTAAAAATATTTATGTTATTCACAAGCAAATGTAATCAATAGAAATGAACTTTGTTTCGACAAATTGTATTAAAATGTCAAATATAATAACGTGACATTTCAGACTAACAGTATTATATATCCACATAAAGTTTTTGTAAAAAATCGATTGTCGTAGTCGAGTAATTACGAATTATAGGTTTCGACTTTAAATTAGTTAATTACTTCTAATAGCCGTTACGAACTTTCGAATTGGAAGTTTTTTTTTGTATGGAAATTAGAAAAAGTTGTTGAGCGTGATGTGGATTTTAATTCCATCGGTTTAATAAAATATATATATAAGTAGTAGCAAAAACACGGTGCCGAAAAACAACGCGTTGAAACCTCACCTTGAACGTAGAGCGTCCTTGGATACTTTGACTAATGAACTTATTTATGAAAAATTATTCCTTTGTACTTTTTCATTTCTTTTTCATACCAGCGGCCAGCAAGGTTTTGGCGTATATATGTGCGTGTTTCGTATATTAACAATCGAATCAGCGAGATCTTAAGAATTCATTATTGTGTGAGTGGTACCCTGTTTATTTTATTTTTTGGGTAAAGACTTGACTAAAACACTGGCTTAGTACAATAATACATACCTACACTACAAAAAATAAGTGTACTTCAGACATGCTTCAGATATGAAATGACGTTTGTATTTTTTCTCTCGATAGCTCTAGTTAAACGCTAGAAACCATAGAGATAATTAAATTGAGTGGGCAAGCTCCATGAAGTCCTCTATGTAGAGGTTGGGCATGGCATGGTTGCCATGGTTGGGTTGGACATAGGAGAAAAAAGGATGGAAAATAACTGTACTCTATATAAATGAAGGTACTCCTACGAGGTACTTTTATTCTCTGTCTCTTTCTATCGAGACCCGCATTTTGGACTGGCTTGCCTACACTTTATAATCTATTGCATACTCTATTCCATTATCTCTCGAAACACCTTGAAAAACGCTGCTAAAAAACTCTATACCAAGTTTTATGACGATTAAAATAAGATCGATAACAACGAGGATTATACCGTATTAAAAAACCTGTTACTATGAAGTAACAGTCCAGTTATTTACTCTCACCATCGTTCGCATGAAGCTAGATTTTTTCACTAAATGAAATTAATGGCTGAAAGGCGAGTCAAAAAAAAATGTAAAGACAAGGTTTGCACGTCCTATTGAAGACATCATAACCGCTGCAATCTATTTGAATACTTAATGCTTTCATCGAAAATTAGACGAGCATAGAGTATAAAGATATCCTTTAGAGAAAGGTGCACAGGTACAGTTACAATCAAACTTATGGCGGATCCGAAAGTACGTACAAGTCGCGTCGCAATAAACAGTTTCAGATATAGCAGGGGACAGTGGAGCGAGGGATATATGATTGTACCTGCTCAAGCCCGCTCAAAGCGTTATATTCAGATCCGCCATAAAATTTGACGCGATCTGTACGACAACGCGTAGTCAGTTTTTGAGTTCGAGTGCACGCGGTCTTCTTATTTAACAGTGTCCGATAGTTAGTATCTAGGTTCATAGCAAAACTTATGCGATTAACGCAATTAAACGGATTATTCAATTATTTAAATATTATGTCTCTTAGGTACCTACTTGAACGCACTGCATTTTGGGGCCTCATCTAATAAATGTAGGACTTCGCACTCACACTTACGGGCCTTGTGGAGCAACCCTAGTGTCTAGTGTTGTAACTATGGTGAACATATCGTTACTCGAGTATCGATGAGCCATCTTACAGATATACGTGCTAGGTGTATAGCCAATCAATTGTTACGTAGTCAATTAGTATGATAGATCATCGGCTGTCTGCGATTTACAACCTTGATTATGCGTCTGTTAATTTCGAACTAATAAAATATTCATATTGCTTTGGTTTACAAAGACTGTCGCAACAAATCATTAACAAAACACTCGCACTGATGCGTTTTAAAGCAACTCCACTCCACCAACAATCTTATATACATAGAAAGGTTGTATCAAGCTCGCTTGCACCTACGAAATGCGTATTACAAGTATTTCCAAACAAAACGTGATCTGAATAGCATCGCAGGCCAATCTCTAGAATGCGACCGAAAAATATTTTTTTCGTCTACCTTAAATTTTGCTATTAGCGCATCATAACGTGTCAAATTTTCGTTCATTGTGTGCTGTATTTCTCTGTTATCTATCGAAATCACATTTTGTCTGTTACATATCGCTCGAATTTCGTGAAATCTTTGTGAATATTTCGTATTAAGGTCCGGGTTTCGCTAAAATCACAGGGAGATAGATACCTACGTGGTGATATCCAAAAGAAAGATATAGATAAAAAAGATACCAATATAATTGCGAAATATTTGCATTTAAAATAACTTTTTTGAAGTGAAACTTCTTATGGCACGGGGTGAGCCTAAAACCAAAAGAAAATGCGTCACGCTAAATAATATAAGTGGGGGAGACATAAGGAACAAACGGCTTTCACACGAGAAGCCGGTTGTTCCCTATATCATTACTACTGACTGCTGAGTGTGGGTAGTAAGGCCAGAACGTTACTCAGTTTCGTGTCCTTGACAGCTGCGTCATATATCCCCACTACTAACTGCTGAGTGTGGGAAGTAAGGCCAGAGCGTTACTCAGTTTGGTGTCGCTGGCGGCTGCGTCATTACTCGGAGTGTCAATAGATGTGAAAACCGTGAAAACCAGATTGATGTTGATAATTTTAATAACATTATGCAAATTCAAATTTCAATACTAAAAATTCTAAGTTTTCACTTCTGTCGGCAGTTCTTATAACTGTTAATTTTTTTTTTTTTTTTTTTTTTTTTTAATAAATGTTATTTCCATTTCATTTTGTTATTTCAATTTCATTGTGCTTCTTACGGTGCTATTTATTTTTACTCGAAATAATATTATGCAGTGATATCATACTATTAGCCCATTCCATTGACAGCCAGCTGCAGATGCTCAGGCCCCCCTCGCAGGTTGGTCAATTTTAACGACTGCCATCTATTAATGGCTATGAAAGACATTACAGTCGAAATAACAATAGAAGTCCTTTTATATTTTTTACTAATATTTAGTTTTTTTTATTTGATCCAATAGTAAACATATTTTTTTTTTCATGAGTGTATCGTTTAGCGTTAAGATCATTCGATCGTTGTTAGTCCATTGTTGCCAAATGAGGTCAGTGTTGTTTGTATTTTTATGTCGCAAGCATAACCCCGTTAACAAGAACACAAAAAATATTCAATAAATTAATAATTGTCACTTAGTATCAAATACTGTCAGGTTGAGGTTTTAATGACCAGCCAAATTTAACTATACTGACTTTTGATAAAAATCCGTTGGCCATAAAAATCGTTCAATAGAAAAATATTCAGTTAAGACTACGTAAAACTTTCTCAAAACTATCAATATAGTAGTCACCCTTCGCGAGGGCACCAATACAAGTGCATACGCCTCGCTCACATGCCCCATGCCCCGCCCTTTCGCTCTATGTAAGCAGAAGGTAGCCAAATTTTGTTAAAAAATATTTAGGATATAATTATTGATTATGAATATTTGACCTATATTTGTATTTACGTAATGAGGTCTATTGGTGATAACATCTAGAAAATTTTTGGCTGGTTACTAAAATCTCAACCTGTATAGGTAATTTTAATATTTTCATAGCTTATTTTTTGTTTTTTGACCATTTGATTATTGTCACGATACAAAAAATCACATTTCTATGCTCATAGTTCAAAAATAAAAATAAAATACATTATGTATTCAATACATTATTTATTCAATACGAAAGCATTTTATTATGCATGAAGAAATCAGATAAATCTTTGTTTTGTTGTACACCGTCTGTACATAAATTGATTGATGCCTTATGTTTCACAATAAATACTGTATCAAAAGCACTTACGACACGACTGTGTCTTGGGATGTCCGGCCATGGGTTGTGAGTCGAAAAGAGCGCAAAATATTCGCCACACCACTTCCGTGACCTATGGCTCCGACTGCAGCGACAAGAAAAGGCAAATGCAATCTAGGCAAACTACCTGGAAAGCGATGCAGCGGTACGGCGGTGCAGGACATGTGCTTGGCTTGGGCGCGGCAAGAGCAGAGCGGGCTGGGTGGACATGGCGCGGGAGGGGCCGCCAGCAGCGCCGCCTGCACACACACCGCCAGCGCCGCGCCGCGCCAACACCACACCATCACTGCACACACAGTACACACATGTTTACAGATCTTTGTTGTTTTATAATGCAACGAAGTGGATGTCAGTTTAAGAACGATATTTTATTGGGAATTCTATTCGACCGATTAGTAATCGGTTAACCTATGACAAAAACACATTTCCAATTTTCTTGTCTTTTGTAGTATGTACTCTTCTTCCACAAAAACTCCTGAATTGATTTTGATGATACTTATTTAAATATCGATACAATATAAAAATTCAAGGATTTCAAGGACATGCAATATATAAAATTACAGTGCCGTTTCTAGGAGCAGAGCAGCAGATAAAACGCAAAAATGTTTATCTTAAACTTTAGCTAAAAAACACATTATTTAAAAATAAAACATTTAAATATGGGAATTATTAAGTAGGTAAATAAACAAAAGCACCTAAGGAGTGGTCGGAGTGTAGAAACCAGAAAGAGAAAACATATCATAAAAATAATGAGCACGTAGATGGAACTATGGACAAACAATAGTTATTATATATTGGGCGGTTTACGGCCAGACGTGCGTAGCGTGGCGAAGAAATTTGAGTTTATCGTGGAAAACTAGAAAATAAAGTTTTCTCTTTGCTATATAATCGTCATATTCTAAATTCTTAGCCTATTATGAGAATGTTGAAAGCCTTGCAATACTCAACTAAGGAATATATCTAAATAATGTATGCAATTACACAGTATATGTTAAAGTAAATTTTGTAAAATGATTTTATTTATTTGTTTTTATATGTACTTATTTTATTAAGTTAGTGTATTTATTAAGGAATCGCAAACATTCGCTAACAAGTTACGGTCGCGATACTTTCTATAGTTCATAGAAATGACTCATCCCCACTCTCCGGAAACAAATAAACGGCGTTTATTCTCTGTTCAACTCTATTGGGATTATATCAGTAGGTACATCTTATGTGTATGTATGTATGTAGTGTCGTGATAGCCCAGAGCGCAACGAACCTGTCTCAAATTTATAAGGCCATAGAGCCATGGTTCGAATCCGGGCGTGTACCAATGAGTTTTTCTGACTTAAGTACATTAACTATCACTGACGCCGTGCCTCGGAGAGCACGTTAAGCAGTCGGTTCCGGACGCTGTCAAAAGATGGCGGTCGTTACAATCCCCAACCCGCAGTGGAGTAGCGTGGTGGATTTTAAGCTCCAAACCCCCCTCACCCTGGGGGAGGCCTAAGCCCCTGCAGTGGGGTAAAATGGGCTGATGGTGATGTGTATGTATGTTGATATATGCATGTGGTGTCTTCGTTTGGTACCCAAAACACAAGCTATTGCTTAGTTTGGGGCGTAAGACGTTGTTGTGATGTATACGTTATTATTATTATTATCTTTATTAGCTCGGTGCACGGTACATACAATCTGCAAGTACGTGCTAAGCCCGCCCAAATTCCTATAAAGCATACTAAGCGGCACGACTTAAGATCGTTGGTTTGCACACGCACAATGATTCATTTATCGCAGTATTATTTTATTAAATTAAAGACCTTTTATTACTATCTAAATCCATTCACATTTTTATACACTACCATTCTAAACTGAAATTACAGAGATTATTTCCAAAATTCATAAAGATATTGTCATCATGGCGCTATTATAGTTCTCGCGCGACGTCATCAGGAGCCAGCATGAAACGAATTTTGTATGAAAACAGTACACAAAAACAAACAAAATGAGACCAAGTCCTGTGACACCTGTCATAAAACGTTATGAATTTGGAGTCCCTCACCGAACTTTTTCATGCTTGTTCCATAGGGCTTGGAATATGTAACGATGTTGGTACCTCCATGATTATTATTATGTGTACACTTCATACATGTGATACGATTGGCCTTCATCATCTTGGAGACATTTTATCAATATGTAAAATGTGTCAATCATTTGATTTATGTTAGCTTCGTTGTATAGAAAATAAATATATAAATCTCCTGGATTACTTATAGTAAACTTAAAATTGTCTCAACACCGACGCGGTGAGAATTAACACAATAGTTTAGGTCATATGGTGTCAACGATTACAATGACCTATTTTATTGTGTTAGTTATTGCCGGCAAGCTCCCCGCTACAATCTGTGCATTTCAGCCCGAACCGCCTTCCAATGCGAATTCTAAATATACATCCAGCGTCGTTATGCCAGTGTAGAGAAGTTTTTTTTTTAGTTTCTGTTTAACCTATATGGGAAAGAGCCGTGAGCTTATAAATATAGTTTTTACAGTATTTACAATTCAACTTGTTAAAAATTAACCTGTTATAATTCAGGAATAAGAATGGGTACAGTACTACAAAAAATATACAAAATTGGTTTGTACTACATAATAGATATCAGCAGATAAGCACAGCTGGCATTTTATATATTTGTTTCTTCGTGAGTCATTTTGTTCACATTTCCACCCTCAGATGAAGCAATTTTGTGTTGACTGTATACTCTCGCATCTGTTGTAGAGAAACATTTTCATAAAACAAGCTTCACCGTATTTTGCACTAACTAGTAGGTGCTGTATGTTAAAGACCCTAAGCAGTCACTCAAAAGTTCTACATGTATATTTCCATAATTTAATGTCCTTAGTTGTTTACGACACGCCAAAGAACTGGTGTATCCACGGGCTCAGTATTAAAAGCAAATTCACCCTCCGGGGAAGTGTCCTGTCGCCAAAGTGCTCAAGCACCCCTTTGTGGTAAGTGCTGTCTACATTCAAGGTTTCAGTTTCCTGGGCCTTTTGGTTTTAGAGAGATTTGCGGGCGTATACAAATAGCTCGACTCTATTTTATATTACGGATACAAATTAAATAAACAAAATGTTACCGCTTATATATTGGTTGACTGTTGAGTTACATGTATTAAATTCATCTATAAAACTAAAGGTATGGCTGCTTTATTGATCGACTGCAAAAAAAATCCGTTTCGACTCGCATATATTTTTAGGTACATATTACTGCAAAGCGTTTGTTAACTTTTTTATGAGTTTTTTATATGGATTTGTTTAAATTTGCTACAGTAGCTTTTTATTGATTGGTTGAGTGATTAGAGACCCTAACTGCGGAGGCAAAGGTCGTGGGTTCGATTCTTGCCTGGGACAAATATTTGTGTGCATATGTCTATTTGTTCCGTTACTGGGTGTAAAATATCTATAATAATAATAACAATAATAACGTGTACATGACAACAACGTCTAGGCACCAAACTAAGCATTAGCTTGTGCTTTGGGTACCAAGCGAAGACAACACATACATATAACAACCAAGACCCGGTATCAGTATCAATATTCATCATATAAATACTGACCCGACCTGGGATTCGAACTCGGAACCTCCAGCTTCGAAGGCAGGGTCGCTATCCACTAGGCTAAGCGGTCGTCAAAATCTATAGACGTATGTATTATAAAAAAATTATATTTACATATGTATATAGTCGTCTGGTGCCCATAGTACAAGCTTTGCTTAGTTTGGGACTAGATAGCGCTGTATTCCCACAGGGCGCCATCTATAGTCCCAAACTAAGGTATTATATAAAATATAAATGAATTTAAATATAAAGAGTCGTATAGTTCGGGGTACAACCGAAAACCAGCGCTGCGACGCATGAGTCGCAGTATTGAGCTGAGTTGTGGCCCTTTTCGTGGGTGCGGCACAGACCTATACGAAATACACATATATGTGTGTTTTAGTTTTTAAGTTATTTTCATTTATAGTTCGTTGTTAATGTTGGGTTTGCTATCGTCGTTCCTTCGAATAAATATATTTTATTTCTTTCTAGTTAAAATGACAAAAATAATGACAATTTTATCTTTTATCTACATTTATTCGTAGGTCACAGTTATAAAAAATAAAATGGATCTTTGCTTCGACATAATAAAAGGCAAAGTATGAATAACTGAACGAATATAAAGAGATAAAGTAACCTTGTGCCCAATATAAGGTTTAACAAGAAAGCGTTTTCGTAAACCCGGCGTATCTTTATGATATTTATCATATTGTGAGTTATTCAAACACAAACGTATTTCCTCAAGAAGTCCATTTAACGTAAGACTTGATTCCGTATCTGTAAATCAACGTTTCATTTGCTTTATCATTTATAATGTAGATATTTTTTTTCATTACATCAATACAAGTCCACAAAATCCAGAGATATTTTTCTCTTTGCGTAAGAAGTTTTTCATGTTTTCTGGTTGTTCTAAATATCGAAAGTGGAAATCTTCTATCAAAGAAACATGGTTAAAAAATACCTCAGAAATGAAGACATGAAGAATTCACAAACGTACAAAGATACTGAAAAGGATAGAAGTGAACAACACATGTTCTTTTTATTTTAATAATATGTCGCAGTTATTTACGTTGTGTAAACTTATAGAATACACAATTTTCAGTAAAGTTCGTGATACGTACGACTAATAACATTCATCCAGGACATCCTACACAGCGCCATCTAGTTCCAAACTAAACAAAGCTTGTATTATGGGTACCAGACAACTGATATTCATACTTAATTATTTCTCATGATATATATATATATATATATTTCTGTGCATGTTTATCAAACACAATAAAAATGAGGTATTTTCAACGATATATTTATATTACATGTATCTATTGGTTATAATAAAAACCTTTGACTGATCGATTGGTCGAGTGATTAGAGAACCCAACTGCGAAGCCAAAGATCGCGGATTCGATTCCCGCCCGGGACAAATGTTTGTATGCATGAACATGTCCGTTTGTTCCTTGTCTGGGTGTAAAATATCTATATATGTATATTTTACAAAAAAATGAGTATAAGTATCAGTTGTCTGGGACCCATAGTACAAGCTTTGCTTAGTTTGGGACTAAATGGTGCTGTGTGGGATGTCATTATTATTATTATTAACTGTTGTTTTCCAAAATATAACAGACGTCGTAGTACTACACCGTAGAGATGTAAACTCATAACCCTCATCCGTAAATCTTAAAATTTATGTTACCCGTTACACGTTTTCGTAATAAGCCGAATGCTCCATTTAAAAAATATATATATTTATATATACAGATTTGTAAATTAAAAGTGAAAAAAATTGGTTTTCCTAAAGCAAATAATTTCTCACTCAAATAATTACTTCAATCTTCTCAAATAAAAAGGGAATCTCGATCGAATTTGTATCAAAAGGCCAAAAGAAGAAAACAGTATTCAACAAAATGTAAGGGCTCTTCAGAAAGGATTGCTTCGAAGTTTCCGGCTAAATTTTACGATGAAAGGAATTATTTCACATAAATAACTTATATAAATAATTTATTAATTGGTAGGATGTTAATAATTGTACCGCTTTAAATTCAATGGATCAAATATTACCTTGGAATATAGTACAGTAGTATATTTTAGATATAAATGGAATTCCCGATGAAGAATTTCATTAGTTAATATATATTTTATTAATTATAGGAATTTTCGAGAAAATTTTAGTGCCAAATCCTTTGATGATATAATGTTTGGGTAGAGAGCCGGCGTGAACAAAAGTAGACGAAAAAATCACCTAACAGTTCGGTTATAATTCTCGCACTACACGATTAGTATGGCGTAGCGACAGTATGTAGTTTGTTGAGTCACACATACAAATACGTAAAAGTTGACTTGTCTATTTTGTTGACATTTTATTTGGAGGGTCCATCCTGACATATACAATAGTCAAAGACAAAATAGTGTCGTGATAGTCCGAGCGCAACGAACCTGTTCCAAATTTATAATTATAAGGCTGTGAGGCCGTGGTTCGAATCCGGGCGTGTACCAATGAGTTTTTTTTTTTTACTTAAGTACATTAACTATCACTGACTCCGTGCCTCAGAGAGCACGTAAAGCAGTCGGTCCCGGTTGTTGTCAATAGACGGCGGTTGTTACAATCCGCTAACCCGCATTGGAGCAGCGTGGTGGATTTAAGCTACAAGCCCCCTTATCTTGAGGGGAGGCCTAAGCCACTACAGTGGGGTATTAAGAAAAGGACAGATGGAATGGAAAGGCGAAAACCTATAGAGTCCGGTCAGAGAGCATTGAACAATGATAATATTATGATAAAAGCAATCACAGCTTGAGTCTGTACCTATACATACTAGTTCTCAAAATCTATACACACAACTATTTGTTTGAAAACTGGTCATACATATAACATTTTGTTGAAATCTGTGTCTGAGTTGTCTAGAAAACAAAACTGAAATTTTAAATTTTTAACATCAAACTTTGTTATTCATACGAGCACTGCTGGCATTTTCAGCAATGAAAAGTCACTTGTTTATACTACACTTAGTCCTGTACCACTTGCAAATCAGTTTTAGAAATTTCAATTTCCAATTCCAAAACAAGTAAGTATATATGTATTTCTCCTAAATTGGTAGACAATTTTATGAATCACAGTATATTTTATGTTTTGGACTGTGAAAACAGTGCTTGGATTTTTTTTGTCACCGCAGCTTGAGTACGAAAAAGAAAACATAAAATAAAAATTTATAATGAAATTAATTAATTCCGAGACGGTCGGAGTGACAGGAATATTAAATCGGCCCCGAAAAGATCGGGGAAAAGAAAAGTATGAAAATCTTACTTCGCGTTTTATTTTCATAAAAGGGCTTTTTTATTGTTCCTCGAAGGTTCCCAATAATATTACACGAATCATTACCGGATGGCTGTACACAGAGTGTGTATATGTCACGGCTAAACTAAGTGGTGGTATTAAACTAAAGATTAATCGGATAAATTTAAGTTTAGTTTTGATCACAGACTAATGTACCTTTTTTTAATCTTTTTAGCTGGCAAAATTTAAATATAATTCTAACCTATTAGTCAAAAATTTAACGTAAGAGCAAATGATAAGAAAAGAAAAGGAAATATATAACTTTAATTCTTCGATACATTTACGTTAATCGATACATATATTTTTTTTAATTAAGACTTCAAACAAGCATCTTTATAGAAGTGAAATTCACATAAAACAAAATAAGCACTTGAGTATAATTATAAAAGTAAACTAAATATATTCAAATATAAAATAAAAGAAAGTTATTCAAAATCTTTGATTTGATCAAAACTACAAGTAAATAATAAACTCTATTCATTCATCATCATACTTAAGTACAGCTTAAAAGTACTTTTTTATTTGAAACTTCTTGGAGTGATGTGCGAGAATAAGTAACAGAAAAAAAAGGCAACAGACAATAAAATTAATCGACCTTATCTATCGATCTATCGAATCGAATCGATAGAATTTTATTACATCTCGAATTGGACGAGTGAGAAAAAAAAGAAGGTTTGTCATATAACCACACGATAGAAGTAAAAACTTATTAGTAACACGCATCACGAATATACGATAACATACGGAATTGTATTAAATTAGTCTCAAATAAAGTATTAAATTTTAACTGTATACACACATTTATTTACAAAACATACCGACGCTGTATAGTGAAGATCTCGTATGTCCAAAGTGTCCGAACAACAAAACTCCATCATGTAAACGAGATTATCTCACAAACTGCACAAGGTTTATTTATATACGTGCTTTTCGTGAACACCGGTGGTTGGCCCAGAATTAAAAAAATTGAAAAACGGATTCGTTACAAACATGCTTTACGAGTTATTCTTTGTAACAAAGCAAAGAAACTTAAAATTAAAAAAAAAATGACATACGAGATCTTCACTCTACAGCGTCGATACGCGAATTACAGTATATAACGAGCATACGTAATTCAGCGTCACAACCCAAGCGTGACGCGTGACGGTTCAGTTTCGTTCACTACTCAGTGTGTCGCAACTAGCAGTCTGACGTTATTTATGGTACGAGTAGCATGATGATTTGTTTAAGCAGTATTATCTGTTTCCTTTCATTCATTTGTACCAATTTGTACCTAATTGCGTAGATACAAATGTAAAAAAAAGTATTTGACAAAAATTGAGACTAGAAAATCGGTACCTACTAAATTTCATGTCCATTGAAATTAAATTATCATCTTAAAGTATTTCTGACTACAAACACATCATAGAAAACAAAAAAAAACTAAAACCGTTACTAATGAGTATGCAACAAGGGAAGAAAATTACTACTTTTTGTTTCGTAAAAGGTGAATAAATATAATTAAGAATTACCTCTTCTTTATCAACAGTAATATCATCCAACATTTAAAAAAAAATCATACCATAAAATACCATCAGTCCATAAATGTCCCATTGCGGACGCTTAGGGCTCCTCTCGGAATGAGGGGGCTTGGAGCTTAATTCACTATGCTGCTTCAGTGCGGGAAAAAATCCATAATACACAATAATTACGAACAACGAACAGAAACTAAATTGGTCCGAAACAACCACAAGACGAGCTTAAAACACTTCAAATGTTAGATTGACAACCAAATTAACTAAGAAAAATATAATAATATTTGACCCATAAAAGACCTGATAACTTTATTCCACATATAGGTAATATACCCGCCGAATAACCAACTAAATATCTCTTATTCGACTAATAGCCGCTACAGATTCTTTATCTGGCTATTGAAAAATTGCCTCATAGCTGGCTAAAGATGGAATTATATGAAGTAAACACACATTAGCTTCTGATGAAAACTTAAATTAAATTCAGACGGCTAATCTTCAGTTCATCACAACCTACAAGTTTAACCGTAACATATACACACACTGATGTAATTGTGATTTCAATATTTGTATATCAAAGAATATGTGAGCGAAGCATAATGATGTAAACACAATAAACATGCCTTATATATATTAGTCAAAATGGAGGAACGTTTTACAAATATTGAACATAACTCATCATAAGCGAGACTTCAATATTAATATATTCACTTTATACGTTGGGAACTCATGGTATGTATCGTAAAATATAAACTTATTTTATTAATTTAATAAAAGTGAAAGATCATTTGTAACTCAATTTTGTTTTTACTTTAAACATGGTGGATCGTACACTTTAGTATATAGACGAAACATACATTTGCTACTAAACTTCTCATTATAACGATTAAAAAAACGGATAATTTACCATTTGCTTACAGAACCCTAAAATAATAAGAAAATACTACTAAAACATGTGGTACATTGCCAGGACAGTGTTCTACATTTATTTTAGACTAACTTGACCGTGGCCCTTTTTTACGGGATAAAAAGTATGTCACTCTTCAGCTTTTAAACCGCATATAACTATGTACGATAAAAAATTATAGCGGTCCCGGTACAACTGTATAGTCCACGCGAGCGGCGCAGCGGGCGGAAAGCTAGTTTGAAAATAAAATACGATCCAAGTTACTCATTGATAATATAACTTTATATAAGTGAAAGAATTTTTAAAATCAGTTAAGTAGTTTTTGAGTTTATCTGTGACAAACAAAAAGTCAAATTTTCTTCTTTATAATATTAATATAGAAATATTTAAACAGGTATTTGACATGGCAATTATAGTTAACAAAACGATATAATTATAAATAATAGACGAAGATAATGTTTCATTGTGCTTTTTGAGTAATGTAACATTAACACTCGTAACCCTGAAGATATCCAGAGCAAAGCCGTAACAAGTGGTTATAAACACAACATTAAAAACAATGTACAGTTCAAAGTTTGTATTCCCTCTTGCTTTTCGGACACGATAAAATATAGACAGTTAAAAACTTGGCCGCTTTGTAAACACCGAAAACGATTTAAACTTTAAAAAACCAAACAAAACTTTTGGGTCGGCCAATACTTCAAAGACAAACTAATCAGAAATTAATTGGCTCTCGGATACTTTAGGATTTGTAACATCGTACTTTAACAACAAAAGAATATGCAATTTTAATGAAACTCAAAAGAAAATTAATATTGATATTGTCCTTTAAAAATAGATGGAAATATTAAATCTGTTAAATAGAAGGGGAGCTCGATTCTATACAGAAAATTAGCGAATATAGAGCTATTCAATATCTCCTCTTAGTGGTGCGTGGAGCAATCTCGGTTAACAAGTCGTATTGTGGATTTTCGACGACGCAGAGTCATTGTTTCAGCTGGTTGCCAGGTTCGGTTAGTTCCTTTTCCTGCGCTTCGTAAGAATAACTCTAATATACTTATTTTTAAAATATAATATCCTGATAGTACGTACCTATCGGTGGTGAACGACTCAGTTCCAAGTAATCCGAACCTACTGTAATTTTAAAAGGACATTTTTTTTAATTGTCAGGCTTCGTCATGCTTTAGCTGCTGGATGACAGCTGTTTCTCAACACTGAGTTAAGGAGTTCATATCCTAAGCCCATCACGCTGGTCCGGTGCTGGTTGGAACCTCCACCAGTACAGAAGTGAAGACGTCGGGGGATCTTGTGGTATTGGTATACCGTGTGGTATCTTTTGTATAAGGCAAAAACTTATTGATAATTTGTAGTGGGAATCGAAACCACGAGTGCTCACTACCTTCGTGTCAAAGGTGATGTGTTTAGATACTCCGGCCACCACCGTTCATAGACATTAATTATAAAATAGTGGTTGTAAAGAACTTATTTTTATTAATTTGTAAATAATAATCTATTATATTACACAGTAATTAATTGCATTAATTATCTCTGAAATTTCTAATTGCTCCCTGACAGTGTACAATTATTTACGAAAACAAATTTGATCAACAAAGTCAACTCTCTTTCCGGCATACACTAAATTAATTTTGTTTTGTACATAGTTAGAGAAATTTTCGCGTTCAAGAGAGCGAAAAGTTTCCCAGGGATTCGATAAATATTTTAAAAGCTTTATCAAAACTTACCGAAAGTTTTTTTTGTATTTAACTATCGCACGCCTGGGGCTCTGTCCGTTCCTTGAATTAATTTTGAAAAATTCATAGACCTTCTGTTCTAAGCAAACATAAAAAGGCATCTGAAATGACTAAAAAAAAGAACGGATCATGCATGTCAATTTAAAAATACTATGATAACAAAAACGCACTTTGTAATAGAAAATGATAATTTTTAGATCCTTTACTTGTATCACGAACATTCCTCTATGTGCATTTTCAAGTTTCTAGGTCAACGGGAAGTACCTGAACGTACCTTGTGATAACATGTGAAAGCATTTTTCATTGGCATACTTTTTCATGACATTTCATTTCATTGATTTGAAAGATAATTTTTCTACTGGATTATGGGATTCCTGAAATTCGTATATGATAGTAGTTTCAACTTAATACCCATTCTTGGAAAAAAGGGTGTTGACACACTGTTTATAGTTCTTGCAAAATATACATATTTCGACACCTCAACCGTTCATACAGTCCAGTACTTTAAGCAAAATAGCCGTGTCGCATTTTTGAGAAAACGATTACCTACAAGATCTGATTGTGAAAATATCTTCAATGCTCAGACTACGTGTTACGTATATATGGACATCTTTTTTTAGCGTTTAAGTGGAAAATGGTAACTGCGAACTAGATGCACACACAATTTCATACCTCAAACACATACACCGTATTCGTTCGGTAGTGGTTAAAAGATGAATTATAGATAGAGGGTACTACGAAAAGAAAAATGGATATTCATTTCCTTGACTGACTGATTGGCCGAGTGGTTTGAGAGCCTAACTATGAAGTCAAAGGTTGGGAATTCGGTACCCGCCCGGGACAAATATTTGTGTGCGTGAACATGGCAACTGATATATATATAGACTATTTAAGTATATATATATCAGTTGTGTAGTACCCATAATACCAGCATAATACTCGTTTACTTCTAGCCTAGATCAGGGGTCGGCAACCTTTTGGCATGGAAGAGCCAAGAGTTATAATTTACAAAACATCTAAGTTTTTAAAGAGCCACTAAAAAATTTCATTTCATTAGCACTTGCTTGTAATATTATACTTGCATTTGATTTTAGATTTAAAGTAAACTACGTTAAAAATGAAATAGTGTTTATTCGTACAAAAACATACAAAGTTTTTTAGTTTAAAGTATTTTAGCTACAGTAATAAAATAATTAATCCAATAATACAACTACAGTTATTGTCCCATTATTATAGTCCCGTCCCCCGGGAGCATTAGTTTTGCATACATTCTGCAAGTTTGGTTAAATCTGGCTCATAACTTGTTGTTTTAAATTTCAAGCACTACACTTCAAATTTTCATTTGTTAGTTAGCTTTTTACTGTACTTTTTTATTATAGTCATGACGCTTATAGTCAAACGCTTGAGTGGCTGAGATAGACATGGTACTCACTAATAGATCGATTGGACGAATTTTTAATGGTTCTGATAACAAAATAATTAATTTTACGTATAGGACTGCAGAGCCGCAACTTTACACCGAAAGCGGGTTGCCGACCCCTGGCCTAGATGGCTCTATGTGAGATGTCCCTGGTATTATTATATTATGACGTTAAATCTAATATTAGTTGCTTTGCCGACTTCGTTCTAATATTAAGTAGTATGGACTGTACGTAAGTATGGAAACATAATAAAATTTATTCTCATACTAGGCACTCTAATAATTTTAGGTAAAATTGGAAGTGTAATAGAAAGTAAAAAGCTGTTGCTCGACCTAAATTAAGTACTTCAGTGTTAATTAAGCTAAGTACCTTTTGAGGTACTCCATTAAATAGAGTATTCATCTTCCACTACAAAGCATCCAGATGAAAATTGAGAATATAAATAAAATAATTGTACTTAATACCTTTCACCCTTCAAGAAATTAAGTACGCGCCACTGATGTAAAAGGCCGCCGACTGTACACTTCTCTTTTATCCGCATAGCACTGCCTCTAGTAATTTTGAACTTGCCTACGATCAAAGAGTGTGTACAGCCAACGGACGGTCTTTTACATTGGTGGCGCGTATTGTAATTCAGTCTAATTTCTTCAGTACAAAGACGACCCCCCGCTTAGCAACTATTTTAATGAAGTGACTTTCTATGTTTTTTTTTATTACTTTTCGTAAGGAGGCCCTACGACAATATAAGTCAATGTAATATTTCTCACAGAATTATTTTACTTAAAATAATTTGTGGTTCAAATACATACGATGCCTGGATATGGAAGAGTTATTGAGGAGTTTAATGTTACTCCTGAACCCAAAAACATTCTTGTATAGTTGTATCCTTACAACTAAAAACCACTATCAGTTTATCAATCAATCAATCAATTAATTAAAATATTGTTATTCAAGTAGACTTTCGCAATTACTTTTAAATCGTCAAGATTTACAGTTACAGTTAATGTTTAATTTTATTTTTAGTTATTTTTAGTTAATTTAATATTATTTAATTTAATTAATGTAGCTTCTACTGAGAAGAACCGGCACGAAACTCAGCAGTTAGTCTTTTCAGAATTTTATGATTATTAAAAATACATTCATAAAAACTAAATGACGCGTATTGTAAATACTATACGGCTAAAGCCGCAGAGAAAAGGTAGTGAACAAACTGTAAAGTTTCCAGAAACCTTGTCAGATTGCCTAGATAAACAATTAAACGGCCAAGAAAACCTAATACAGGGCTTTCATGCAAAAGGGCGGAGAAGATGATTAGATTTGGCCGTAAAATGAAATACCATTAAAGCTTGAAATGAGTCGGGATCCCAAAATGTTAGTTTAGGCAAAGTACTTGAAGCGCGCGGCCCCGAGTAAGTCATCTTCGGTACTAGCGCTGGTTTACTAATATATAACGCGAGACACATGTGTAGGGATGTCGACATCGCGTAGCTGCGAACATATATCTTTTTCGTTCGTAGCTTCGCCTATATATAAAATCTATTAGACACACGTAAACTTTTGGTGATAATTTAATACCTTTTTTTTTAAATTAACTAAACCGTTTTTGTCTTGTCTGCTTTCCCGGTGTTCGCAATAGTGGTCGACGGGAAGCGTCCTCTGCCCCACCGTACCTCTTCTTCCCACTTGCGTTAACCTATTTTGGTTTAGGTATTATATAAGGTTATTATATAAGACAGTGGATCATGTATTATTTAAAATAAAATTCCACCGAACTGACCTGAATTAACATTTTAATTTTTATCCGCTATAACATAAAATTATAAAAATAGAACAAAGTTAAAAATTAAAGGAGGTTTCCATACAAGAAACGTATTTTTTTTTCAACGTTCTTGGTAATTGGTGGTTGTCTGATCATTGTTTACACTTGAAATCACGAAGTATGTACTACTATTAGTGATATAGTAAAAAATAATAATAAAATAAAGTTAAAAATCAAAGGGAGTTCATATGTAAGAAAGTGTATCAGTATGATTATGTATATGCCTATGAGTGGTGAATGTTTATGAATAGATAATTAAAAAAAGCAAAGTTCACAAATTTCATCTAATTTATAATTACCATCATCATAATAAAAACCGATAAAACGTAAAAATCTACAGATTTCACTCTTGCAATTTTTGGAGAACATTGAAAATGAACATCAAAAATAAAAACTTATAACACATTTTGTTAATTTTATTAAATTTTTCGAAAAAAGTTATCAGTCAATTTTCGAAAATTTATATACCATACGATGCCCCGCGAGCTCCTGCACCTTTTGACACTACTGCCTTTCTTTTACCTTTATAATTTTCTGTAATATAGCCGAATCTCAGTTTCACTCATAATAATTCAATGAAAAGGGCACTTACCCAGATTGCAAAATTTCTTTTTCCATACGGTAGACGACTATCTGTCTAGAGACCTGTTTCATTTTTTAGATATTGTTTTCGTTTTCGAAATCTTCAACCTTTTGTCCTAAAAATCGGGAAATTTCGTCTTTTTCGATTTTCCCAAAATTATAGACCGATTTTACAAAATTTTGTATCATACGATGCCCTATAAGCCCTTGCATCTTTTGACACAACTGCCTTTCGTTTGCCATCATAAATTTCGGAAATATAGCCGAATTACAGTCCCCCATGAAAACGATCTGTTAAACATTTTCGATGTTAATATACACATATAAGACATATGAGAAGGAAAGCCAAATATTACATAAATATGAACTATTATCACAAACAGAGGGGTCAATCCAGGTCGACCGAAATTGCTGTTATTTTCTAGTATTTAAAAAAATCCAGTTCGAAACAAAATGTGTGCTCGCACATACGGCAACTTTTAAAAAAGTTAATAAATTTTAAATTCCCATTAACGGAGTCTATTACGTACACGAGTCAAGTATTAACGATGCTAATGTGGTTGTGGAAGTAATTACTTATGGACATCAAACGTAACATAATTTCGCCTGTTGCCGTGTTCCGTTCGGTCCTTGGGGATGTTTGCTTTGCCCGGGGGCCCAATTCTGCTTTCGCAGACATTATGTCGCCCTAGACGACTGTGCATGAATAAATGTTATTTACACAAGCCAGAAACTCATCTAAAAGGTTAATAAGATTATCATAATTATTTAATAATTTCGTTAATAAGAATAAGATGTGTTATGAAACGCTTTAATCTGACATTCGGCATGAAAATGGTGAAGTTTTCAAAGTTTTACTTTATGGAAAATTGTAAATTGTCGTCCGTTGACTATACCGCCGTAAATTCACCGAATAAAAAAACACTAAAATACTATGAAGTATCTTCAAAAATATACGAAGTTAACGAATGCCGGTAAAAAAGAGAATATTTTTCAAATAACAAACTTATTTGTGAAACATCAATACAAGATTATCGGACGACTTTGACTATTATCGAGATTCTTAAAACAGTTTAACGTCCGAAGGAATTTTCATTCTAATGCAAGAAGTGAACCAACCTTGTGATCAAATTTGAGAAACGGCCAAGTGCGGTACTACTCTCAGAGGGCGCCTAATTTTCAAAAAGGGCTCTGATCGGTCAGCTGAAAAGTGCGTGAAGAAAATTCAGAAAACGCGGGAGAAACACAAGTAATAAATATATAATCATTATTTACAAAATAGGTATAAAAAAGTGCGTGAAGAAAATTCAGAAAACGCGGGAGAAACACAAGTAATAAATATATAATCATTATTTACAAAATAGGTATAAAAGAGCAAACGATCCGTCAATTCACTTCACAATGAAACTTCACAACTAGCTTTTCAACAAGAGCCTGAATTCAAGAGCAATTAATACTAGTCGGAGGAAAATCAAGCCTGAAAATAGTGACTGCATTTTGAGTCGCCCATAGCAACCACCGGCCCCGTATAAAGGTCGTCCGCTGCGCCACTCTGGCCGGCTCGATCTATACACCTGCTATAAACGCCAAATGTTATGGCCCTGTTTTGCGAGACGAGTGAGAGGCGACAAGAAAGAGACACAATGAAACGAGAATAACCAAAAATATCACACAGAAGTTAACTGTCAAAGAAGAAACTATTACAGTTTGAATACAACAGACTAGAAGACGCACGCTTGCTAAACTCTACGACTCAAAGCTGACTTCACCTCTAAGGGCTTGTCACTTATGCATTTTATAGAAATATGTTATTAAAAAAACTAATAAGTGAAACAATTATTGATATCTACAAAAATGCCGAAGATACAAATTTTTAAAGTAAATTGTGCAATGATGTCACTCGGTTTGATTACTATGAGCTAACGTGAATGATTTGTACGTAGCGGCACCGAGTGACGTCACGTGCGGGTCTTAAAACACAAACTTTGATTTGTTATATCTCCGGCAATAATCGGTATTTTACCGGAATTCAAAAAGTATTGTCATCAGACTATAGTCTAGCGTGTGAAATAGAGTATGATACATAAGTTTTTTTGAAGAAGACGCGCTCATTGTCAACTCACGGCAGTTGTTACGATGTGTAACACCAATACCAGTAATACCCGTAAGAACTACCGCGCCTCGCCTGTCTTCCTTAAATATTAACTTTGGTTTTCAAACTAAATAGCCAGCTTTACTCCCCTATTAGGTACCTAAATCAAAGCTCAGTGCACTAAGCTGTGACAACCATTCGGAATACACTAATACACTGCACTGCTGTGCTCCACTGTTAACATTACTCACAAGAATTTTAGCTTTCTGCACGTTAAAAGGTAAGAAAAACGGAACATCTGTCTATTTCGTGAATTTTGATCCATCTATCCGTCTGTCACCATTTTTTTTTCAGGAACGGCTTCGACAGGAAATTGATACCTAGGTATCAAATTTAAAGTGAAATCGAATACGGAGGTCTGTACGATATAGTCTTGTACGTTTACAAGTCAATATCCATAAAAAGACGACGCATTTTCATACAAAATAGCGCGATATCGAAACGTACTATGTGCATTTTCAACTTATTTGGAATCTTGAAATTTGACATAAAAGAAAAATCTTATAACACGAACATAGGAAAAATGTAACAATTGCCAATTTACAATTTGTAAATTACTTTGTTAATCTATATATAAATACGTGAAAAGAAAACTTTATACCTACCTCTTTTTATGCATACTATACGCGCGCGGAGGAATGTGAGATTTGGCATTATCAAAGTTCATGTGGAGTAGGAGTGCAGAAAGGTAAAATCTATATACAGGTAGAGTTTTTGAGATGGGACTGTATGGCCAAATCCTAAACTATGAGAAATAGCGAAAACTGTTCAAAAGGGGCATGAACTCAATTTTTAAGAAAACAAAACTGCATATATTTTCTTTTTTGACCAATTCGTTACTTTAAGAGGAAACAAAAACACTTGATTTGATGATGTATATATAAATGTGTGAAGAGAAAACTTTCGACTCCTTTTAAAACCTATTACGCGTACGGAGGAGTGTGAAATTTGACATAGGTAAAGTTTATATGGAAAATGAGTGCCAGAAGCCAAAATCTATGTATACCTGATATGTGTTACAAAAATTATAAACCATACGCATTTAATAGTCTGTCGTTTGATGCAGTTTGAATTGAGTACGGTCGAACTTCGACCGCTGGGCTATAAGTAGTAATAAGTGAACATGCATTTTATTGCGATTTTTATGCCATCTAGCAGTGAGTAGCTATAAATACGTTAAGCTACGTTATGTAATAGTAAGAGACCTTCAAGGCACGAGTCCAACTCAAACCTGAGAGGTTTTCTTGGAATTTCGTATTACTTCCGTGGATCTTTAAGATTTAACTCTTAGTACTAAGTTATCAAATAGATAGACTATGCGCTGAACAAAAAGTTATTTACATTCAAAACCATACAGATATTTTTTTCTTAACCTTATCAATCAAATAATTCTACGGAGATCAAAAAATATGTAGAATAGAATGTAAATAACTGAGTTTTGTTGATATTTTAAATTTATAAAAAAAAAATATTTGCTTCTTTGTTATTGCCAAGTGTGAAATGATCCACAACGGGAAACTATACAGTCTCTAATTTCGACCGATAGATCAGCCTTTGTGTGAAAAAAGAACGGTCGCCGTTTTTTCTCGCCAAAAAGCTTGTAAATTACTATTACAGTTCGCGCTAAACTTCTAGTTGGCTCTGAACTTGGCGAGGGTGTGTTTTGCGCAGATGCGGAGCCCGCAGACTATCTACCCTTTTGACACCAATTTTTCTCTTTTTATTTTATCCTTTAGCTTTAGCCCCTCTCTCTACTCTATATAACGGATCAGTTTCAAATGAGAAAGGTTTTACTGTAAAAATAAAATAATTTTAATATACAAGTTTTGCTTTAGGAGGTTTTTCTTTACCCGTCTCCGACAATATAGAGACAAGAAGCACTGAGAAAAGTGTTCACTATCATTAGAGCAATGGATTACCGACATAATAAAATAGGAGAACTACAAGGAGGAAAAAATGTAAGTCACCGTAATTTATGGTTCCTGTTGTATTCTTTGTGACGTAAAAAACCATAATTATGTTGACGCGTATTTTTCTCCTCTTCGTATTTCCCGTATTATATCAGACGGTCTATGTCATTGCTCTACTGATAGTGAATTATTCTTCTGGTCGATTGGTCGAGTGGTTAAAGAACTAACCGCAGAGCCAAGGGTCGCGGGTTCGATTCCCGTCCGGGACTAATATTTGATGTTTGGGTGTAAAAGTACCTATATATGTATACATTATAAAGAAAAATAATATTTATGTATGTATATCAGTTGTCTAGTACCCCATAATACAAGCATAATACTTGCTTACTTTGGGACTAGATGGCGCTGTGTGAGATGTCCCAATTATTATTATTATCTATGTATATATTATAAAGATTATTTAAGTATGCATATCACTTGTTTAATACCCACAATACAAGATCTGCGTAATTTCGGACTAGATGGCGTTGTGTAGGATGTATCAAATTTTATTATCATAATATTTAAAGAACATTTTTGTAGTTCAAAGCGGCATACGTACTCAAAAACGTACCACCAAAATTTAGTAAATTCACCTAATTCTACAAAGTAAGTAAATAAATAAATTTTTCTATAATACTACGTCATGACGTCTATTAAAAAAAAAAATATATCTATATTCGTTTCCGAGAATAGGGTCCCAGGCCTTCCCATGTGTAATGCGGGCAGTACGGGCGACTCGCTGTATATCGTAATGCAAAATGCGATCCGAATGCAGCCTGCATTTTTATGCCCTTGGCATTTTTCCAAGTTTTATCTTTTTGAGAGCCATAAACCACCTTAGCAGATCGTAAATATGCTAGCTACTTTGACTGGCAAACAACGAATACCCTTCGGGGAACGTGATGTTCGCCTTGCCTCGTCAAAAAAGTTTAACGGCATGCGGTTTTGTTATTTTTTACATCTTACCTTATGGATGGATATACATTTTCCGCTCGTGTAAGGTTAGCTTTATATACGACGTACTGGAACTTTAATGTCTCTAAAATATAAGAGTGAAATAAAAACAACACATATAGCTTATATATATATATATATATATATATATATATATACTAGCGGCAGTACGCGGCTTTGCTCACGTGGATTACATATGAATGGTAGCATTTACTTGAGGGTTGATTTTACTAAAACACTGAAACGTGTATTTCTTTATATACAAATAAAAAGTTAAAATTAATAAATCTGTTATTCATTTTAACTTTTTATACTTAACTATAATGAAAATAGTTAAAACTGTTATAATTCCCAGAAGGCTAAATATATTTTTTGGTTTTAATTTTAAAAGTGGCTAAATTCTCGTACATTTAAAAAAACGCGACATTTAAGTTTTGATTTAAAGGCTAAATACCAATTTTCGTAAACTTGACTTCAAAAACGACGAATTTCCATACAAACTTACATCTTTTATTTTACTATTTTAGGGATACAATTTCTAAAAATCGTGTGATTCGCTTCAGCTGTTACAATCGACGTTGATGTGTGAGTGGTATTTTTTTTCCATTCCATTCCACCAGCCCATAATGCCCTACTGCAGGGGCTTAGGCCTCTCCCCAGGCTGAGGGGGCTTGGAGCTTAATGCACCACGCTGCTCAAGTGCGGATTGGTGGATTTTAAGGACTGCCATCTGTCGATGGCCCCCGGGGGGCTTATCATGCTCTCCGAGGCACGGAGTCATTGATGGTTATGTACTTAAGTCAAAAAAACTCATAGGTACATGCCCGGATTCGAATCACGGCTGCACGGCCTTCTAAACTTCGAATAGGTTCGCTGCGCTCGGGCTATCACAACACTCCGTATTTTTTTATATTGTATATAACAAAAAAGCCTGAATTCGTGTGCATTAATACACCGAGCTTTGAATTAATTCAACAAAGGAGTGATGCTGCCCGTCAGAGAATCGAAGTTATCACATTTAAGCCATAAGATGAAGGGAGACGGGCGGGACGAGCGTATGGCTCACGCGATTGGTCACCAAGATGTTGAGTTGTGTCTAGGTCTATGTGTATTACTAGTCATAACTAATTACATACTATTAAACGAAAGGCATATACCGATATTTAATTTTTTTAATAAATATAGCCGACAAAATTTGTCGGCACTGAGTGGTTGATTTTAGCAAGCGTGCGCCTTCTAGTGTAACGGATTATATTGCCTTATTACGGGTTTTAAATGTGGGTTCAAGTTAAGTTCAATTCAAGTTTAGTTCTATGGGCTTTAATACTTACTAGATGTCAAATCCACGGCTAGTCAGCGTCCCCAAAGTGGGCTCATTGTAGTGACCAGGCTATATAAAAACTAAACAAATATCTCAGGGCTTTTGTAGGGTTCGTAGAGCCTAGTGCCTGTTGGTCACTACCTTCCAGATGAGACGTCGGAGATAACCCCCCAGGTAGGTCAATGTAAACACAAGTGTACAGTATAGAATTGGGCTTTCAACAAACACCATCAAAACAAAAATAGATGAGTGGACGAAGGAAGTCCAAAGTCAATTATGGAATGAAGCTCAAGGGCAAGTACATGCCAAAATTTTCCTAAAGGAACACAAACCTGCTAAGGCTAGGCAACTTCTAGAACTAGACAGGAAGCGACTAAGATTGGTCACAGGAGCGCTGTCTGGGCACTTCACCACCAACAGGCTCTTGAAACACATGAGACTCACAGAAACAGCACTGTGCAGGGCATGTGGTATTACGGAGGAAACAATGCTACACATTCTCTGTGAATGTGATGCACTAGGGGCATCACGTATGAAGCATCTAGGGGTATGCTATCCCAAACCGGATGAGTTCTGTGACATGCAAATTGGTCAAATCATACAATACATGAAATGTGTATTTGAGAATGACAATTAGTAGGGTCGAAGGATGGGGACACAATAGATCTAAATAGGTCGCAGTGTAGGGTAAGCCCACCCCAATCAAATAAGATAAGATAAGATAAGATAGTATAGAATAGTATATTATCATTTAAAATTACTAAATTAATGTGGTGCAACAAAAGGTATTTTAAATTATACTCAATAACAATAAAAGCTTACAAGTTACCCCAATGACGTCTTTGGTACCACAATCTAGATTTCGTTGGGCCTTTTCATTCTAGACTGCTAGGTGCATATAATTCCAGATTCCAGATATAAACTGCTCAGTTCCGTTTGTGTGAGTGGTAGTAGTGTAGCGATAGCATATCCAAACTGCGAAGAGCTGACCTGATGCCCAGGTCACAACCAGGGCTGTATTTGACGCGGCTGCGCCTGACCAAAGATATGGCACTCCTATGTACCAGAGCCTCGTAGTTCGAGGCGGCAGTCCAGGCTGTTACTGGAATGCCTAGACGCACCAATTTTGTACGTATTGAACACTATACGAGATCGTGCACTTGCTTATTGCACTGGATACGCACAGGTCGAGTACAGACTTAGCAGCGACCACACTTGTTACTTAGCCATTTTACAAAACATAGGCACGGTCCAGGGTGCTTTTCAAATACTAAATTTAATTGACTCTGACGTCGACCATTCGTTTCGACGTCCCCACTCGAGTGAGTTCGTGGCGTTCCCCCCTCCAACGGAAAGCATTGAACACCTGCGTTGGGTCGCGTACGCCACTCAACCAATAACAATCCTGATTTTTATAAAACAAAGTATAAGTATATTTCACAGAAGTTTCTAGAACGGTTATTTGAATGAATACTGAACCTTAAAGGCGGGTACGTAATAACTATAATTGCTTACATAGATATTATTATTAACGAATCTTAGTGGAATTTTTAAGGGACCGCTGGCCAGCTACGCACACTAAGATCGAAAATTCTATTTATACGTTGGCAGTTCACTTGTCCAGCTCGGTGTACGCAATTTTGAATCTAATAAACTAGTTGATTAAGATTAATTACAAGTTGCTCTCTAGGTTTGTGTATTGTTAAAACCGTTAAAACTTGTCAAGTCAAGTGCGTACCGTGTTTTTATTATTTATTATTTTTAGCATATATAAATTCAAAAGTGTATGGTATTTTAATGTTGCTATTAAAATACCACTACACTAGTATGCTACATTTAAAGTTCGATGGCATTAATATATTAATTTTTATATAAATAAATAAATAACGTATACATGACAACAAGGTCTAGGCTCCAAACTAAAAACATTAGCTTGTGTTTTGGGTAGGTACCAAGCGAAGATACACACATATAACAACCAAGACCCGGTACTAGTATCAATACTCATCATATAAATACTGACCCGACCTGGGATTCGAACCCGGGACCTCCAGCTTCGTAGGTAGGGTCGCTACCCACTAGGCTAAGCGGGCGTCGAAATGCAATCGTATTTCAGTTCAAATATTTAGAAACTTGTCATCTGAAATAGTGACCGCGTCTAATAAGCTCTAACCGTAACAATGGAATTATTTAAAACAATACTATAATGAAATACGAAATGTACCGATTTTGTAGCACAACATACATATTTATAACCGCAAACGCAACCCGGCCGGCTTTAGTTGGCTTCCGTGCCGTGGATATGGAATAAATCTTCTATATTGTTTTATTTAACCGTCGATTTCGTAATCAGAACTGAAAATTTTCGTTTCGTGTCGTAAATTTAAGGCCCGACGATAATTCTTGGAGGTGCCAAGGCGGAAAGGTGAAAACAAATAAATTTTTCCGACTGCTCCGGCCGGCGAAGGAAGTTGAAATAAATGAATGACAAAAAACCTTATAATTGAAACAAAATTAACGGGAAAACCGTTTCGAATTTTCAATAATAGAACGTTTATTAAATTTGCCAACATCGCAAGGCGGGAAGACTGTTTCCCGGATGCAGAGTTGGAGGGAATTGACATCTGTCAGACGCGCGAAAGCCTACGAAACCCTCTCAAGCCGAGAGGTGACATCGAAACAAAAGCTTATTTACAAACTCGACAAATACCTACTATTAAATAAATATAAATAAATAAATAACCCCCGCAACTCCACCAGCGTCGATTACGCATATAGTAATGTAGGTATATTACTACGTATAGATTGGTTGTGACATAAAAATACGAATTGACTAGAAGCCCTCTTCTGCGTTTACCGTCTAACCGCTCATACTCTAGCTAGCTGGTGCAAGATGACGAGTTTTAGTCCGATTTTCAGTGCGCAAAATCCCCGCGTGCCGGTTTGCACCCCTGTGAAGTCCCCGCAAAATTATGTAATGTCACTTCGATACTTACTGTGAAATGACATTTATGACTCAATTGAAAACTAAACGCTGCTGTGAAATTAATTTACTCTACGTATTCGGCATTGTTAAAATTTATGTGGAATAGGAGTGTAAAAACCTAAAATCCAGGCCAAAACTATGAAAAACAGCGAAAAGTGTTCAACTGAATCATAAGTTCAATTTTGAGAAAACAAAAACAGAATATTCACATTTTTGTAAAATTTATTATTTTAACCAGGAATCAAACCATTTGATTTGATAACCTACTTTTTTTATCTGATATAAATAAAGAAACTTTTGCACTCCTTTTATAGCATATTGCCGGTCCCGACATATTGTGGGATTTGGCATAGTTAAAATTAATATGGAAAAGAAGTCCCAAAAGCTGTGGCGGTTTCAAATAGTGAGTACGGTCGAATTTCGACCACTGGGCGACCGCTGGTTTCAATAACTACGCCCCCTTCTACTTCATTTGTTCTTAATTCTCACTACTATCCCATTTCACAATTGGTAAACTTGTTCCTTATTCACTTGGGAACTTGATTTATTTTGTATTCCAATATTCTTGATTGGTATCAGGACAAACAGTAGCATATATTACTCATCGTCCCTTGAACTCTCTTCACACAAAAAATCATTTTACAAAGAATTTTGTCGGTGCACGTCTTGTGATTTATATCTATGGACATAGCTCAGCAAGTTTCCGAAAGTTCTTAAGTTAAGTGTACCGTTAAAATACTCCGACGGAACATGCTAAATAAGACTTCCAACTGGAAAAACTTGGCATAAATAAGAAAATTAACTCGCTACCAAAAAATATACAATTAATTATTTTAACGAATATAAATACCTAATGTTTCTTAATAATAGAAAATGTTCAGTCTATATCTTCTAATCCGTTTATAATAATTTTAATTAATTAAAACAGTTTCTATAATAATTATAATAAATTTTTATAATTTTAATAAATAATTAAATCTTTAAACAATAGTGACTATTTTAATTTAAATGAGATAAGAATAATAATAAAAGTTTATTTATTTTTTTATTTCTGGCTTAGTGACAAAAATATTGTATTTTTTTGTATATTTATATTCTAAATTTCTTACTAGATTACAGGTTACTGTAAATTGCCGGTATTTAAGTTAAACGACAACCTACAAAATGTAAATTCCTGTTTCGCGCTTCCCTCATCCCGCTAACACAAATGGTGGTCGTTTTTCCTAACGTCTCATTAAATATTTCTAACCCCATTGTAGGTTATAAGCTCTGTTGTTTAAAGGTGCCCCATAAGGAGTTAGCTCTTTATGGGGTAGAATTTTAGACTACACTGTAAGTTCCTAAAATACAATAGTTACATAAAAAATATGGCCTATTCTAGGCCCACAAGTATTCATAAACAAGAATTTAGTTCATAGACAATGATTTCCGACAGGCAGAAGAACATATATATTTTAGATAGCTTCACTAATATAAGCTAACAATTTTCATTCTTAAAAAAATATTGACGAATGATTTTTGACGTGGTATACGTACATTATGAAAACAAGATTTTATGTAAGAAAAATAGTTAAGTTACAAAATTAATAGTAATAAGTAATAAACTTTCATAAAAGTACAAGATATGTCATACGTCAAAACGTATTTTCCATCTGTATGTGCTTTAAAAATCATATGCGCCAAAAATGTCAGATTTTAGTTTGTGACAAAGGAATCTTCAGTTTTCCTGGATTTGATTCAAATATCATCTGTTAATATTTCTCAGATAATGATTTGTTACAATAAACGTAATTTTATTATCAACGACTGTCTGATTTGTGGAGTGGTTTGAGACCCTAACTGCAGAAACAAAGATAGCAAGTTCGATTCCCGCCCGGGACAAATATTTGTGTGCATGAACATAACATAACATAACATACGCATACACGCAACAACGTCTAGGCCCCAAACTAAGCATTAGCTTGTGTTTTGGGTACCAAGCGAAGACACGTACATACATATAACAACCAAGAACCGGTACCGGTATCAATATTTATCATATAAATACTGACCCAACCTGGGATTCGAACCCGGGACGTCCAGCTTAGTAGGAAGAGTCGCTATCCACTAGGCTAAGCGGTCGTCAAATGCCTATTTGTTTCGTGTCAGGGTGTAAAATATATCAAAGTCACTAAGTCGACGATTACACCTACTAGCTACCTACTGAAGTTACCTACTTACCACTAACATTATAAAAATTAAATGACAGAGTTTTATTGTCTTCACAGAAAAATGAGCCTGCGAGAAATTGTCTGAATTCCGAAGATAAACGACAGTCTTAAAAAACTTTACGCAGTTAATTTATAAAAAGTGGACAGATTGTAGTGACGGAGAATAACGCCGGAGAAAGATGAGATGATTTGCAAATGAAAAGAGTTGAGAACGATTAAAACGTCTTATATTTAAATTCTGGCCGACTTTGCCGAATTAGACCAAAATAAATATTTTTATTGGAGCGAGAATTACTGGTAATATTATTTTCTAAGAGGAAAATTGAAAATTTTATCATTTTGTCAAGATTCTGTTATAGAATATTAAATTTAAACACAAAACTGTAGTGATCTAAACAAGAGATGTAATTAAATAGAAATTGTTATAAATCGAGAATTAACTTGTAGATAGCAACTAAGTTAAACAAGTTTAGAGAGCATATTTTAACTCTTTTGAGCTTAACTTAGATACAAAGTTCAAAGTTAAGAACCTTCAAACATGCGCTACCACTCCGCTATTAGTCCGCTGCGCTGTAACTATTAACTATTGCATGCATGCGACCCGGAGAAGCCCATTGCATTCCATCAGCCCTTTTTATACCCCACTGCAGGGGCTTAGACCTCCGCTCATGATTAGGGAGTTTGGAGCTTAAATCCACCACGCTACTCCAATGCGGGTTTGCGGATTGTAACGACCGCCATCTATTGACAGCAACAGGGACCGACTGCTTAACGTGCTCTCCGAGGCACGAAGTCAGTGATAGTTAATGTACTTAATCTTAAAAATCGATCGAACCGAAATTCGGGCCACAGGCCTTATAGATTTGAAACAGGTTCGCTGCGTTCGGGCTATCACGGCGCTCGCGGCGGTTGAATCAGCGATCTAGAGAATTCCGACTAGGCGCGGATATGTGATTTTTTTGGGGCGGGGGGATTTCAGTTTCTTTGTTTGCATAGACTTGCTACAAAACTCAAAAACTTTGCTACCTATAAAATATGTAAACTTTACATCAAAATCCGTTTAGCTATTTTAGTATGAAAAATATCTATCCCCTAGAAACCGTATATATTTGGAGTGAAGTTTATTCTGTGTTATTTCAAGCCATAAGACGTCTTCCTACAAAATTTTACAAAAGGCCGTTCAGCCATTATATAATTAAAAATAGTTATCCTACAAGAACGGTGCCTTTTTTCAGAATTAAAAGTAGCCTATGTCACTATGCAGCTTATAAACTATAACTATGCAAGAAATCATGTCGATGTCTTGTTCCGTTGCTGCGTGATTGACTGCCAAACATCCAAATATACAAACTTTCACAATTATAATATTAGTAGGATATTGGTCTGATGGTTCATATTACATGAATGATGAGTTCCATTTTTGCCATTTGAGTTCAGAGCCTTTGATTATATAATGTATGGATAGAGAGTTGACGTCAAAAAAACGTAGATAAAAATTCAATTTATGCTGCATGCTACATAAAAGCATGTAGAAGTTGGCTTGTTATTTTTATTGACATTGTATTGAGAAGGTTTATTCAGACATTAAATAAATAAAATCCGGAACCATAGTAATAATACCTGGGACATCCCACACAGCGCCATCTAGTTCCAAAGTAAGCAAGTATTATGTTTGTATTATGAGGTAGGTACTCAACAACTGATATACACTTTGTTAACACTTATACTTGAACTTTGTATATATTATAATATATACATATATAGATACTTTTATACCCAGACACGAAACAAATAGACATATTCATGCACACAAATATTTGTCCCGGGCGGGAATCAAACCTGCGACCCTTGGCTCCGCAGTTAGGGTCTCTGACCACTCGACCAATCGTAAAAAATCTTTCATTTACGGCAATACGTAAACAAAATCGCAATTGATCAATATAATAGCAAGTGCCCGGTAACTCAAGCTTGGAAAACAAATTTCCATACGGCTCTAATCGTAAAACCTTCAAGTATGAATATATATAATGGAAGGCACGCTTTAGCGTGAAATGTGAAACCTATCGAATAAAGCTCAGCCTTATAAGGGTACGTACTTTCGTTATGTAATATAGTCAATTTTAAGAGTCGAATCATCAGCAAAATTCAACTTGGGTGCTATCTGTCTAGTACCGCTATTTAATAACAGATAGAGCCACCATACAAAGAAATTATTTTTAATTTTTTCTTGATCTCATTTCTGTGTTTCAGTTGATACAAGCTGTTTATATTTCAGTAAAATGCGACTATAAAAAATATTTCTATTCTATGTTTTTAACGGACATTATTGGTTGTTTCAACAGTTTTGAAGCTATTCTCGAAATACCTTATTTTCTCAAAATTTAAGGTTTTTGTATAAACGCTTCGGTACTGTTGAAACGATCAATAATGTGTGTTAAAGACATTAAAGAGAAATATTTTCTATAGTCGCATGTTATGTTTCATCAACTGAAACGCATAATTGTGATCAAGAAAAAATACAAATAATTTCTTCGTACGGTGGCTTCATCTGTTATTAAATTGCGGTACTAAACAGGCTGCGCCCTACGTTAAGACATCGAATGGATAGTTTTTTCGATTTTATATTTCAGATTTAACCCGTTATTTCTACTCGAAATATATCGAAAATCTCCTTCAACGTTAAGTTGATGTATAACTTTCCTTCTTTACATAACATTGGAAATAAATCGAGTTCGAGAAGTATCGAGGTTGGGAAAATAGTGTTAAATTTATTGATATTCGCACCAAACTTTACTTGTTATGGTAGAAGTATGCAGACTTATAGAACAATAGTCTACTTAGTATTTCTGGAAATTGGAATTGGAAACTGGAAATTTTCTGGAAAAACTAGGTTCCACAGGAAAATCAATACTACAACTTAAAACTTGCATGAATTTTAGTAAAAACTCGTATATAAATACGTGAAGGAAAAGCTGAGATTTGGCATAATCAAAGTTTATATGGAAAATGAGTGCCAAAAGAGTGCAGAAAGCTAAACTCTATATACTATACATACGTGAGTTTATGAGATGGGACTGTATGGCCGAATCCTAAACTATGAGTAATAACGAAAAATGTTTAAAGGGGTCATGTGATCGCTATTCGAGAAAACAAAACTACATATTTACATTTTTGAAAAATCTGTTACTTTAACAAGGAATCAAACCACCTTGATTTGATATCTAAATATTAATATGTGAAGAGAAAACTTTGTACGCTTTTTCAAGCATATTGCGCACACGGAGGACTGACTAATTTGTAATTGTTAAAGTTTATGTCGAGTTGGGGTGGAAAAAGCTAAAATCTATATACAGGATGAGTTTTTGATATGGGACTGTATGGCCAAATCCAAAACTATGAGAAATAGCGAATAGTGTTCAAAGGATTCATGAGCTCGATTTTTGAGGAAAAAACTGCATGTTCACATTTTTGAAAACTCTTTTACATCATCACGGAATCAATCCACATAACTTGACAATCTATATATTAATAGGTATGTGAAGAAAAAACTTTGTACCCTATTTACAGTATATTGCGGGCACGAAAGGGCGTGAGATTTGGCATATATAAAGTTTATATGGAAAAAAGTTCCAAAAACTAAGATCTATACATACTTAGTATGTGTTACTATTACTGTCAGCCATAGAAGTTAATAGTCTGTCGTTTGATACAGTTTTAATTGACTTAGGTACTCTTGCCTTACGCCTAAAGTGTTCACCGTATTTGAATTTTTCGTAAAGTGAAGTGTGTTGTAACTTTTGATTATATAATGTTTGTAGAGAGAATCGGCATCAAAAACCGTTGATAAAAATATAATCTTACTGTTCGGTTATAATTCATGCACACAAAGGTGGTTTGTACATGGTCAGAATGACGTAGCGAGAGTATGTAGTCTGCTGAGTCACACATACAAGTATGTTAAAATTGGCCTGTCATTTTTGACATGGTACTAGTACTGCGAGGGTCCATCCAGACATTATATGATTAAAAGTTATAGAAATACCTAATACGGACGTTCACGGTACATAGGTCAGACTAAATACTCATTTGTTTCGGCCGTATGGGTAGGTACTACGCCTCGTCACTGAAAGCTACGCTCATTCTAATCTATGACAGAATTTAAAGTTACATTTCTAAGAGACTGTCACCATAAAAGTACGAATTGACTAGAAGCCCTCTTCTGCGCTTACCGTCTAACCACTCATATTCTAGCTAGCTGGTGCAAGATGGCTAGTTTTAGGCCGAGTTTTAGTCGGCGGGGTTCCCGAGCGCCGGTCTTCACCCCCGCAAAATTGTATGTGACAGTTCTAGCTAGACTGGCTAGCCTTCAATAACGAGACGTACCCATAACAAATAAGAAAAAGATTGGCGTGAGCTCGGTGCCTATATTGGTTCTTTATCTTTTGGCTATAAATACCACATATACAAAAGGAAAATCGCTATGGCAGGATAACAGGTTTCGAAATTAATTTTAATTATGTGATTACTTTATTGCAAAAATGTGATAGAAATTGCACTAGGTGTCACAATTGACGCAAAGGATGATGCCCATCGTGGGCTAGAAAAAGTACTTCAGATAAGAACCATAAATGTCGATACTCTTCGCAAAGCAGCATTTTTAAATACTTTATTATTTTTCTAAAAGTATGTGAAAAATAGAAAACGACTATTGAAAATAACGTTCAAGTTGTATTTTGAACGCATCTATAAATCATTTATAAGAGTTTATAATGAATGCATCCATTTGCAATGTTTGTTACTCAAATTGGTTTATTACCATTTATAAGAATTTTCCTATTGCACGTAATTCTGGACCGAATACGAAAGGAAATAAAGGTTTTTTTTTGGAAAAGTAATTAATTAAATACATTTAACTTACATACAATATAATTAAAAATATATATATTAATATTACGCAGGTATACTTTAAGAAATGCCTTTTAATGATTAAACTATTGTTTTTGTTAGCAGACTTATAATTATAATCGAAAATTGATAAAATAGTTAAATATCGTATTTTGAATGTTTTTTTTAGTTTCACTAAAAACAATGTCATCATTTACATTTGTGACTGTCGTTCACGGTCATTCAGGTCACATGACAGACAAGTTGTGACCACAGTATAGTTTTGATAAGTGTTAACATTTCTTCTTTTATCTTTGGCAGCTATCTTGTGTTCTAGACAGTTTTGCCAGTGTCATGTTATACTATATTACTTATTTGCACTCGAAAAGTTGTATGTACGATTTACAGAGTTTTTATTTTCAAAATGACGCCAGAAGTCATTCTAATGTCTATTATCTTAAATAAAACCGAACTTTTAACTCGTTATTGTTTCTTTATCATTTAATAGAGGAGTCGCATTTATTTAAACTTTCATAGCTTGATGTCAGTCAATTCGCAGCTTTAAAAAAAATATGTCTATATCATAAGGTTTCATGTTCTATGCGAATCAAACCGCATGCACAAAATTCAAAGTACCCATAATTTTTTTTCTTTGCCCATGTTTGTATGGGAGATGGGCGTCCTTATTTATTTCGTTACTAGGCGTTTTTATTTTCGCTAACGCAAACCGTAACGGATGATTTTACACGAATAATCGCTCAGAGTTTGAAAAAACCACACGTGCGATAGATTACTTGCGCATGGATTGCTGATGAATAAACATGCCGGAACGTAGCATCTGCGTCTACGGATACTATCAACGATTTCGTCGAGCTACGCGCACTGACCTGTAAGACAAATTGTTTATTTATTTCTAAATTACGTATTATTCGATTATGAACAGCACGCTGCTGGAAAGGTAAACATATTTTGTGTTATTATTTTATTGAATTAAATATTGAAAGTGTCTTCATAATTTGATATACCGTATTATATACATTGCATAGTTGCGCTGGTCCGCAAATCAGTAGTCTCGTGCCCTTTTTTTTTTTTTAAATGAAATTTAGCCCATGCTATTGTGACAACCGATCTATACGTAGTTATGTACATCTATGGTGTCTATGGTCTATATCCGTTTCAATGTAGGCCATGAATTTTGAAAAAATCAGATGAAATCAAATAAATTTTTAAGATTTTATGAACGGCAAACCCAATCGATTTTGTAAAATTAAAAATTATGTACTTGGTAACAAAAATGACATGTCGTGAAATAATACAGCGAATGCATGGCGCAATCGCATCCACGTGTTAGCACAGTAGCGTACCTAGTAACTACGAAATTTGAGGGAAATATAGAATCACTATTTTAATGTTCCATTAAAAAAAAAGAACGATTTCTCAGGAACTACGTATACACATGGAATTTGAAATATTTTTTTAAATTAGATTGTCTTAGATTCAACGTACACGAAAAATAATGTTACATAATGTATGATTTTGTAAATAGAATGAATATTTTAGTGACTAGTTTTATCGGAAAATTTCTTTCGGAACTGGATCTTAGAAAAATATGAAACGTAAATACTTATTAGGATTCTGGGATAGCTTATACAGTAGAAGCTGTATGATTGATCTTGATCTATTATGTTTAAAATTAAACGCAATTCCGAAAAAAAAATATTACTGTTTGTTCAATATTTATCTATCGTATATCACAGAATGTACCATCTACATCTACTTACATAAACACATACATATATACATAAAATGCAGACCTACACAGACTCGCGCGCATACGAACAGACACACGAGAGCCCTGAGCGAGCGTACGATTAGTGCATGTCAAATAGATTTCACAAGTTAGTTCCGACAGTGGTTCTCTATGAAATGGTCTAAATATTTGCTAACAACAAAAATAAAGTTGCTTGATATTAGATACCTACTGCATACCCGTGCAAACAAATTCTCAAAGGCCGGTAACTTTAGTCACATTTGAGTTATCGACAAACAAACAAACCACGCGGGGTCGAATTTCATATTACATACGATTAAGTCTATATAATGAAGAAAGTAAAAGCCAGTATGTCTATGTCATGAGTGATATACGAGCACCGTCAAAATGAGCGTACGTTTTATCTGGTACGGGTTCAAAAGATTTATTAAAGGTTCCACTGAAAGAAACTAAAAATAAATAGTTCTGCAATGGCAATAACATTAACGCGGCCAAATCGTAACGAATGGATCTAATAATTTGCTACATAACATATTATTCAATATCTAAAAGCTTTCGATGTCCGATCACGTTCCTTTCCTTAATAATATCGTTTCCATATATGCTTTTGTTTCGGTTGTTAGCTTTCAATATGTCAAACTTTTCCTGAGATCCGTTCTCTCGTTATCTCGTATTGTAACAATGCCTACCGTTTTGACACGTTTCTTTTGCAATCATGAACGCATATAACAAATGTCAAATTTTTGTACCGACGTCATTTTGTTATTTTCAAAACAGCAGCACTTACATAAATATGAAATTGTTATTATTATGAAAGTATCTGAAAATCCTGCTTGTTTAGTTTAACATGTGAGAAAAAAAAAAGTAAACCACTTACGGCCTAGCGCACGGTCTACTTGACCAATCATGCACAAACGGACATATGCTAAGGATGAATGACCTTTCGTTTGCACATTCTGCGCGTTAAAATGTCACAGTTAAAAAATAACTCATGTCATAGGAAAGCTTAGTGATTTGAACAACTTGACATTTTTTTTAACCTAGGACGTAGCATTATTATTACAATATTGTGATTTTATTTGGTCTGAAGTAATGCAAATACTGAATATCTGTCTAGGTAATGTCATAGGGATATTTTATAAAAAATTTTTTGGGAAAAATTACTAAAAAAATTACGGGTTTGATTTGTTTTTGTTTTAAGAGTTTAAGGCCTATATTTTGTTAAACCAATGTAAAAAATATGTATTTATTTAGGTCCAAGCCCATTTGTGTTTGGTTCTGCATCACATGGCAAATCAGTCAAAGTTCAGCACTAGCCTAGTGCAGAAAACAAACACTTTGTAATGTATGGTCTATCATTTATGATACCTTTTGTGTTACGGTATAAATCAACACGTGATCCAAGGCCCGTTTTGACATCACTTGTCTCAAAATTCATTTGCTCACCTAGCCAAGTGCGTAGCGACGTTGCCTACGAAACTATGGGTCTCTGGTTCGAATCCCAGGTAGAATCAGTACCGGTATAATTCGCCTCAAACTTTATGGCGGATCGGAATACAACGCTATAAGCGTTTTTGCGCAGGTGCAGCGCAGGTACAGGAGCGAGGGGTATATGACTATACCCCTCGCTCCACTGCTGCGTCCCGCTACACCTAAAACTGGTTACTGTGACGCAACTTGTGCCTATGTTCGGATCCGTCATAAAGCTTGATTGGAACTATACCGGGTCTTGGTGTAATATGTGTGTGGTGTCTTCGCTTGACATCCAAAACACAATGCTTAGTTTGGGGCCTAGACGTTGTAGTGATGTTTACTAGTACATTATTATATAATGTCAGATTAGAGAAGTTTGAAACATGTCGAATCAATTTTGTTTTTAAACTTCTTGTCTATGAGTGGTATGTGTTTAAAGGACAATTAAAATCTGTTAAAAAGCGCTGTATTAATAATTAAACAATAAATTTAGCGTAATCGTATATGAAATCTATTTAAGTAAATGATCAATGCTTAATAATAGTAATAAAAATAATAATAATACCTCGGACATCCCACACAGCGCCATCTAGTTCTAAACTAAGCAAAGCTTGTACTATGGATACCAGACAACTGATATAAACATTTCAATATTCTTTTTTTTAATAATATGTATAATACATGTATAGATATTTTACACCCAGATTATTAATTATAATAATGTCTACATATATTAAATGTAGATATCCTATATGTATTTTCTTTTTCATAAGAAAAAACAACTTTCAAAATTAATAATAACAAAAGCACGGCGAGGCACATAAAACATCCACAGAAAATTCGACTTTTAGATAACCGAAAAGGAAATTTTAAGCGAAACACCTGTTTCAGGCAGGAGCTAGTCGGAACTAAGTACCTAAATAATAAATTTAATGAACCTGTTAGCGGGCTTAAGCTCGATCTACCAATCGTATTCAAAATAATAGCGATAAATCAAAAGCTAATGACATCACCATTAATTATAATTACGAAGTTTGACGCATTGCACTTTTTTGTTTGGGCGTATACCGCGTTGCTTATATAGTAATGACGTCACATTAATGTTTAATTTTATTTAATCCCTGTATTAAGTCTCGAAAAAAATATAATTTTTTGTTGGTTCTATTCTTATAAATACACTGAATTATGGATCGTGTTGCGTTTCAAACAATGTCCATAAACTTTAAATATGTTTAATAAATGATAAACGCATAAAACAAATAAAGTAGCTACATAAATTCTGTATCGATTTCGTTTCAGTGGAAATAGCTGGTATAATAAATCTTTCGGTCAAGCAAAAAGTTATGTACAGGGCATCAATAAATTACGTCAACGTTCATGATATTTTGAACCCGCTTTCGCCTCTTGCCACAGGTAAACTTTTGTGTTCCGTCGCGTATAAGTTTCGTTTTTGTGTGCGAGTGAAATTTTTTTTTTAGTTTTAAATGTGAGGTCACAACGCTTCTGACTTTATCGCGTCCGTGCCACAACGTCCAAATTTCTGGATCGCATCGCTTCCCTTTAAATAATTAATAATAATATAATAAAGTATACATCACAACAACGTCTAGGCCCCAAACTAAGCGTTAGCTTGTGTTTTGGGTACCAAGCGAAGACACCACGTACATATAACAACCAAGACCCGGTATCTGCATCAATATTCATCATATAAATTCTGACCCGACCTGGGATTGGAACTCGGGACCTCCAGCTTCGTCGGCAGGGATTGGTAAGAGAAAAATAATTTTCAATTTGTAATCCGTGAAAATCAAAGAATGAATTATGTATACAAAATTATAGGTAATACGTATTATATAACATTATTTAGTTGTCTCCTTTTTTCTTGGAACAAATATTATATTATATTTTTCCTAGTTGTATTGCGGTCGTGTTTTCAGTTTCGATATGATTGGTTTATCGTTAAGACTTGAGGGCACAGACAAAGGGAAAGGTCGCATGAAATAAATGAGCTCATCTATTATTTGTTTGTCAAATCATAGGCCGTTTGCCTAAGGGCTTCAAATAATATCAAGCATCTAAGTGGCCAATTTGTTAAAGTATATAATGGACTTCATGATAAGATATTAAGAGTACGCATTCCATTTACTCAAACTGCGATGCAAGAGTGAACCCTTTGCTATGTTTAGCTATTGTATGAATCATCTTCATCATCAGCCCGTGTCTCTCCACTACAGGATATAGGCCTCTCCTAAGACTCGCCACTACACCTAGTCTACCACTTTTTGCATCCAACTACCACCGGTATAGTACTTTAGGTCATCTATTCACTTGTTCGAGGCGTGGTATCATGAAATAATAATATAATATGTAGGATATCCCAAACAGGGCTATTTAGTCTCAAATTAAGAGGGTTTTATGCTTGTGTTATGGGTTACTAGACAAAACTGATATACATACTTAATTATTTTTTACAATGTATACATATATAAATATTTCACAGCCAGAGACGGAACGAAATAAACATGTCCATACACACAAATATTTGTCTCGGTCTAGAATCGAACCCATGACCTTAGGCTCAGTAGTTAGTGTCTTTAACCACTCGGCCAATCGGTCAGTCAAGGAATCGAATATCTATTTTCTGTTTTGTAGTAATTTGTAGTATCTAAATTTTATCTTCTAAATACTAAGAAGCAGACACGGTGTATGCGTTTGAAGTAAGAAATTGTGTGTATATAGTTCGCAATTACCGAAGTTAAGTTCTCTAACCACTCGGCGATTCGGTCAGTCGTATAGATATATGATAGGAAGAGATAGGACTCCCGTCCTGTATACCGCGTGACGCCCTTTTATGGACAGTTTAAGTCCACTATGTGCAATAAAACATGAACTGAATAGACATCAGTTCACGAAAAACAATAGAAGAGCTTTCGGTTCTAGTGTCACAGTAGAAAATAGAAATACTACTGTCCAAATAACTTTTGGTATTTTGATTCTTTATAAAATTATTCATTTTCAAGATTCAGATGATTAAAAAAAACGGAGCCAAAAAAATTAGTAAATCTTACTGAAAAATACGTACTTGTAGATCTTTAGGCTTATCAAACTAAAATTAGGTTCATATTTAATTAAACTAGAAATTAGAGAAAACTAGATAACGGACTATATTAAGTACGGTTTTCCATTTACAACGAGGGTATAATTACCTTTTAACGTAAGCATGTAGAAATGCGCGGCCTGCGTACTCTTAAACGTTTATTGTACTTATAATAAAATGCAATAAAAGCGACCACTAAAACCTTTCTATACATTCAGGGCTACCATTAAAGGAAACTTTCGAGCATGTCGTGGTATCATTAATTTCCATGGTAATAATTAATTCCGAGGGTAGTCGGAAACCCTAATGGCCCTAATACTTTTAACGGGCTTTACAAATTTAACAATGTTCTTTCTACATAGTAAATGTTGAAACATATATTATATATTTCAGTGAAGACTATCGAAAAAAAGGTTTGATATAAATCATTGGTAACAAAGAATTTTATTTATAAATTAACGTTGAATAATATATAATAATAATAATAATAATAATAATAATAATAATAGACATTTATTCACTTTCTTGTACAAAAAGAGACTTAACCTAATACAATTTTCAAGGTAATGTAATAAAGACACAAAACCATTGAATTGAAGTATACCTTGTAGCAAACATTTTGGTGGAATTCTAAGGTAGGTCGAGGTTGTCTTTTTTCATTTTCTAGACTGTAATCTCGCTGAAAACTTGCGAGCGAGTGAAATAATATAAAAAAAATAAACTTGTTTTGACCATAGACAAAGTAGGTAAACTATTAGTTATTTTAGATTTAAATCTTCAAATACGTATATAAATATGTAAATAAAAAATATACGTAAAATCAAATGCAATCTTTGAAAAAGCTAAGAGGAGAAGTCTTATGAATAATAAATAGTATGAGTTTTTATATAAAATTAAGATATATGAGAACACAATAATTTTGCACAGTATTTGTAGGGATTTAGGAAAATCTCATGAAATGGAATCATGACTGCATAAACTTTTATGCATTTTATCAATACGCTAATCCGGCACGCTTCCGATGATATTATAAATGTTTGGGCGTTTATGAGGATCTAACTTCGTCCATCCGTTTTAAAAAAGCTTTTCGCTTAATAGAAAAAATGTGGAAAATCTCATTATTATTATTAATGTGATAACAATACCGTTCTATTATATTATTACTTAAATGTATATAAAACTATTAGTATATCAGTTATATATTAATACTTACGAGTCGCTTATTAAATCACATCTCGAACACAAATAACACTATAAAAAATCCGCGCAATCAATTCAGATCAAAATAACCGTTGGTGTAGTTTCCATTTTGTCTGGACACATGCTAGGACTAAGCAGTCGGTCGAGCACAGAGTTCGAAATGCGCGCGCACCACTTCTTCACACACGTGCGTACCTACCGAGAGCTTATAGGCGACTGAAGCAGACTGAAGGCTGAAGGGAAGCTCTGGCTAGCGCAGCTTCTACCTGCCGATTTATCGCCGTTTGTTTCAGTTCGCCGGCCCACTATTTCACGAGCGACTGAAAAGCGGACGCGTTGTTCGTTCATAAATCCGGACAATTATTCAGAAAACGTAAACGCAAAGTATGCCAAACTGGGTCTAATAAATGCCCAAATTATTCATTTGGTTATACTACGCACTCCTTGACACAAACGAAAGTTTTACATACGCCGTGTATGGATGCCATATAATAGTCGTATAAGCACTAACGAAGGGAAAGTGAACGTAGTGGAGATTACAATGAAGTAAAAAAGTATATATCAATATCCATTGTTGCATATAATCGATTTTGGACATGTGTTTATAACAAAGTTACGAATTTCAGTTGCTTTATTTATTGATATTATTAATTTTAACATTGGTCGTCCTTAGAACATGTCCCAACCGGCACTGGAACAGCGTGGTGGACTAAGCTCCAAGCCCCTCACCCTGAGGGGAGGACTAAGCCCTCGCAATGAGGCACAATTGTCTGGTGGAAGTGAACAAACATGTCTCCAACGAGTTTTAAGAGATTATTTGAATTGTATTTACAACTTAGATTGTCTTCCAGGTTGTATAAATAAACACTATCTTCGTACACAATTGTAGTATGATGTAATGGTAAAGCATAAAACGAACTTCAAAAATGAATTTCATAACTTGACTGCGTGTCGATTAACATACAAATTGGTCAATTGAGTCAAACGTCAAATCATATCTATTTTGTGGTAATTAGTACTGTTTCATTTATATTACTTAATTCGTTCTCAGTGAATGCTAGTAAACCTGACTTCTTGAGTCAGCTACGAATACAGTCATTGCTTATTGCCGTTTTTACGACGTTTCAAAGATGTCACGATCACAAAGGGCATAAAGGTACTAATTGACTAGAAGCCCTCTTCTTTGTTTATCGTCTAACCACTCTTACTGCAACTAGCTGGTGCAAGATGACGAGTTTTAGTCGGAGTTTCAGTGCGCAAGGTCCCAGAGCCGGTATGCACCCCCGTGACATCCCCGCGCGCCAGTCTTCAACCCCGCAAAATTGCGCAATGTCACTTCGATACTGTAAATTGACATTTATGACTCTATTAAAACCAAACGTTGCTGTCAAATAATAACTAGTTTTAGTTTATTGGAGTCAAATGTGTAATTTATATATTGTATTGATATGTTGAGTATTATTTAAAAAAAAAAAAAACTATGAATAAGGGATAACTAAAAAACAGACAACAAGCATTTTCTATAAAAACACTCCTTTTCAGATACTCATAATATTAATATAATAATAATAGAACAAGTTGTATCTAATAGAAAATATTTTAGGTATTATATTAGGCAGTGATAAATTAACGAAATTTTCAGTGAGCCAGTTTTTCTGCGTTAAGTCGTATCTATAAAAAAATTAACATTAATTGATGATAATTTTTAACGCCGAGTTGGAAAGAAGAGTTTACTTTAAATCTTTGTCTGCCTGTGGCATGTCAGTTTGAAAGTTTATTCAATCGGAATGGTTTTTAGTTACTTTTCTGTCTGTCTGCCTGTCTGTCTATTTGCAAAACGATTCTTTAATCGCTATGGTTCTAACGCAAGAATAAAAAATAAATATATATTATAATACACTTTTTTTTTTCAATTAAAATTTCATCAAATGTTCACAAGTTAACATGATTATGCTAAGTTTAAAGAACTTTGAACTAAAATAAAATGAACAATGGTTGTCCTGTGGTATTTAGTTTTTTGTGTATCCGAAACTCTCAAAAAGTGTCAAGTAATACCTGTTTATTAATTTTCAATTGGTTTTTGATTCTCGAAGACGTTGGGAACCGCAACTTACCTAAGTACCTATATTTTATTGTTGCAAAATAAAAGTATAGAAACTAAGATAATAAATACGTTTATTCGCAGTTTTGGACGTATTTAGAATTGATAATAATTTAAAAATTAATAAACAATTATTATTTATACTTTTTAAGACAAATAATTTTGTGTCGAGGGTTTTTCCCTTTCACATTTTTTTTAATTTGCTTTAATACGGGAGCGGAGGTAGGCCTTTTGTTGATTACGAATCAAAGTCATTTTAAAAATATATTTATTTTTTCGAAGATGTAAACCAATCTATACTTCTCATTCGAAATAAAAAAAAAACATACAGTCTGTAATTTATTTAACAATTTTTTTAAAATGTTTCTTTAATAAAATATCCATGTGACGTCATCTGGACAGATGTTTATTGTTTGCTTTATCTAAGACTAAATAAGATCATAATATTTTGATTGATTCAAGAGAAATTACAGTTTCGTTTGATATAGTGACTAATCCTAAAAAAATTATACTTACTTTTTGCTTTTTGTTTTTACCATAGAAAGCAACGGAATAAGTTCAACTATCCAAATGACGTCACAGGAACGATTTCAAAGTCAAATGAATTTTCTTAAATATCTGGCAAATTCGTAAAAAGCAAAAATACATATTTTGAATGGTCGTTATAGAACCTTATACCTTTCATTTTTTTCCGCCATCAGCGCAATTTAAAATTTTTGGCTTTAGTGATTCGAGCTACAAATTTTATTACTTTCTACATCACCGAGGTATGTATGCAAATACCTAAAGAGAAACTTAGAGTAATGAATTTCTTTAATTTTTAGGGTTACGTACCCAAATCGTAAAACAGGATCCTATTACTAAGACTCTGCTGTCCGTCCGTCTGTCTGTCTGTCTGTCTGTCCGTCTGTCACCAGGCTGTATCTAATGAACATAAAATTTTCACAGATGATGCATTTCAGTTACCGTTATAACAACAAATACTAAAGAACAGAATAAAATAAATATTTAAGTGGGCTCCCATAAAACAAACGTGATTTTTTTGCTCGTTTTTGCTCGACATTGATAACGGCAACAGGTAGATGCTTGAAATATTCACAGAATATTTAGTTATACAATCACTTTAAAAATAAATAATTAAATTAAAATAAAACGAATGTTTAAGGGGGCTCCCATACAAAAAACGTGCTTTTTTATATTGTACAGTAGTACAGAACCCTTCTTGGGCGAGTCCGACTCATACTTGGCCGGTTTTTCTTATACTTGAATTAAACGTCTTATTCAACATAATGTCTTCGCCAAATAATAATAAATATTGCAAGAACACTTCTTTGATTTACAACCAATTGTTCTATTATATCACGAACAAAGCTTGACAAACCACGGCTTAGAAATGTCGAGGGGCGTGATTTCTCGCTCTGTGGCGGTAGGGAATTAAAAGATGGTCCTCAGACGGTTTTAATGAGTTAGCACGGCGGGAGTGCGTCCTCAATGCGTCTAGACTACATTGTGTCGCATTAGAGGGTGCGTACAAGGACGTACGCACCACCCACGTTCGAGCCCTTTTCAAGTGAAGCTATACAGAATCGAATCTCATTATGTTAGTTCGTGTAGAAAAGGTTACATAAGTGGCTAGGCAGTTCGTATTATAATTTAAGAATACATTAGGAACTATTAAATTCTTAACGTTCTGTAAGGAAATGTATTTGTTTTAATTGTATGAAGGTTTGTAGTATAATTTGCGCCAAACTTCAAGTTCGCTCTGAAGTTGACGTGGGTATGTTTTGCGCTGGTGTGGAACCCACTCTCGACCCTCTGATACTAATTTTTTTCCACAGGGATGCTCCTCGCTTCGACTTTAAAGTGAATCAGAAATTTGGCGCTATGTGTACTTATTAACAAAGACGATAAAAACTACAAAAAAAAAATCAAAAAAATCTAATGTATACAGGGTGCGTTTTAAACCCCTGCCAGCTTGATGTGGGTTACTAAGTATCAGCTTCTAAGCCTAAATAAAAAAATAGGTACCAAAAAAATTTAATTAAAATTTTGTTTGCTAAATTATCCCATTTTCACCGCTATTCGAGTTGTAATCAAATGCGTTTCGCGGTCAATGACCTTATGTGAACGTTCAGGTATTGCGTAGCGTCCTTAAGACGCGATTGCAAATGATCAAAAGGAGAATTTGGTAATTTACTTAAATGAATGGTATCCCAATGAATGGTAAATGCCGTCAAACGTGTGTATCTTGTCGAACTTTTAAATGTATCAATTTGGCAGATGTGAAAAATGCCCTCCATTTCACAAGGAGCTTAGGTTATTTAATAAATTGTAACGACATGATTTTTTTACATGAAAGGTATCTTCGAATAAATATCTGGAATCGCCGTGTTTATAAATTTTTATTTGTTTGTTAGATTATTTCGTTGAATTCAATACTAAACCGATCTAATTTGAAACTTTGATACTAAACGAAAAAGTGTTAATTAATTTAAAAATTATAATTTATACGATAGTTGTTATTCATAGATTTGAAAATAAATTAAGTAAATAGAATGACAAATGACAAGTAGAAATGAATTTCGAAACCAATTAAAACAAAGTACTTAGAATTTTATGAAGTGTACGATTTTTTTGCAGCTAACGTGTAGGTAATTATTGTTTTCAATACATTTGCTATTAATACGGTCTTTATGACATTCAAACTTGTACCGTAATGTTGTATTTTACAGTACCAGGCCTTTTTACTTTACACCAATCACAAACGAGCATACTGTTTGTAAAGCATGCGTAAACCGCGAAAGGCAACCCGCTCCGCCATTATTACATTTGAAATATCTACTTAATGTTAATCGCAAATAATAATAACGTATATATGACTACAACGTCTAAGCCCCAAAGTAAGCATTAGCTTGTGTTTTGGGTACCAAGCGAAGACACTACATACATTTAACATCCAAGACCCGGTACCAGTATCGATATTCATCATATAAATACTGACCCGACCTGGGATTCGAATCCGTGACCTCCAGCTTCGTAGGCAGGGTCGCTACTCACTAGGCTAAGCGGTCGTCAAATGTATTGAAATGAAATGTATTAAAAAACGGTGTATGATATTCGTACTCAGCTATTATAGCAAGCTGGCTATTATAGTCATCGGTTTATTATAAGCACTCGGGTTCGCTTCGTGCCTGTAAACACCTCGACTATAATATGCAGCTTACCGTACTTGTACATAATGTACTATTTTCGTTTTTCTGCTTCTGCTTTTCGCGCCATTATATATTATAATAAAAAAGGTTTAAAGCTCCAAGTATGTTTTGAATCAATAACTAGTGCTTTCGGCGAGTCTGCTTGTTCACGAGTACTTGTCATTACTAAGTGCCTTGCTTGTGGCACTGAAAACATTTTAGGCGAGTCGGGAGAGACTACTAAATGTCGAATTCATGTTTAGAATTCCAATTTAAGCCACGCGATTAGTTAATCGCTTTTATTAATCAGTCGCAGATTTAAGTAGCTTTTTTTGGTTAGCTGAATATTGTTTAGTGGAAATAATATGTAAATGCAATGAATAATTATGTATGTAGTCTACATGTGTATAAGAACGTCGTTTTCGTGCGCCGCACCCTATGGAGCAAGCATAAATTAATTTTGGGCAGGCCGATTATGACAGTTGATTCATTTTAATACACTACCCTGTCTCTTGTATAAAACCCACTGCAAAGCGTATTTTGATACAAAAATTGTTTTATGCGTGCTCCATATGCGCATCACATGAAAAAGACGATCATATCTCCATGTACACTACCTTACTAATATAATGTGTCTATACTAAGTACGTACAAGTTATTATATAGGACATAGATTAGATATCTATATACAGGTAGGAACGAGACTACAAGGCAAAGTTTATAATTTATTTAGAACTTTTTTCAGAGTAACGACTGAATTTTTTTTTAGGGTACCTATATGTAAAAAAAACTTATGGATGAAAATGTTTAAAATTTTTTATGCATTTTTTATGGCCAACTCAAACGCGTTAGTGCCTATTATATTATGAATACGAGGTGTTTTAAATGCCTGTAATTATTTAATTATGCGTCTATTATGAGCTGACACTTTGGCGAAAAAATTCAGAGACGATTTTTCGAAAGCTGTAGGATTGAAAAAAAAAAAAGGTTTGGAAAAAATTATGTAGTCGATGAGCTGATTCTGAACATAGCTAGATGCTTTGTAGGTTTGTTTCAACCTGTTTATTGACTTCTATTCAAATTCTAATAGTATCTATGTGTCATGAATTGCTTTTCTGTGTGACAAACGTATCTGCATATTTAGGTGTGAAATAGCGATTTTCTGTGAACTGCGGCTCACAAAAGCATGACCTGTTAACGTTTTGGACAGTCAGTTTAAAATCGTTTTAATCTCTTTCCGAATAGCGACGTTTTGTTTGATCGGAATTTCAGTTATCTGCGAGTTGACTTTGTTTTCGACAGAGTTGTTTGTGCTTTGTATAAGCATTCAATTCTTTAACGATTATTTATACTGATTTTTGTGCTATTTTTATATACGGGGTTATTTAAGTATTCTTCAAGCTTTTGAGGCTAAAGACATCAAGTTTTATTTACGATCTACTTGAGTCGTCGCCTTGGCTACAAATTATTTTTATTAGTGAATATTATTGTATTTGTTGTGCATTTTATACATCACTTTATACTCTAACCAACGTTTGTTTTGTTTATATATATATATAAATAAACAGGATGCATAGCTTTGCATTAAAATAATAAAATTAGCGAATTTTAATGTATGAAATGAAAAATAATTTATTTGGTTATGATTCGACACTGAATTAAGATTATAAAAAATATTAATTCAACAGTTTTTCTTTCACTTGTTTTGTTTTTTATGTTAATTTTAATTAGTCGAATAGAATTAGAATTGTAAAATTTTATCGTCATAGATATAAGATGCGACCCGAATTCAGAGATATCAAAATAAGTAGGTTTTTTTATCTGACAGTATTCAAATACAGTTTTAGTTTTTAAATTTTTAAAAAAGATGGCAGTACTTCGCGTATTATGGCAATACACACATAATACGTCAATAAAATGTGCAAAATATGAAACGCCAGTGAGAATTTAAAAGAGTATCTACATTCCCAATATTGCGTGAGTTAGTGGGAATGTGGAAATCATAAAAAAATTACAGATATTTTCTCCTACGGCTTCTCTATATATTAGATATCGTACGAAAATATCTGTGGGTTTGCATGAGTGGATTGTGCACAAAACACACAAAAGCATATATACAGTATTCAATGAATTCAGCATATGTAGGTAACCAAAAGGAGATACGCGCCCGCAAAACACGTATCTATTTATTCAAAAGGACCCAGTACGTCCTCCACAGTCGCGGCATAGGGGCACGGAGAGTCGTTGAGTTTTACGTTGCCTTAAATATATGTAGGTATATATATGGCTCGGCTGTAGGTTTGAGGGAAAAGGCGCGCAATTTTCCGTTGTTTTTCTTTGTCCATGGTTTTTCGGCTTTTAGTCACCGATAAGGATTCGTATATTTAAATGTATACCGCAATGATACTCGTTTAGATGTTTTTTTTCTGCGTTGCAGCAGAGTTTTTGTAATGTTATTATTTTTACTTTACTTTCCACCAATAACTGTTTCGTTTTAATGGTCGGTATAAATCGTATTAAGGTTGAACGTTACCGTCGATTTCCATATAAAATTTATATGACTAGGGTGGATAACTATACACTTTGTTGTATTTATTTTACCATCTTGTTTAGTTAAATGTATCATAAACTTGTCGTTAAATTTATAAAATATATACCTACTAACACAAAGCAGTTCTGATTCGGGTTTTCGAAAAAAATCGTCGGGACGTACGTTATAAATGCATCGAAAATTATTGAACTTTGAAAATCAAAATCAGTATCGTTTTATATTAGAAAAAGAATTTTTTATAAATTTAACGACAATTTTACGATGTATTTTACCTACTAAAATGATAAAACGAATATAAATAACATACATCCGGTCAAATGAGTTTGGTATTGAAATCAGAGAGACAGAAACTTGTGAACTTTTAATATTTATGAAATATTAACTGTTTGTAGATGTTCCAGTTATTCGATCGACATTTAAAAAAAAATATGTTGCGACTGAACCAAGAAAACGAAGAATATGGTCAAAAGTAATCATCGAGTACATTGTAAACGAACACATGTTCTTCTTCTTCATCAACCCTCCAATTACTTTTTACTCCACTGCAGGGGCTTAGACCTCCCCCAGGCTGAGGGGGGCTTGGAGCTTAAATCCACCACGCTACTCCACTGCGGGTTTGGGATTGTAACGACCGCCATCTATTGACAGCAACCGGGACCGATTGCTTAACGTGCTCTGGGAGGCACGGAGTCAGTGATAGTTATGTACTTAAGTCAGAAAAAATCATTGGTACACGCCCGGATAGGAACCATGGCCCTATGGCCTTACAAATTTGAGACAGGTTCGTTTCGCTTTGGGCTATCACGACACACGACACACAATTAACACACCCGCTTTCGTCTAATCGTTTGTTTTTGGGATAAAATATTACGTTATTCTTTTGAAAGTTTAACACAAAATATAAACGATTTCATTATAAGTGATTGTTTTCATTCATTACATTAAAGCAGGAGTGCCTACTTTATTTTTGCCTTCCTCAACCGACGCCCTCGATATGATTAGTAAATTAATAAGTATATATAATCGTTGAGAGTACCCTGTCGCCCTAAGTCAATCTTGTGCAAATTGCCGCAATTAAGCTATATATTAACAAAAAAGTAAACTTTCAAATACCTCATAAAAAAGCAAAATTACCATGAAATGTTTTGAAACACTCGAAGTATAATATATAATAAAAATGGAAAGCATCTATGTTTTTAAATAGTGAAATTTAAGTATCGGACGTGAAATGCCATTCACAACAATTTAAAAAAAAAAGATATATTTTTTTAGTATTTATTCTGTCAATGTGAAATTTAAAAAAATCACTTTTGTTTATAATATTTTTTTCACAGTTTTCCAAAACGCAAAATGAAGATCTCCCAATAAAAAACTGAATTGAGGAATATATGGATGACGAGAATATTCATAATCATTGCGCAAATTAAATATTTTTTTATTTTTTTTAAATAACAACATACGTATACATCACAAGAACGTCTAGGCCCCAAACTAAGCAACTTAAACGTAAACTAAACGTAAACTAAGTAAGACTAAAACGTTATAAAAAAATATACCGATAATTATAGGGATAAAATGTGACATAAAAATAGCTCGCCCTTATAATTTAGTCCTTTTTTTTGACGGGCCACCGTTATTTTCATATTTTGGAGGATGAATACTTAAATTAAAAAAAAAAGAGAACTCACTGATGTTCGATGCCGGAAATAAGGTTTTCACTCATTGAAACCGACTTCCGGGGTAGTTTGCACAAAGCGAGGGAAAGACGGCAGATATATTAAGACTCTACAAATATTTCCTTACTGTTCCATGCTAATTTTATTCGGTTCTTTATATGAGAGATTGAAAGTTTATATTTTGAAAATATTTAGCTTAATAAGCACAATTCGCACAGGATTGATTAAAAGCAACCAAGTGTTCTCGAAGAATAATTACGTATACTTAATAATTTCCTAGTCAGGTATTGGGTGTTCGATTAGAGGAACAAACATACCGTAAACTCTCTCGCTATCACTTCTAAACAAGGAACAAATGAAGGAAACTTTAAAAATTGTTTTTTTTTTTTTGTAAATAGTATATCAGTTAATAGGTACAGAAGGAAATGACTTTCCAATGAGCTATTTTACTCTGTGAGTTCTATCCTTTCCTAGACGTTAATCAGTACTGAAAACAATTGGTTTTTTTTACTCTCCTCCGCGTTACGCTTTTGCTTTAACAGCAGGATTATTATGTGTTTCGGGTGGTCTACTCGCTAGCGACCACGTAAAATATTTGTATGAAGATTTTGTGTAGCGCCTACTATGGTACCAAGAACAATCAACAATTTACATACAAAAATGTTACGTTTTCGCTAAAGAATATCGAGACTTTCAAACACTTGAAATCATGGTAGCAGTGCGAACCCCTTCATGTAGGTACTAATTAACTCGCTGCCACTTTGCTGCTGCATTCTTCCAATTCGTTAACGAAAATAAAAACTTTTTCTTCATCGAAAAACTTATGATAGGCAAAGCTCTTAAATATGTTGTAATATTTTATTACTAAAGTAGTAATTTACTAAATACAATATTTTTAGTAAACCGATTTGACATTATTGTTTAAATAAGTAAATGAAATTGGTTTGTGATTTTGAAAAATGAAAGTCGTTTACGCAATAATCAGTTTACCTTTTAAAGAAGTGCTTAAATAATGAAACGGTCAAGAAAGTTTTTTTAATAATAAAATATTTTTCATTCATAAAGTGTAAATTAAAATAAAGTAATACAAAAATTTATTTTTAATAGTATGTACTATGGAATATATAAGAAATCTGATAAAATCTCTTTGTGTTAAATGATTGCTTTGTATAATTTTTTTTATAGAAACTTGACGACGTCCTGTGAAAATTGTTCGTAAAACTTGTTCGTCTTCAAATAAGATAACCGAATTTCCAATTCTAATTTAATATAAACAATTACGTACTCCGTCCAACGAAGTTGCGGAGTTATCCATCAACTGACATTCAATCATTGTAATTACTTGTGGAAATTCATGATTACACTTTCATATTTTAAAAAGTCGGTCAAATGTATATAGAGTTCCGTAACCATTCCGATATTTACGTACATATCTAATATTTTTTAATCCAATACGTAATGTTTAAACGATGCTTTTATATTTATCGAAATGCGGTCTTAAAAACGACATGCGATTCTTCGATCCTGAACTAGCACGAACGGACTTTTTTAACGGAGACGATGACAAAGGCTTAAAAAAATTCCTTCTTAGACTAGCAGTCGTGAGTCAGTCCGTGTTTTCTAACTCTGTTTGAATTACTGATTAATAATATTGTTCGAGCGCTTTCACATCATCCGACACGATATTTTATTGGAGCATGATCTGGTATCAAGGTACTTACGTATAATATATGAAATATATAGTCTATCATATTATCCGTAACGATATCGGATATCGGATTTATACATTTTATGTACCCCGATGTAGGATCACTCCAATAACGATTTCATACCGGAAAATGTAAAACCGTTCTAATGAATAAGTTTGAATATAAGTTTTTATTGCCGTTTTTATTTTTCTATTTACGCCGGTACAACTGTGTACTCCACGCGAGCGAAACCGCGCGCGGGAAGCTAGTTGTTATAATATAATGGAATATATCTAACTTTGTATTATTATAAGGTACCTACTTGTCAAACACGTTAAGAGCTTTGAACGAAAATAACATAATCGATTACTTCGCCTTTGACAGACTTCATATACGTAATGATAATTTTTCTATATTTTAACATTAGAATGAGGATAGAGATTTGAGTTAAGAGAGAAAAGTTTTGTTTTAAGAACATTACAACATATATGCCAACTAAATGATAACAAAAGCTGGTCAATAGGGTAAGTAGTTGACTTATATGTATAAATTATACATCAAACAACTAGTTCAAGATAGATGAACAATCGAACTCGCTGATTGGTTCCACTTTCGGATTGGTGAATGGCCAATTTTAATACTGTTACATATAATATTTTATAGGTTGAAATCATTGTCATTATAGAGTGGTTTGAGTTACTTCTTAAACTGATTAATGTAATAGACAACAATGGGCATTGCCCATTTTTGAAAATTATTTACAAACGAAAAACCGTTTCGAGGAATAACCTTACTGAACTATAATTTGTTATCCGTTTTATTTTTAATTACTTATTTTCAAAGATATTGGGAAAAATAGTAATGACCTTCATATGACCCCTGTGACGTCACACTAAAGAAATGGAATAGCTCACCACTATGTATTTTAAAAACAAAACATTTATAATATTAGATAACTGTCAACTAGTGTCAACAAAACGAAATGACAAATACCTAAACTTTTGATTGTTTTTGATTGAATTGTTTTGAACTCAGTTTTAATCAGCATTAAACCAGTTTAAATTAAATGTTTCGTAATTAATTCTATGGATTTTAACACACCACTGATTCTGCACACAGATAAATTCTGCATTTGATCAACTGCTATTTACATATTTTACATTGACCTACACTAAAGGATAGCCTAAACGTCGCCTACGCTTTTAATTTACGATTTAATGATTTCAAGTAATAGCTTTGTTAGATAGAGCTGATTCTTGTAACTTGCCAGCTTGCCATGTCTGAGGAACGTTTGTCAGCTTCGTGCTGTTAGCAGTACCTAAACCATACAAACAATATTGCTGAAATAAGAAGGCCTGAAGTTCTTATGTAAGTACCGATTATTTTGGATTTCCAAAACATTTGCATATATCTCAGTTTTGTAGTTTTGATGTATTAGATGAGAATGATTTAAAGATCATTATAACTTGTTACAGGTCATCTCGAGACTCTTAAACTTAATTGTGCTGTTGGGTATGGAGAAAAAATAATGATGTTGGACGCTGTGTTGTAAGAGTGAGGATTGTGCCAGAACACAGTAAAACAAATATTATGTTCTGACAATAAATGAGACGCTTTTTGGAAGTGTACTATTAAGCTTACTTAATATAATATGGAGATAATCAACAATTATATCAAAAATTTCATTAAATTTAATGCTTTTTATTTGGTTGATCAAGGGCAAAATCAAACACTAACTATTGAAAAGTAATACTTTATTGGCATATTAATGCAATATCATTTCAAAACTCAAAAACTAAAAGTAGGCTCTTGGTTAGACTAAGTATTACTTAAAAATGAAATAGTCATTATGTTATTCCTGGGTTAGGAAAAAAAGTAGGTAAATTATATGAAAAGTACATTTCATTGTCCTGTGAGTCCTGAGTTAAGTATTCATTTTTAAGTTTTGGTAAAATACATGTTGCATTGAAGGGATATAAGATAAGAGATCTTCATATTATTGTTGTTTTTTTTTTGCACAATGAATAGTCCATTTGGATACAAAGTATTTATTTATTTGGCTCTTCAACAATAGGTACACCATTACAGTATAAAAGTACAATTCAAATTTAACATGATTTAGTGCCCCATTACTTACATAAAATAACGGCATGCACTGTAAGATAATACCTAGTAATTTAAGAAATAACAAGAACTTATTTTTCGAGTTAACTAACAGACCGTGATTACTAAAAATGACATCACATAAAACACTTTACTGAATTAAGTACAAAAACTAGAGGTCGCTCAGTGGTCGAAGTTCGACCGTAAGGTACACACTTTTTTGAAACCACCAATAATATTAGGCGAGAGTAAGTCAATTCAAACTGTATCAAACGACAGACTATTAAACTCATATGGTCGACAGTATTTGTAACACATATTAGGTACACACATGTATAGAGTTTAGCTTTTGAGACTCCTTTTCTATATAAACTTTACCTATGTCAAATCTCACACTCCTCCGTGTGCGCAATATGCTTGAAAAGGAAAACAAAGTTTTCTCTGCACGAATCAATATATAGATTATCAAATTAAGTGGTTTGATTCCCTGTTAAAGTAACATATTTAATAAAAATGTAAACATACAGTTTTGTTTTCTCAAAATCAAGCTCCTGACCCCTTTGAATACTTTTCACTATTGCTCATTAATTGGTCATACAGTCGCATCTCAAAAATTCATCTTTATAGATTTTAGCTTTCTACACTTCTACTCCACATAAACTTTAACTATGCTAAATCTCACATTCCTATGTATGCTTAAAAAGGGGTCTCAAGCTTTTCCTTCACGTAATTATATATAACAATAATAACCATAGACATAATAATAACTATTCATTTCTACTACATCATATGCTTATAAGGATTATAAAAAAATATTTAAACTATTTAACTATTCAATTAATAATAAGTATGAATTAATTATGTGGTCAATACAACTTTAAAAAAAAAAGAAATGATGTTACATTCAGATCAATGCTTGTTTCATTTTCTTCATATAGTGCATACATCTTCTTTCGGTAAGTTGGTACGGGTCTTCGGAAATAATGAGAGTTTTCTATTAGAATATCTTGGTGGATTTCGATATGACTTGCTCGTGGTACTACCAGCGTTGTACTACCAGTTGGTCCACAGAGGATTTTTTTACCCGTTTACCAACTATGTACAACGGGACATTTTTACTTGCCCGTGGTACTACCCAGTCTTGAATTAGTTGAAAATTGTTACATGAAACTGATCCTATGGCGCGGGATAGATACATGTAATTTTATATTATGATGATGAACCTAACCTAATAGATGACAATGGTTGCTATTTTCAACTAATTGAAGACTTGTTAGTACCACGGGTAGGAGAAAAATGTCCGTTTCTGCTACCAGTTGTACTAGTAGGTCCACGGGCAAAAAAATCCCTTCTGGACTTCGAGGTATCTTAAATACAATTTTGTTTAATAAAATTTCATTGACTGATTGGCCAAGTGGTTGAGATCCTAACTATGGAGCCAAGGGGCGCGGGTTCGATTCCCGCTCAGGACGAATATTTGTGTGCATGAACATTTCTATTTGTTCCGTGACTAGGTGTGAGATATCTCTAATATGTATATATTCTAAAGAATATTTAAATATGTAGAGGTATCAGTTGTCTAGTAGCCATAATACAAGCTTTGCTTAGTTTGGGACTAGACGGTGTCGTGTGGGATGTCCCAGGTATTAGTATTATAATTAGTCCTTAGAACCAAATCCAATCTCTCTTTGCATTGTCTATCTATATCATTTTAAAATGTTTTAACCTATCTTCATATGAAAAGTATACATTATACCCAGGCGACCAGACCACACTGCAAGTATTCATTGATTGAAATATCTAATTTTAGTTCTGATAATGAGCAGGAAATGGTGTCTTCTTCTTCCAAATATGCTTTATGTTAACAGCTTATTAATGAATGATGCCATAATAGTCTAAAATTCGAAATTTACTTAGGGTCTAATAACTCGCTTAATGGGTAAAGATGGCTACATATTTGGGACATCAGCCAGGTGCGGTGCGGGAATGATACAAAATAAATTGATTATATTGACTTTTATTGTCTTTATTATAAAGTAACTATTAATACATATCAGATCACATGTAATGTGTGGTCACATAGCATAGTCGACTAATTCGTCGTGCACTCGTGCGGCTGAACGGGGGACTTGTTGCTGCTTCCTCGTTACATTGATAACCTATAAATGTGTTGTTACAAATGTGAATTCAAATTCAAATTCTTTCAAATGTTCTTGTAAACTATTCAAGTTAGTAACTGTCTTACTTTAAAGTACTTCTTTGTTGATTTAACTTTAACCCTTTTTTTAAAATCGTCTTTTAGAAGCATAAATTGTTTGGACTATTTGTGGTACCCATCAAACCATCGGTGGTACATACCATTATGACACGTTAGAACAAAAGATTTTGTGTACCCATTGTTGTGTACGCCATCATTAGCACAATATGAATTCAAGTCACTGATTCAAGACGCTAAATCGATAAATATGAGAAAGAAAAAATCTAATTTAAATGCAATCAACCAGTCTAAAAAACTGTACGTATGACGTGGAATTCCTAAAAGCAAATAAGAGCATCCTGAAAAACATAAATTTCTAGGTAGTTAGGTAAATCACATTGAGTAAATAAACTGAAATAAACATCGCTAACAAACACTGATTATACGAATACCATGACACCATACTATTATTAATCAGACAGAGAGAAGACCTACTCCAAACAAAGTTTTTGTCGAGATAGTACGGCCTATGTTAGAGGTCCATTTTTTTACACATGGTTTAAATTACATAAACATATCTCTTTCTTTCACAATACGTAGGTAGGACTATCTTGACAATTTTGTTTGGAGTGTCAGTGCCCATTTTGTGACAAATGCGTGACATTGACCACAGACACTGACAGTACTTGATTCTTATTGATTTTTTTAAAGCCAGGGCTATAGATGTAACATTAAATTTACCTGGTACGTCATTTCCGGTAAATTTTCAAAAAATTATAAAAATAAAAGTACTCGTTCAAAATTAAAAATATTCAAATTAGTTTCTTAAATTGGTCTATATTTTCAGAAAAAAAATTAAAAATCATATGTTGAAAAAATCGGGCAATGCCCATTGTTTAAGATGAATTTGCTTACTAAACACTTTGTACTGAGCGGGGAAGAGGGAAGGGTTAGGGAGTGGGAGGGAGCGAAAGGGGCCGTGCGAAACCGGTGCGGGACGCTATAAGATATATGTGTGAAAAGGTAATGCGAGTGGGAATGAAAGCGGGAAAAAATCAGTACATATTATAACATAGAGAAGGAAACAGGAGCTAGACAAGAGTAAAAATGTGAAAGGGAATGAGAACAGTGATGGTGAGAGTGGACAACGACAAGTGCGTGACGTCTGTCAGCTAGTCTAATTATAAATATAGTTCGTTTCTTTCTTAACGTACCAAGCCGTAATGAGTACGAAAGAGAAAACTGTATTGCTCATGGTCCGAAAATTGTGTGACGAATCATCATATAATTCCTTATTTCTACTAGTCTTTTTCGCAGCGTTTCTTTGCTTTTGTTTATATGAAATCTAACCCATACCTATCTAGCTATAGTGACAACTGTAGATACGTAGTGATGTATATCTATGTAAATTGATAACTTCGGATTTTGAATAATATATGAATTTATTTCAATGGTGTAGCGACACGCGGAGGGCCATTCAAACTATAAATGGTAAAGATTATACGAATTCTGTTACTGAAATTCTGAAAACTGTTAAAATCTGCAAAATTACTATGAAAGTAAGATTGTCCCGATTGAAATATATGTACTTTTGACGAATTATTAAAATAACTAAAATGATCTCCAGTTGGTATCGTATGTTCGAACAAAACATTCTGAAGTGTTACAAGGTTTAAAAAGTACAAACCTTATAGGCGGAAGTCTTCAACTCTAAGAGGCTCATTAGTACATTAGTAACAAGATACTTCTCCAATAGAGAGCACTTTTTGCTTCATCTCTCGTACTGTTATATAATCACGATTTGTCCTTTCAGGCGGCAGAATATTAACGAGTTCTACTTTACGAACAACTTACAATATTGTGACGCCGATGTATAGAAGCACATCGATGTCTTATAAATAGTACTCGAAAAAATCACACGGCTATTCAAACGCATTGATCAAGTACAGAAACATCCAGAAATTCCGAGATAAAAAATTAATTCTACAAATGAAATTCGAATAAGAGACTATGTTCTCAAAGCGCGCTCAAAATTGCGATTTATGAGGCGCCTTTTGCGACCACACAAAGCTAGGCGCCATGGCGTTAGAAAATGCCCATCCTAAATGAGATTATAATTTTGAAATAGGATGTTCAACGGTAGAATATTCGAGATGCCCGTTGGTGAAAGATTTTTGAGGCATATATTATAAGGAAGACGACGCGACATCGGACAGTCAGTTTACTGATAAGTCAAGCGCGATTAACTGCGAGCTGTAAAGTGCGACAACAGTGTAATTCGTGATCTGTGTAAATTATAATTAAAATTGTTCGTGATTTTGTTTCATAATAAAATAAAGTACAATTATATAGGTGATTTAGTGCATCCCATATATCTGAACCGATCGCCCTTAACAATATCATGCAAACAAAACCATTTGTATATTATACGGGTTAAAAATGAAATTAAATATTTCGCTCATCATCATCGCACTCACTACGCAATCGAAGTATTCACCAGTATCATGTTATATTAAAGAAATAAATTCAAAATAAAAAATAATTTTATTCAATTAAGCCTTTACAATAACTTTGGAATCTTTCAAAGCTCCAACTTCTAATTGAAAACTTAAATCGATATTTCAGGTTATATTAAAGCAATTACTTATTTTTGTCCGTAAAAATAATATGAGGTTATAATGAATCCAGTGACCATGGTTGATTTTATAACATCTGAATGGACCTTCACAATGCAATGTCAACAAAATGACAGGCCTACTTTTACATACTTGTGTGTGTAACCCAACAGACTACATACTCTCGCTACGCCTGCTACGCTGTGCGAAGCATGTAACCTTCTCCGTGTGCAAAATTATAACCAAACTGTTAGGTGATACTTTTATCTATACTGTTTATCTATAGACATTATATAATCAAAGTAAATAATATATTAACTGTAGTATGTGTACGTATGTGTAGCATGCATGTGTGTAGTGTGTAATAGTGGGTTAGGATTATTTTTTTTATTTTTTATTTTATTTTATTTTGAAACAAACAGTCATATACAAACAATATTAAATTTAACATGGCACGGAACTGACCTGGAGTTTCCATTATACAAATTAATAACATTAAAGATGCTACAGGCTCTGCCCGCAGAAAATTACTTTTCGTTCATAACAACAAGTAATACATGTCTACAATACTTTCTTACATTAATGTCAGAGAATATGAAAACTGACGAGTAATAATATGATGCACATAAGAAATAAATAATAAGAGAAAGAATTAAAATATGAACATGTGAATAACTACATTAAATAAGTTTAGAATCGCGTCTACTAATGTAAATAAAGAAAATAAGCCCGGCCCATCTACTTCGACAGAACGCACCTATTAAATTGATCAGTTTTCAATAGGTTAAAGGCGGTTAGAGGAACTACGTACTGCACTCGGTAAAATGCGATAGGTGAAACTTAATATTTGATACGAAGTTCAATGGAGGCTACATCGAAGTTGGCGTTTCTTGTTCGGTTAGACAGAAAGGAAAGTTGCGGGAAGTTAAAAGGTTTTTTATGTCGCGTTCCTCGATCCTTCTATCTTTTCGAGGTGGATTCGGCTTGTCACTTTCGATATTTTTGAACACTGATTTATGTCTCTGGCCCGCAGTATCAAAATATTTTTATCTGGGTCGTTCGGAAGTAGGCCGAGTGGTACAAAGGAAGCACGAGATAGATCCACGACTCTTGAAGTAAACTCTTTGTGTCGCACCGCGGCCGTCACTCCACGGGCACTCGTGCGCTACCTGTCTATCTATAAATGACTCTGCATTCACGACACGCCGAAAATAATGGTCTAGAGATTTAGAACCCCTTTTAATGGTACCGTTCATAACAATGTATATTATTTTTAAACTACTGAATATATAAAGTTCTACACGGTAAAATAAAAGAATAAATCGAAACTAAAACAAATATATTTAAACAATAGTAATACCTGGGACATCCCACGCAGTGCCATCTAGACCCAAAGTTAGCAAGCATTATGCTTGTATTATGGATACTAGACACCTGATATATACAATTAAATATTCCTTGTAATATATACATATTTTACACCCAGAGACCGAACAAATAATAATAATATTATATTTTACACTCAGAGACGGAACAAATAGAGATGTTCATGCACACCAATATTTGTCCCAGACGGCATTCGAACCTTGGTTTTGCAGTTACGGTCTCTAACCACTCGGCTAATCAATTAGTCAAAGATATTTAAATAAAGATATTATTAAAAAAAATATTAAACTTTTTATTAACGCTAAAGCTTTTTATGAAGTTTTTATAAAAAAGGTTTAGATATTGTATTACATGAAAAGATCAAAACAAGTAGCGAAGATTTCGGTCGACAATAAAAGGACATTTAAAAAATAAATAAATAATAAATTAGATCAGGTTTTACGACCAATTTTAATGACAATGGAGAAAAATACTAAGCGAAAATCTCAATTTCCTCTGTACTATTAGCAATGTTTAAAAAAAAATTTAAATTAAAAACTTGAAAAGTGCGGGATGTGACTACGTTGCTCGGAAGAATAAAGGCCTACGGATCATTGTCTAATGGGATACGAAGATTTATAATATCTAGCTTGTTTTTCTATTTACTGAACCAAGATCTTTTCATACTAAACTTCGTTTTTAATATTCCTGTATCTTTGATTAATATAAAACTTAAAGATTCGTTCTATTTCTATTTCCCATTGATACTATAATGTTATATAGTCTATGGACCTATTTTGGCTCACAGTTCGATAGTCAGTGAGTAAATATTTTCATAATTTTCTAAAAGCTGACTTTCCGATAAATGACAGTACCTACTTACCATACTCAGTCAGAAATTGCAGTGTATCAGCTAGGTTTGAGGAGCATCAGGGCATAGCGCTGTCACGAATATTTAAAAATCAACGGATCTCCTGCTTTCGCACGAACTTCTTACGACATTGGAAATTAACCTAACGGAATAAAGTAAACACACATATTTTGCATAACATTTTTCGAAATAAATTTTTTTCGCAAAAAAAAAAATGACACCACTGTATCTGAATAAGCTTAAAACTTCGAAATATAACATTCTATTCGACAATAAATAAATAAATAAATTTCGATCGAACAAACCGAATTAGTTCGAAATGTAACACCGACGCATATCCGACTTCCAACTAAAGTCACCCTTAACCACTACTTCCGGTTGTCCGATTCTAGCAATTTTAGTCTCAATCGATCCCTCGTCTAATTACCCCGAGCCGCCTTTTTATTTTTTTCTTATTCGGACCTAACTCTCGAAATATTGGGCTCCCAAAATCAAAATCTGGGAAAAAAAGCGATTTTTTTCCTTTTTTGTCAATATTTTTTTTACTTTTGAACTTTTTTCTAATTGGTTTTGGCCATCTTGTAAAGCTCGCCGAGCTGCGTCTTTTGACACCACGTTCATCCCGATATCTTGAAAACTCTTCGTGCAATCTGCCTGTCTCACAAACCTCCCAAATAACACCCTATACTCCAATAAAAAGAAAGTCATTTCCAATGACAAAAACTTAAAACAAATAGAAAAGCAATGTTATAAAACTTTGATCAAACAAAAAACATTGCATGGTGCATACTACAATTGCTCATATAAAATTTTATAGATTACATTAGTTTTTATCTTTGCAGTTAATTATTTTTTACGCAATCGGCTTTTTAATCTTTTTTAACCCCCGACGAAAAAAGAGGGGTGTTATAAGTTTGACGTGTGTGTGTATCTGTCCGTAGCATCGTAGCTCCCAAACGGATGAACCGATTTGGATGCGAATTTTTTTATATGATAGGTGAATTAGTCGGGAGTGTTCTTAGCTATATTTGATGAAAATCAGTCTAACATGGCCGCCGCCACAAAATGGCGGACATCATATATGGGTAGCAAATGAAAGGGCTTGATTAGTAGTATAATGTACTCTATCTTGAAAGGGAATCAGGAAAATGACCTAACGAAATAAAAACTAAAAACTTGTAAATTATTTTTTTGTCTGATCACGTATGAATTAGTTTAACTAAATAAAAGTTTAAAAATTTTGAAATAAAACTTAAATTTAAAATTTAAAAAAATCTCGACACAAAAAACTTACCTTTAAAAAGTGTGAAATAATACAAGTTTTTTCATTGTCTAATGATTTTTGATCCTTAAAGGCGTCGGAGACCGCTAAGTAACCTTAAAATACCTAATAATTAGCGGTCCCAGACGCTTTTAAGGATCAAAAATCATTAGACAATGAGCAAACTTGTATTATTTCATACTTTTTAAAGGTTAGTTTTTTTTTGTGTCAGGGTTTTTTTTTCAAATTTTACGTGTACTCGTACTTCCACACCTAAATAGGTCATGTCGTGATAGCTGAGTAGTGACGAGCCCGTTTCTTGTTTAGAAAGGAGGCCGTGTTCGAATCCCAAGGCATATACCAAAAAGTTTTTTCTAACTTACACACATAGCTATCACTAACTCAGTGCATCGGAAAGCACGTTAAACCGTCGGTCCCGGTTGCCACTAATAGCATTGCCACCAATGGCAGTCGTTAAAATCCTCTAACCTGCACTAGAGGAGCGTGGTGGATTAAACGCCAAACGCCCTCATCCCGAAGGAAGGCCTATGCTCTTGCAGTGGGACATTAATTGACAGATGGTATTGTATGATATGGTATGGTAAAGTATTTTGATAGCGATATTAACAATACATATTCGTAATAGTGTGGACCTAGCAACAAATGATCCAGATTTGTAGGTACTTAGCCGACTTTCTAGATATAAGTTTTGTTTTTATTTCAATAATGTAAAAGTTCACTGAAATGCCAAGGCTTGTGAAAATAATGGGGAATACCAAGTTGGAAAATAATGTGAAAGCACTTTATCTTATACTGATTTAAGTCTATATTTTTATAAAGAAAATTTTAATATTCCGGTCTAGCCTTTCTATTTTCGTTTACTTACTATACCATATTTAATAAATATACCTTACTTTTCGATAGAAATGTTGCTACCATATATATTTTAACTTTAAGCTTTATACACTTAATAAAAAATTCTCTGTGTGTAGTCGAAGTTATAAAACTGTCGTTCTGAATTTACTATATAAATGTTTGAGCTACCTGGCTACCTAAGTGTTAGGAGGCGCGGACTGTAGACCCAAAAGTCGGGGGTTCGATTCCCGACCGAGATTAATGTTCGTGTGCATGAACATGTCTATTTTCCCGTGTCTGGCTGTAAAATATCTATGTATGTGTATCAGTTTGTATCGCCCTAGCGCAGCGAACCTGTTTCAAATCTATAAGGCCATGTGGTCGTGGGTCCAATTCGGGTGTGTACCAATGATTTTTTTCTGACTTAAGTTCATTAACTATCACTGACTCCGTGCCTCGGGGAGCACGTTAAGCCGTCGGTCCCGGTCCCTGTCAATAGATGGCGGTCGTTATAATCCGCCAACCCGCATTGAAGCAACGTTGTAGATTTAAGCTCCAAGCCCCCTTATCTTGAGGGGAGGCCTAAGCCCCTGCAGTGGGGTATAAAAAGGGCTGATGGAATGGAATGTGTATCAGTTGTTTGGTACCCATAACACAGGTTCTGTCTAGTTTGGGACTAGATGTCTGTGTATGGGATGTCTCAGATATTATTATTATTTATTTGTAATAATACAGTTTATGAAGTTTAATCAAAATTACAAGTATTTCATTTTCTGAAACTTATAAATTGTTCAAAACTATATTAAGTTTCATCTATCAGTTACTTGTAAAACTCCTTATAAATTTTAAATTGGATATTTTATACGCCTTTCTTAATTTTAAATTCCGCTGACGAAGAAGAGAAGAGGCGGAGGAAGAATATTATATAAATAATTTGTATGGCTGTTGCTTTATGACTGACTGTTATTTAATTCTGAAAATTCATGCAAACAAAGTTAATATTCTCTTTCAGCAAGTTATGTGAAATTTTGCTTTCAATATTTCAGTATTTTAATCGAGCGTGTAGTCAGTTTTCAATTTAAGTAGATTATATTGTTAGAATCAACTCAGAAATACACAATATTAAATTTTAAGTTTTATTGACGATGTGTATTAAATTCTATAATAATAACAAAAAAACCTTTGTTTTCCGATTCATGTTACGTTTGAAATAATTAACGAAATTGTTTATGCCGACATGTTCGTTAGTGCAGTGTTTGTGCGTAAATTATCTAATTGTGTCGTATTTCGCGACACAGACAGTTTTCCACTTAAGTTATTTCATAACGGAACGGAGCACAGTGTGTCTTCTGGCAGAATAATTCTGGGCATTAACTCGGTCTGCGAACTGCTGACGCGATAGGTCTCGCGCTGTTCTCAAAATAAAGCGGCACGGGGCGGGGGTAGCGGAGGCACCGTGTGCTATTTCAACTGTCTCACTACTTGAATAATTTATAAGAGAGAGCACTTCCCTTACTGCACTGCATTTCTGTTGCGAGGTTTCTTCTCGTCTTAAATGGCAAACAGTTCTGAATAAAATAGGAAATTCATCAAGCGATAGACAAGTTCGCGTGCCTGAGCTAACGTGTAAAAGTGGAAAAATACAAAATGCATTCGTAAAGAGGTAAACAGAAGCCGCCTTTGTACTACTACGTTGCATCTAGAGCTGTATACAGAGTCCATTCTCTCGTGTAGGTATCCCGGCCGACCTCGTTCAAACCTTTCTCTGAAATACGGCGGCTGATAGAATCAAGCAAAAGCATTATATTAAGGCATATTATTTTCCGATATGAGACGAAACTAGATTTGATATTTTTCCACTGATGTGTAGACGTCATACGTATATTGTGAAATGTAAGTAGCGAAAAGCATGCGATATATAAAGCTTAATTACTTTTTTATAAGGAATGTCGAACATTATATTTATGTTATAGACAAAGCAATCATCTTTCTTACGAATATGACAGTGAGTTCGAAAAAGTTAATTTCCCTATTAGTATAGCTTGCTTAACTGCAATGTATATAGCACAACTTTTTAGAGGCACAAACATTCAACGGGTTAAATTTACCACCAATCTCGGGGTTATTGTTTGCGCACAAGTAATACAGCTGTAATTAATAATAATAATAATATGTCGGGCATCTCACATACGGTTAACTAGTCCCAAACTAGGCAGAACCTGTATAAGGGTACTACATAAATTATATAATTACTATTCGAAAATATTAATGAGTCGGTAAACTTTTTTTTTTTAAATCTATATTTATGACCTAGACCAAATTGGTCATGTCGGTCTATAGCTTTTAACAAATGATTACATTACCAAGCGCTCTCATTTATCTATTACTCATGGGATAGCTTTTTATTTAAAAACAACAATTGAATCAATTTAACCAAATTAATAAATTTGTTTTCTTCGGGATGTTTTAAAATTGCTAATATATCTACCAAAAGGCATAATTTATTAGAACTTATATGTTGCATAAAATTGCTCCTCTCATTCGGTAATCTGACCTGCATATTTTTTGTGTGAAGACTAGCTAGCTTGCAGAGTTTAATCAAATGGCCGTTATATGATCGTCTGGACCTGTTGACCGTAGTGCTTATGTACTAATCCACTGGTTTCTGTGATATTATTATAAGTAATGGTGTACATCAAAATTTAATTTCATTACAAAAACTCTCACTTTAAATCGTAAAGTGACCATTTTGTCAATGAGTTCCGCTGTTGAACCGCCATTTTAAATATTCCAATATCAGCAGCTGTACCACTCAAGGGGGCACCGACGTTTAATTTTGTTGAGGAGACTGTGTGGTGGCTTTCAGTGCGGCTTGTTCCTGAATGTATGTATGTTCCTGAATCGCAGCCGTTTCGCAAATGGCCGTACTACAGCATGTAGCCTTGATCCCTTGTAGATCAGAATGTCCGTTCGTTATGATTTAATATTTTAGGGATCATTACGTATAGAGAATGACACGAGCACATACAAAATATCTTTTATGGTACATACTGACTGGTAGGCCGAGTGCCCTAGCTGCGGAGCCGAGAGTCGCAGGTTCGATTTCCGCCCGGAACAAATATTTGTGTGCACGAACATGTCTATTTGTTCCGTGTATAGTGCAAAAGTATCTATATATGTATATATTATAAAAAAAGAATATTTAAGTATGTATATCAGTTGTCTAGTACCCCATAATACAAACATAATACTTGCTTACTTTGGGACTAGATGGGGCTGTGTGGGATGTCCCAGATATTATTATTATACATATATAATATTTAACACCCATTCGCAGAACAAACAGGTATTTTCATGTACGGAAATAATGGTCTCGGGCAGGAATTGAACCCGCAACACTTGGATCTGCAATCGGAATTGAGAAAATAATAATAAAGAACTGTGACTCGACACTTTCAGTTCGTCAAGAGAGGAAAAAATAAATAATCCACATTGCTCTGCCTTTGTTTTGTTAGTAGCGTTCCCGTTTGTACACGTATATGTATATATAGTTTCGCTAAGTTTCTGTTACTTCGTTTTCCCAATTTAAAATTATAATATCGGCCCATGCTCGTTTTCTGCTTTACATTTCAATATCAAAGCCGCTAAGTGATATATGTTAGCTTATCTCTACACATTTTCAATCATCTTGTAGTAATCACCATTGTTTTGAAAATTTTTGAATTTTATTTTATTTGACTGCGGGAAATATTAACAAAAATAATTTAACGGGATGTAAGCGTATTGATCGCTTATACTAAACTCCAAATCAATGACCCCAATGTTGCAACATTTTCCGATAATTTTTCAACGTCATTTGTTTTTAATGAAAAACAATATTACTACTAGGTCAGTACACGTTTCACCGCACGGCCTAAATACTTTGGACTCTCGAATGACACCAAATGTTTTCTGATTGGCCTAAACACAAAATTGTCGAAACACATCTAGCCAATCAGGTAGCGAAACGACGCATGTTAAATCATATAAAATACCTTGTAATTACACGAGTCTTTCGCAGTAGAAACACCACCGCACCGCACTCAGGTACCCAAGTTATCTTATAGACTTGTGTTCTATAATATTGTAAAATAATTTTTGTACTAAGTTTTATTAATAAATTCATTTTGTTTTACTACAACATCTACTGGTCGGCGTGTGGCGGCTGAGGACACGACAAGCTTCTCGTCTTTCTACATGTAATAGAATCAGACAGATGTAAATTTTCATAGGAAGTACAATCCCACTTGTTTAAACCCTTATAGGGATCTACCCCACAGGACTGAGTCTATATATAAACGGCGTGACGCAACGGCGTGGTGCAGTTTTATGTGAGTTTGTTTTATGGCTTTGTGTGAGTGAGTTTTATAATCGTAGGACTAAAGGCAAAATCAACCTGAGTGTAATCGAGCAAGCTGTCATCAATAAAATTAATCCATAAAATAACCTTTTATAGAGTAAAGAAAACCTTTGCAAGAATAACTGAAATATAACTTTAATTTATGAAATGTTTATATTTTTGGAGCTTTTTAATAACCACAAAAATAACTTCATCCCCCTAAAAAACCACGGTGACAATGTATTTAAAAAATAAAAATCAAAGCGCATTTTTGTGATTTACAAGTTAAATTTTTTGTTAGAAAGAAAATGTTTAGTGATAATATATACAGAGAAGAATATTTATATTAATTCATAAAATAAGAAGGAAAAAATTTGTTTTTTTCATGTTCTATACATTTAGAAATCTGATAAATACAATTCTCACATTATTTAAAAACCGAAGAAAAACGGTTTTCCAAAATGTCAGATTCATTTTTGAAGACTATCAACTTTCACACTGACAAATTGATTTTTCGGGATCATTGTAATGTTACAATACGACAAAAGAAAAATCAGCGTGTTCGGTGTCTATGATTTTTAATAGATCCAGTAAAAGTATGATGGCAAAAATATGGCCACTGCCCCGCAAAGGGTAAAATGTCTCGGAGCTTGCAAAATGTGACACTCTTTCTACGTTTCGAAGGTCAAGGCACGAACGAACGTTGTGACGATTATGAATTCGTGTTATAATTAGAAGATCGCGTGCCGTCGGCAATTACCACCTCCATAAAATAAAACATATACCGCGCGCCGACTCCACGCTCAAATTGCGTAATTATGTTTTCATGCATAAAGCATATTACTTGTGTTATGATCGTTTATCTGTATAAGTCAAATTATTATTAATTGTCGGTAGGTGCGTTCTTAATTTCTTAAAAAGCGAAGCATGAAATATAAAAATTCTAAAAAAATAAATTCACGAGAGTAAATAACAGTATAAATTTTTTGCAAATTTATACTGCGTTATTTTTTAGGTTTATAAGCTCCGACGAGCGTTAAATTTCGTGCTTGCTTCAACATGGAAACGTATTAAACCACGAAAATCCCGGCAAAAATAAATCTGGGAGGCTGTCTATAATGGCTGCGACGCCGCATACCCGGTAGTTACAGCGCGAAGTATCCCCTTTTACGAGACAACTCTCGCGCATTAGCCAGTGAGTGTGGGATTACGCGTGAGGTTATCGGGCCCCATTACTTGCTACATGACACGCACCGCGGCCTGTCATGCCCCTACTCTTCTAACATCACAAAATATATACGAAAGACCAGCGGCTTATCTCTGTGACAAAAAGGAGAACGCGGTTTTTGCGTATTTAAGCTGTACTTTTAACTGAAGGTCCATTATTTCATACTGATGATATTGTATGTTTATATTATTGCCTTTGTATGGTGGGTGATCGCCGGCGTAGCGGTAGCTATTACAATAACCTAGGTCAACAACGATAGATAATCTTATTTGGCCTAAATCATTGTGCCAGTTATCTTTGCGTTGCGACTACCTGCCGTAAAAAGACAATATTAACCATCGATAATCATAGCTCGAAAAAAAACCTCGATTACCATCGACTTTCCTTTGCCACTGTCTGCCGTCGACGCTCAGGAGCTGTCTTCATCCTCTCCACGAAAATACCTAAGGTGCGATACAGCGGTTTCAGTCGAACAATTAATATTACTTTTAAATTATTATTCAAAAGTACTATATTTTGATTATGACACGCAATCTCAGGTGACATGATCCATCACATTGCAGACTATTATCCTGTACACATTGCCTACGTGTGAATCAGTCTCGTTTTGTAAGTTACACAAAATAAAGATACTTCTCCTTTTCTTTTACTTCCTTAATATCCTTCTCGTGTAATCTTTTTGAATTCCTCGTTACGACTGATGTAAGGGAGCACACTGTATGCAGCGGGTAAACGTTAATATCACGTTAATATTATTACAACGTTACCTTCTATATTAACGTGGGAATTAAAATGGCTTCTGTTTCTCACTAAAAACATTTTATATTAAGAACGTATGCTGATACACACTGAAGAAACTCCCGTATGAGAAGTTTTATGTGTAATACAGGACATACACGCATTGCACTGGTTTTGTATTGTACTATTATAAACAATGAAAGTGTATCCACTATATAAAGACCTAAAGATTGTGTGAGATAACATTGAAACCTGAAATAGTACGTACATATACGTAGAGATTATATTAAGCATGGCACGTTTTTGTAGTATTATATAAGCTCACGTCTATTGGTGTGGTCATCAACACCTATTATACATATCCATTTGGTACCAAGTTACCAGGCAGATACCAAGCCGACCTGTTCAGTCCATGCATCCAGTCCAGTTTAGCATTTCCATTCCAGAGGACTAAGCATGACGGGTGGCGAGCCTCGTCGCCGTAATCGAGCTACAGCTTCTTTATCTTTGCAGTCGTGTTTGAGGTTTGTTGTTTGAAATTTCTTCCTCTAAAGAGCGTAAAAAGTATATCGAAGAAGCAATATAAAGGACGCCCCCCAGCCAGGTAGACAGATGACCTGAAGCACCATACCGGGGGTAGTTGGATGCGAAAGGCGGAGGACTGTGTATGGTGGCGAGCCTTGGGAGAGGCCTATATCCTGCAGTGGAGAGACACGGGCTGATGATGATGATGATGATGAATATAAAAGCAATTAAGGTAGAAAGATATTGCAGTCCCAGAAAGAAGTAATGATTTTAGAGATATATAGCGCTAGAGAGTCAAGAACTCTCGCGCTATCTTACCAAAGAAACATCTTCTGAAGAAACAATGTAGCTTTCCCCAAAATTAAGACATACACAACATTTGAACGAATTCGGGTATGTAAAAATGGTATTAACCATACAGTGGCAAACTCGTAAAGCTTACACCTGACTCGCTGGTGAGGTTAGCTGTAAAGCAGTTCTTTAAGCAACCAAACAGCTTTTGTGTCGTATATCTAATAGCGCGATTGGAATACGACTCTATTGAATGCACACGGCAGCAGAGGTGTTTTCGAGTCAGCAAGATAGTCGATGTAAACACGATCCTTTGTCGTTCGTCGAGCAGGAAACAAAGCGACGCATCGCCACCTAGGAACCGTCTCGTATCGGGGCTCTACGATGGAATATGTATGAGCCGACTGCGGCAACAGCGCCGCGAGGTGTGTAATACGTCCCGGCTGACGCTCCCTCCGCGCAACTTCACCCTGCCCCTCGTCACTCCGACACTCGCAAATTATTTATACGACGCGTATTATTCATGCGCTCAGAGAAATTTGTATGAACATTTGTTGAACAGGTTGTCTAAAGCTATGCAGGTTTATGGAATATTTTAAAATATTTAAATTTCACCAGACATCTCGAAATTTAAATATGCAGGTGACTTTTATGTAGATACAAGGAATTTGAGTAAAGTCCGTTACCTTACCGGACGCGTGAGTAGCACCAAAGAATACACGGCCCCGATTCTCAGTTTCTCGATTATCTCTCTTTCTACATACAAAAATGTGGAAAATATTATATGATTGCCTATATAAGTGGTATTGTGTACGTTGTTTTTGTAGAACCGGTGGTTTACTACAGTGATGTGAATAATTTATTGGCAATTATCTACATTTGTAAGCGGTCTTTGGTAAACTATAACTATACCTTAAAACTATAATTAAACTATAACTAAAACTATATTGTTTTCATATAAATGATATTTAGAATTGGAAAAATTAACTGCGGTAGATAAGTAGATGTAATATGCATAGCAAGCTAGATCCAATACTAGATCAGAAAATCCGTCGAAATGTATATTTTTTTATTGTACTAATTTTTTGCTTGTGAAATAGCCCGCATGGCTTTCCCAATCTGCGTCATTTAGCTATTTATCAACTTATACTTATATGAACTCATTATTTAATTTTCATTCAGTGTAGTTTATTTTATTAACAAAAGTTAGCAAAGTTTTGAAGAAAGCTACCATAAAGCTATTCTAAAAAAAGATTTGGATTTTGGCTACAAAACAGGTAAATTAGACGTCTGAAGTTCGCTTGATTGGTTTTTTTTACGATTTGCTTTATTTAGTTTTTACATCTTAATAAATATTATCGCATATTTCTCGCATATTACAACAAAACACTTCTTGAATATTTTATTATTTTTTAAAATCCCCTCTAAGTTAGTTTTCTGTTTAAGTATGTGTAGGTACACTTAAATGTTGAACCACCATTTCATCTCTTTAAATGTGAAATTTTCATTAATTAATTAATTAAATTTATTATTATTATTGCAGAAAACTAACATTAGTTTATAACTGTTCGTGTAATTTGATTGTAATGAAAATATTATTTATAAATTTATCAATTTAATTAAAAGTTTATTTTAGGTTTGTGACATAACCAGGATTAAATGAAAGTGGAATTAACTTAACGTAGTTTTAAAGTTTTAAAAATCATTTTAGTAAAGATATTTCACGAGAATTGCGCCTCTATGGGCTATGCAGCGTGCTCCGTAGAGGCGCTAAAGCCGCTACGTGCGTCAATATTCATGCTTGAGCGTGCCGCACTCACGATAATATTAGTCAGAGAGACGTAACTAAATAGGTCCTCTGTAGAAGCTGTGTTGTCTAATATTCTCTAAACATAGGTTGCTTGTTAGAACGCTTATAATATAATCAAAATTAAACAAATGGTAATCATTTTTCACGTTCAACATTTGAACTAACTATTTTTGGTGGCTTAGAAATAAAAACATGGCTGACCAATCAGTCGAGTGGTTAGAGACTCTGACTGCAGAACCGAAAACCGTGGTTTCGATTCCTGCCTGGTACACATATTTGTCACACATACTGTCGTGATAGCCCAAAGCGCAACGAACCTGTCTCAAATTTATAAGGCCATAAGGCCATGGTTCGAATCCGGGCGTGTAACAATGAGTTTTTCTGCCTTAAGTACATAACTATCACTGACTCCGTGTTTCGGAAAGCACGTTAAGCATTCGATCCCGGACGCTGTTAATATATGGCGGTCGTTACAATCCCCAACCCGCAATGGAGCAGCGTGGTGGATTTAAGCTTTAAGCCGCCCCCTTCGCCCCGGGGGAGGCTTAGCTAAGCCCCTGCAGTGGGGTAAAAATTGGCTGATGAAGATGGTGAAGTCACATATTTGTGTGATGAACAATCCTGTTGATTTCGTATCTGGGTGTAAAATATCTATATCAGTATGGTTAAAAAAAAAAAGTATTATTATAGGCTACAGGCCTAGACATATAAGATGCACGAAGACGGCGATTTAGTTGTATTTATAGTTTATTACGAAACAAAATCCCAAACTGTTTCAATCTCAAATCACAAATTCAATTTTTATCGCACTTGCATTTCACACGCAACTTTCCAAAATAACTGATTAAGTGGCGTCGCGCTGGCTCCCTTTATATAGGTACGGAAATCCGGACCTCGAAGCATCTTGAAAATTCTGCCGTCGTGTATTCGATGTATAAATTTCTAATCATAATTAACCTTGGGAGTATTTCTTGGCACCGGCAGCGTTCTGTTTGTCTGGTCGCTTTCTGCCTCAATAATTAGAATTTTTGGCCGCGCAATTTCTTTTGAGTAAAACCGCCTCTAAAATTAAATTGCATTTTTGATTTATTTTTACTTCGAAATTTCTCGATATTTCTATATTCGGTTGAAGTGTTTGTGAATTCGCCTCACCTTTCGAGTACTTTCTATAATACATAGATATGCTTCTATACATATAGACGTCACAGTGTGTATATCAATTGTCTAGTAACCATTCTACAAGCTATGCCTAGCTTGGAATTAGGTGGATGTGTGTAAGATATCCCAAGTATTATTATTATTACATGTTATGATTAATTTAAATGAAATCCAAATGTTTGTAATCCTGAAAATCCTGAAATATATATGTAATTAAAGTAATTCATTATACGAACTTGAAAAACAAATCATCTTTACATTTTTTTGGACAAATAAGTAATTTAAAACGGTTTAGTTACATTTACCAGGAAAATGAATTTGCCTTTGTCCATGGAAATATGTTCCCATTTTTCAATATAAATGTTTGTAGTTTAAAAAACATAAAAAAATATTTTACATTAATATTATATTTTTCCTAAACCACCCGTGTAAAAATGCATTAAAACGCGGTATTTTTAAATTACGTACAAAACTATTTGAAATAATGCGTTTTTCATAAGAATTAGTAAATAAAATTAAAATTTCATAAACGCCTTCAATATCATAAACCAAACTTTGTTCAAAAGCCTTTATTTATTTACTTGAATAATGCAGTTAAAATTCTTATTTTGCTGTTCTACTAGTTAATCACAGGCATGCAGTAAGTTAAAAAAGTATTTTAGAAAATAATTCTTAACTGTGTGGTGTTAAAATCAAGTTTTAAAAGATTTTTAATTAAGGTCAATATAACTGTCTCCGTTTGCATGTAGGGTTACCAAGTTGATAAATATTTTCTAATTATAAAGGAAATTAATGTACGTAAGTTATAATTAATTATAATTGCATATAGGACTCAAATTAAAAAGTAAAGTACGATCCTTATAAAGTATGTGTTACACATGAACTTGACGACAATGACTTTGTGGGGCAAATAAATTCTACTACCAAATGCTGCAGCTATACAATAAAAATAAAAAACCCACTTTTTTGATCAGACTACTTTTTTTTGAACGACCACTTCAATAAGTAAAGCTTCCGTAATTGAGCCACCGAGAACGGATATATCACACACAAATTCCCCAGAAAATGAATAAGAGGCGCGGCATAGTCGACGAAAAAATTCTAGGACCATATTTTTTTGTTGTGATGTTCCCGAATCGTTGGATAGGAAGAAGGAAATCGAGCGGCCAGCCAGATCACCATATCTAACATCCCTAGATTAGTTTTGTGGAGATATTTAAAAAGTAAAGTGTACGTTAATGGGCCGGAGAAATAAGATTTGAAAACAAGGATCAGTCAAGAAATACGTATTTTCGCACTTATTGATAATGTTCAGAAAAGATTAGTTCTTTTTCTTGGTTAGTGCACAATTTGAACATTTACCTTAGTTTCTTTTTTAATTTCTCGTTGACATGAAAATTTTAAAATTTCATAATCTTTGCACATTGGTATACATTAAATAGTCTTATTTATGTATGTAAAAAGATTTACTTTTTCAAATACAGTAAACAAAAATATGGGGTTGCCGTCAAAAAAAAAACATAGATGACGTCACACCCGCTCCACGAATTTGTACGTATTAGTCAAAAACACTTTCTGTGCCTGTGTAGATATCGAATTCTTTTCATAAAGAAAAACAAGAACTTTTTCAGTCTATGCGTTTCTTGCTATTACTTGGAATATACTATATTTCATTTCAGTTTAAATAAACACAGCGATGGTTATGGGACATTGGTCTTGCCATGAGCAATTTATATGCTTATTGTCAATAAAGGGGGCGCTGGCTGGAGGCCGAGACTCGCAATTTCCTTAAGTGTGTTATATAATCATGAAGCAAAATTAAATGCACGCCTCAAGTGAACTACATCTTAACGTACTTGCCGCGGCTTTGTCAAAGCCTAATGAGTCTTTCCCGCTGCGTACTATCTTCTTAATGGGCGCGGCAAAAAAGTACAGCGTCCTCCGAGTTGCTACTTAGAAGTTATATAAACTTTTTAGCTAATTAAATTAATTCTCGCGGAACCTTGATTAAGGAGTTCCGAAATGCTTTTAACGTGGATGTACCTGGAATAAATTCTGAAAGGGAAGAATAACTTGGATAAATCTTTGAAGACGAATTCGGATTAAGAATTGCTTTCGCGATTCGAAGACATACTTATTCAATCTTAAATCCACTTCCATCTCGGTCGGCGAATATGATGAATAATTTTAATCACTATTTGCGTTTGAATGAACGTCAATAATAATTATCACGCTTCATGATTAAATTCATAATTACTAGAATTAAATTTCAGTTGCATAGTTTATAATTGTTATATATTACAAATAAATTATTTGGATACCTAATTTATATTTCTATCAATAAATCTAACTAAGAAGTAGTTATCATCTGAAATGTCTGAACATATAGGCTTTATATTGCTGAAAGATTGGTATTTTGAACATCGTAAATCCCTATTCACTGTGAATCTGTCAAATATGACATTAGGTTGTCATAAATGTCAAAGTGTCAAGCCAGTGGGCAGCGCGCATTAACCGGGCGCCGACGCCGGTCGTACCCTTCCCGAGGGAGAACCCCGTAGGCCGCCTCTGTACTTAAGAGTCTAATTAGCCGTAAATTGCATTCAAAATTGGGCTCTTGGCCGAGAATATAGTTTGAATGTCTCATTTTCTTAATAAAGGGAAATTGTTTAAAAATTTACGAGCCGAATCAATGAACAAAAATTGTATATGTAACTATATCCACATATATACAGAATATATTCTAAATAATAATACAGTAGTATATTCATATTCTATAGATAAACACAAATAAAATTGACTAAATTTAACAATCATACGTTTTTAAAGATTATTATGATATTAATTAGCCACAAAACATGCACATCCTGCACTTGTCTTCGGAGTCACTAAATCAGGAGTATAATTACGTGAAATAAAAATAAACCAGGATATAATTTCTTAATAAAAACATTTTTATAATTCCGACAATTCTTTATATTTATAGAAAAGTTTACTTCTATTGTGAACTGAAAAATAACGTTCCTTTTATATTTATTTACTTAAAATTTTATGCTAAAATATTCTACCTCAAAATGTTTCCGCAGATAAAACGTTTTACCACAAAATCTCTAGGTGATACTTAGCTTTGTGAGAGTAAGCCAGAAAAAATATTTAAATCTTCTAATGAATGCAATTTAAATTAAGCCGTATATATAAGTATTATATGTTCTTTGGAAAAAAATACTATTCTAAAAGTAACACCTTTTACATGTCATAAAAATTACGTATCATAACTGTAAACTATAAGAAATCCAATAAAATTATATCAATACATTTTCCTCGTGGGTGAAACTCAAAAGTTGTCTGCAATAAAATAAATTAAGGTGGGTCTGTTGTCATCGTCTATAAATATCATGTATCTTAAGGGGGCAATTACAAAAAAACGGCATGTTTAGGTACATTTTTAGGAAGTTTGGAAAGGTATATGGTCATAAACCTAATTCTAAAATAAAGATCAGTTCTTAATTTACAATTGTGTTAGAAAACATTTGCTTATTTTACACTCTTTCACACTGAAAAAATATTATTTTGTAACCCACTTTTGCCGAAATCGCGGAAAATTAACATTTTTCGGTACATATTACACCATCATCACAAGGTTTTTTGAGATTAAAAAATCATTTAAGTATTGTTAATACTTCATCCTTTCTTTCTGTTAGAGGAAATTTTGATAATAAACGGAAAAGTGGCAGAAAAAAATCATCAATAATATGCAATTTCACCGAAATTTCGCCATACTATTTTGTATGAACTGACAGCACACTGACAGCATAAAACCAAGCGCACACGGCATCGTGCTTCAGACCGCTCCGAGGAGCGCTATTGAAAGGTCGGGTGTACGTCTTTGTTTTTCTCCGATCAAATGCTGTACGTATGGTAAAGTTGAACTCAATCAATCTTGAGACGTGGGTGAAAGTAAAAGTGAATGGGCATCTTTGTATGGGCTGCGTACCCAGGTTGTATCAAGTTGTGGTATATGTCATTTTAAAGGTTGTATCAATAGCTTTATTTTATAGTATGGCACCAACCATGAAACACGTGCAAGGAAATAACTATGAGTTATTTTATATCTCATATAATGAAATGTTATTTTTAGTGTAAATGTTACTTATTGTACAATATTACTTTATTACTAAGCATACCTACTATACGGTTACCAATCGCTATTCCACCGCCGCTTGCACACCTACATACTCTTAAGACTGGCCAAAAAAATTGCAGGTTTTGCATAGGCTTCGTCTCCATGCTGTATCTAGTGTAGGCATGTTGTTCTTGGATTTCTTATTAAAAAATATAATTAAAGGCTAGTATTGCGTAGGTCGAAATAATTTTAAAAAAATAATCATTGAACTAATAATCTAGATCAACAATTATATCATCTAAAAAAGTTGCTGGCAACAATATATAATTTTGATGCCTCGCCCACCCCAAATACCATATAATGCTTATTATATGTGAACATGTGCCGACTGTTCTTCGCCCTATTAGGCACGAACAGTAATTATCGACTCCCTTCCCGTCGTTATTGTAGTTATTACAATATAGGAGTAATATATCCGATTCGACACATGACAGGACTGAATCCAACCTCTAGTAGTATGTATGTGTGTGGGCAGGGCGGTGTAAGAGTTATACTGACAGGTAGCCGCAACGCACAGTATGCTATATAACATGGTAAATAAAATAATATAAGTAAAAAATAAAAACCGACTTCAAAAACATAAACTAAAAAGTTAAAAATAAAATTTTCACTTTAAAGAAAGGAGCATTAACAGGCGGCATATAGTTAATGAAGTCGGTGCCTACTCACTCAGACACTTTAAATTGTGTTCCATATTTGTTATAGTTATAAATATATAATTGTTGTAACTGTTATTACCTGGTAAGTACCCATTTAAAATGTCTGAGTTGGCACCGACTTCATTAACTATATGCCGCCTGTTAATGCTCCTTTCTTTAAAGTGAAAATTTTATTTTTAACTTTTTAGTTTATGTTTTTGAAGTCGGTTTTCATTTTTTTTTTAAATTATTTTATTTTTCAATTTTTAGTTGAACGCATCTGTAACTTATTTCTATTTAGTATAAATGGGGCTACTAAACGCGCTACTCTAATGAGACAGCACCGCGATTACGCAACGTAAATTCAGTGTCGAATTGACGACTCAGCATGCCTAGTAGGCAGTGGTATTCCTATGTAAAACTTCAATCTTAATTATTATTTTTGTGCGAACTGAACATTTTGGCATATTCAACCGTATGACAGAAGCTCAACAAAAGGCAATTGCTGTAAATCGTTGAGAAGTTCCCTCGATTGTGTATGGTCTCCATCATCAGACCTGTAATGGCACTTATAATCCATATGGGTGCAAAGATCTCATCAATAGAAATGAATCAAGTCCAACACCAGGTAATTGCTGCCAGTCGTTGAGGAGTTCCCTCGACTGTCTTTCAGCTCCATCATCAGATCGACTCCCGACCTTCATTAAATAGTACTAGTAGTAGTACTTTATCAAAATACTTAAAATACGATACTTTAAAATACGATTTTCGAAGGTTGCCCTCGATTTCTCTAGGATGCCTTTATCAGATCCTGGTTTCCTTATCATGGTACTATTTCGGAGATATCTCCCTTTCACAAAAAAAAAAATCGTCCAATTCGGTTCATAAACAACGAAGTTATCCCTGAACACACATAAAAAAAAAACATATATACGGTCGAATTGAGTAAGCTCCTTCTTTTTTGAAGTCGCTTAAAAAGAACTTTATAAGCTAGAAATAATGATTTTTTAAATAAAAATTAAATAATTTTAAATTTAAATTTCAAAGGCAGTAATTAAATAATAAGTTGGTGTCATACAATAAAATGAAGCTATGATTAAGACCTTTAAAATGACATATGTCACAACTTGATACACCACTGGGTACGAAACCGCCCATTGTCTTTTATAATATTTTATGAATTGAATTAGTTTGAATTATTTTTTTTACCAAGGCGGAAAGCTATTAAACTTAAAATAAAAATCTTACACTATATATACAATGTACATTGTAAATACATTACCGAGTTGACCAACTAATAATTTTTTTATGATAAAAAAATTAAATTAAAACATATGTAAAAAGTGGTGACCTCTTGGAATGGTGTAATTATTTTAATTTTAATACGCTTTTATAAGTTCCACCTGTATCTTTTTTTGTATCTAATGGAATCTTTAAACGCGGTTGTCACCCACTTCCACTGAAGATATTGGGCTGAAATTCAGAATACATATGTAACTTCGATGACAATACACTAAAATGATAAACATAACTTGATGTTGCAGCCAGAATTGTTTCCTCATAAGGATACTCTTCACCGGTTAATAGCACGAACACGAAACTTTGTATGTAGATTGGATTTCGATAGTTATCCATGATTTTCACTATAAACTGATGATGCACCACGATAATTTGTTTACAAGGGAACTCCTCAGTGGTTAGATTAGCACCGACATGAAGCTTTGTGTCGGTTTGTTGACTTGGTATTACATGGATCTCACAACTTTTTACTGCAGAACAACTGAGTTGCGAGACTTGGTTTTTTTGACAAGTATTGTTTTTGATGGGATAATGTTTGTAGAAGGCGGTCTGAATGATCGTGAAATTTGAAGGGCAAGTTAGTCAAAACAGGGGTGTTCGCACGGTTCCTCAATTTATAGAAATAAATAATGGTAAGAGCTAAGGGCGCGAGCGGGTTGCTTTTCGCGGTTTACGCATGCGGTGCAAACAGAATGCTCGCTTGTGATTGGTGTAAAGTAAAAAGATTTAGTACTGTAAAATACAACATTGCGGTACAAGTTTCGATGTCATAAAGAACGTATTAATAGTAACTGTATTGACAAAAGTATTAATCGTTGTTGTAATAACGCATACAGACTTGTTTTTTTTTTTTTTTTTTGTAATGTGGACTAAATAATAATAAAATTTTAATCTATACGAAACAGACTTTATTTTAGTAGTGTTAGGCCCAGAAAGAAAGAAGTTCAAAATGGCAGACACTATTTTCAGTTTTGACCGCAGATTTGTGAAGGGAGACCACATGGACCCATAGATATCGATTTTGAAAGCAAGCAGTTCAAAAACTATAACAGATTCTAAGGCAGTAATTTTTTTTAGTTCTGAGCACAGATTCGTAATCGAAGACCATACAGACTCTTACACATTGATTTTGAAAACAATCGGTCCAGAATCAAAAATAGTAGAATTTGACGAAATGGGAAATGAAAAGGTCACCTCATTCAATGGGACCTCGGTTTCGCCATCGCCACGTATCACAAACAAAATGCACTCGTATTGCAAAACTCCTCATACGATAACTGTGGCACAGTATAGTATTGTCTAATAATTTTTTTTTATGGAACTTTAAAAGACATCGTAACCCACACCCATAACACAAGTTTTGCTTAGTTTGAGACTAGATGGGATGTCCCAGGTATTATTGTTATCACTACATATTATAAAATAAAGTCCCCCGCCGCGTCTGTCTGTCTGTCTGAACGCGACAAACTCAAAAAGTACCGAACGGATTGGCATATTATTGACATCAATGGACAGAGTGATTCAAGAGAAAATTTGTTGAAATATGACGATTATTGTTGAAGAAGTCGGAAAAAAATCAAGCTGGTTGGGAACTTTCATCGAAAATGCGGCCTAATCCTTTTGAGATATAACAAAATAATGTATGGAGGAATTGTGTCTCTTTTATAGGACTAAAGAAAAGTCCGCGATAGCATATGTCTATATTTTATGGATAGCTTACTATACTATTTTTATGATGTAATATGATGAGGTGATTGGAAAACAATTTATATGGATATGGTATTAATCCTTATCAAATTAAATACGATATTTACCTTCAGCATTTCATGAACATTATGATCGCCGTTTGTATTCTACAATTTAAATCAATATCTTAGGAGCCATACCGGACGACGCGACACACGTGGTTAGGCTGAAGTTATCAATGTTGTATACAAAGAAATATTTTAGTTTGTTTTTAGGTATTTATTCTTTACTTTTTCATATATTTATAGAATTCGAAATAAAATACATTAAAAATAATCTAAGTTGGACGAACTTGCGTTACATTTAAATCTAATGAAATCCAGTCCACATGTTCGACACAACAAGCTGATACGACACTACGACCGTAAAAACATTATGGCTCTGCTACCCGTGCGAAACCGGGGCAGATCGCTAGTTATTATATAAAATAAAGCAACATTAAAAACCTGACATAAAAGAAAACTAATTTTTAAATAAATAAAAATAATAATGATCAAGACTAATTAGTTCTGGTATAGAGCCAAGTATGTGTTGCCTCTGGTGCAGATGCGCGTGTAGTAGTAAGCAAGCTGTCAAGTAAAACCTATTTTCGAGCTGTCACTTTTTGTACATACGTCCTTAATACAACTACCGTTTTAGCATTAAAACTTTTTATGTGTATCGCAATTAATAGATCTATGTATAAGATTCCGTACCACAAGGGGAAAATAACTAAATACTCATCCCATCGTTTTGCTATTCGTGTTCTATCAGAGAAGTGTTATCTAGAAACTTAAATAGGTAACATAGATATTTGAAAGACATATTAAGACTTGTTAACACGCATATCTCAACAATTTATGATACGTGGATGTCGTCAAAACTGTTTGGTTTTTGTTTAGTATGCGGTATCCTTTGAAAGAGCTTTTTTTTTTAAATTAAAAATATTTAATTTAGAAATATTTTAAATAAGTATATCAATTCTTTTATGTTTTATAAGGCTAAAATGTTTAGATTTTTAGTATCATTAGATCAATATCTATTAACTAAATAGATATGACAAAGTCTATTGTGCGGTAATAATAGTACCTAATTGAAAAAAAATCTTAACCTTTAATCTATCACCCATGACAATCAATTTACTTTACGTATGCGCAGATACCGAACGAGTTGGATTGTTTATTTAAAATTCAAAAACTTTTCAGTGTACCGACTGTTTATAATAAAGTGGTTGTACGGATCCCCTATTTCATAACCCGAGTCACTCTTGACCGATATTTTTTATTAAAGACATTCTCTTTTCGAATTTAATTTCCGGCCCATTAATAAAAGGTACGATTAATTCGGCCGCGTCCGTCCGTCCATAAAATTAGGATTACGGCCGTGAGGTGAGCTACAAACTGTGCGAGTTTAAAGGAAACACAAAAAATGTTTTGGAAAGTAAACGCTAGACGCGGCCGCTGTTTGCAGACGCTTAGCGGGTGAGTGATGAAGGGTTCCAGGCGTTCCAGCCCTAATAATGCTGTTGTTTGTTGTTTGTCCGAGAGCCACTCGTCATTATAAAAATACTCGACTCGAGGAAATATTCATTGGATGTTACGTATTTAGGTCGCGTTCAGAGCGAGGTGCTTTTTTATTGGCGGACTTTTTCGTTTCTTCGTAATGATGTATTTATATTTTATTCTTTTTCAAGAATAATATTTTTTGCATTTTAACATACTGGCCGGTGTCAGTGAATATATCTTTTAAAGTCATCTTTTTTGTTTAATATTATATTTTTTAAATGCTTCATTGGCAAGATATGAGAAGACATATTAATTGAGAGTATGATTTAAAAATTATAAAATGTTACGAAAATACGAAAGAAAAGAGAAAAAACTTTTCTAACTATGAAATTCAACTATAATGCGGGATCTAAAAAACACTTGGTCAATTTCAGATACGCAAACCCTTTTTGTACATGTCTATTTTTTCTGTAATTGGGTGTAAAATATTTATCCCATCAAAAACAATACGTGTCAAAAAAACCAAGTCTCGCAACTCAGTTGTTCTGCGGTAAAAAGTTGTGAGATCCATGTAATACCAAGTCGGTTATTAATTTATTCGGTTATAAATATATTGAGACTTGGCCATCGCCTGAAAACACGTGTAAATTCAATCGCCTGAAAACACATGTAAATTCAATTATTTAGTGCGATGGCCAAGTCTCAATATATTTATAACCGAATAAATTAATAACCGACTTGGTATTACATGGATCTCACAACTTTTTACCGCAGAACAACTGAGTTGCGAGACTTGGTTTTTTTGACAAGTATTGTTTTTGATGGGATCTCATTTCTTTTTGTATTTTGTAGACAGTTCTATTTTTTTCCTTTTCGGTACCTTCTACTTATTGTATATATGTATATCTATACGTATATAGTTTTTCTAAGATATATTATACAACCTTACGCACTCGTAATAAGTACGAATACGCACGTAGGTACGTTTTTTGCATTAATAAATAATTTAATACACGTGTTTTCATGACGGGAATACCCATTTGTTGCTCGATTTGGCAGGGGCACTACCATGCGCCTATATTTATATGGGACTAGCTTAAACCCGCGGCTTCGCACGCAATATAATAATAACTGCCGTAATAAAACATCGTTACGAATAAAGCCAATATTGAAAAATTTAACTGAAGACTTGGCTGTATGGGCATAATTTTTTTTTGCGGTCTTTTCTAGATTTTTAGTTTTTCCTTGATTCATACACCAAACACTACTTATATTCCAAATTTGAAGCTTCTAGGTCTGCTAGAAGTGCCTTAGAATTTTGATGATCGGTGAGTGAGTGAGTGACAAAATGAAGAAATTTGACCCGTTATAATTTTTTAAAAATACTGGTTCCAATTGAATGAAATTTGAAAATATGCTTATATAATATGCCTGCATGGTTACTGAAAATTTCAGTCTTCTAGTTTTATCCACAACGAAGTTACAGGGGGTCGAAAATGGTCTGAATTGCTTCGAGAAAAGGATGGTACGGCCGTGACGCTTTTTCGCTCGACTTGGTGGGGGCACGGCCGTGCCCCCAGATACAATGTATACATTTTAAAGAATATTTAAGTATGTATATCAGTTGTCTAGTAACTGCATCATACTTGCTGGATTTGTGACTAGATGACATTGTGTGGGATGACAGGTATCTCTTTGTTAGTAAATAATTAGTAAAACAAATAGTAAATTTATACTGAAGTTATCGTATGAAATTTTTTGGTGCTCTCAACATTTCAAGATTAAATATATGCCTTACGAACGCTCGCTTTTCTTATAACTTAATGCCACGTCGAAGTATGGAGACGTAACATACAACACTTTTTTTTTTCATATTAAGGTGATTACACTATCGATCACAATATAAAATCCCACTCAAAGGCCATTTTTTTGGTTGAGAACTTTTAAAGTATCAAACCTCAGTCGGGCCTATCAAGAGTTTAGCGATTAAAGTGAAAAAGATTTTATTTTGTACAAGCCAGACAAATAAGAAAGATGTGTCATACCAGAAAACTACCATAACAGTTACAGTACTTGGCCGTAAGTTATACACACCAGCTATAGAAAGAGGTTTAGCGAAAATAAGTTTAAAAATAAAACAATAGGTTCCTACATATATTTTTTTCCAATTACCCAAACTTCATTGTTTGATGTTTTAGTAATTAAATTAAAAAATAATAAGTTAAAAAATGTGTTTTATTTTCAAAAGTATTTTTACTTAATAACCTCTTTCTATAGCTCTTATGCATGTACTATACATGAAAACGTCTATAAGCGAAACTCTCCAGGAATCGCTTGTCTGTTCGTAGGTATGTACAGGATGTTCGGATGAACGTAATCCAAACTTATAGAGCGTATAGAGCTCACCGAACTAAACAAAAAGTTTAAAAAAAAAGATTAGTGATAAAAAAATTAAATTGTAAATGTGTCTTTTTCGCTAACCGTTAGTTTGCGGAATCTGCTCACTTGAAACTTTTATGTAGTTTTGTAAGCTCTACTCTATAAGTTCGGATCAGCGAACATCCCGTATAGGCCACATTTCAGAAGAATCGAAAAGAAATCGTAAGCTGTCATATAGAGTTAATTTTCAAAGAGAATTTTAAAAAAATAAGAAAACAAATTTTGGCAGATTTTTCAAAGTGGAGTTTTAGTATTTTTATAGAAAAAACAAAGGCAAAATTTATTCTCTTTCTTGTATTCTAAAGTTAAAATATTCAAAATATCGAAGATACTATATGCCCCAAAAATGCTTAAATTTTACAGGGCAAACATGCTCGATAAACGAATTTAATTATGAGGTTGGCGTAATGGAGGCTACGGAGTATGAGTTCACCGCCTGAGGCACTAGCGAAGGGTCTGGTCAGGAAATGTCAAATATCGTTAAAGAAAACGTTTTTGTACTGACTTCAATACGATTGTCAAAATTAAAAGCATAAAGACCTAACAAAAGATATTTTCCTTGTCTTATAGGTAGCGATAGTGTGGTTACTACATCATAAATACTACGCACAAGAAAGTAGCGATCGCAGGTATAGAGAGAAGAGGTATCCTGTCGGCGGCCGCCGAGCGACGCGATTTTCTACGATAACTTACGATACGATAACTTCGTGGCGCCATATCCTACCATAATACGATAACTTAAGTACCTACTAAGTGATACTAAAAAAAACCACGTATTTTATTATTTTCACCAAAAATTACAAATTCGGAAGGTGATGAAAGAATCATCTTGTATAATAGAATGTTAATTTGTACGATTGGCTATATATACAAAATAAAAATTTCACAGATCTATGTCACTCGTGCCGCTTTGTGGATACAATTTAGTAACAGATTGTATATCTACAGGATGTGTCAATTCTTTATTTTCTATTTTCCACACTAATGAGAAATGTGCGTTTTATATCTGTTTTCCGGATGCGAATTGCTGTTAGACATTTCAGACTTTTCATACTCTAACCTTAATAAGCTCCATGAAGAAATGAGGAATATTGTTTTTTCTTTGATGACAACGACATAAACATTTTATCCTATATCATTGAAATCTTTGCACTTTGCATTCTACATCTTCAAAATTTTTTTTAAACAATCCACGGAAGATCCAGTAACATTGAAGTAGCAGAGAATATTTTACACACAAATAATGAACGTTATTTGTTCCCTTCATGGATACGTTACCTGAATTGTGTCGAGGGATCGTCAAAATTGTAACGTTGCGCCTGTGAACGTATAGCAGATGCTACGTAAAATAGAATAATTTCACGCAATGAGTCCCAGCCCCTGAATATTAACGCGGGTTTGGACTCCTTGGGGGACTCCATCATGTATTATAGAGGGGGCACGAAAAGCAAATTGAGCAAAGCTTCAGTCGCCACAACCGCGAGGTAGAGGTAACATTATTTTCCATTCAATTTCATAACTAAACATAGCTTACTTCGTATGTTTGGTTTGTTTGACAAAACAAAATATTAAGTATGCCATGTTTTTTTTTGTATAATAGTAACCTAAAAATCGTTCATCAATTATCTGTAAGTCAGCTACTTAAAATTTTGTCGGAAAAATGTACCGTTTGAAGGTATTAAGACTTTTTCAAGTGTTGTCGTGTTGCATGGATACACCCTTCTCTGTGTATGCAGCACACACACACACACACACACACACACACACAAACACGCGCACGCACGCACGCACGCACACACTCAAAAGCACGTATCCCAGCAAACACGACAATCAATGAAAAATTGTCACATGTGTGTAAATTAAGTTGTAATATTTATTTTTTTCAAAGCTTGCATATCATGTTACCGAATTTTTATTAATTCGGTTACATTTTAAATTCATGACATTACCGATTATTGTATTTCGAATCTAAAATATCCGACCAGTAGGAATACATTTTTGATAAAATCGATTAATTTTATTTTTAAATTTAAATTGATTCATCACCAAATTTCTATGTTTATTTAAAAATTCTGAGCTTGCTTTCGGCAATTGTGGAATTAGTTTAACGCTTTGGCTGTGTTGTGATGTTTGGCAGACTTTTTATGTTATCGTGCTTTTGTTTGGATAAAATACCAACCTAATTGATCTTAACATACTTATCATTAACAATTCTGTGAAAAAATCGACATTTAAAGAGACTCATATTTTAAGTTGATTTGTTTTATATATTTATGCTGGGTAGTTAATAAAACTGGATTTTGAGCGAAATGCATACTTCATTTATAACTATAGAAATAATATCTCTTAAATACGTGCTTTTTAAGATAATTTAATGATTTGTTTCAATGAAATTTTTCATACGACAAAGACAATTGGAAATTTTAAATTAAACTATCAATAATGCATAGTTTATTTATTTTTAGAATTATTATAAAAATTCTGTTTCTCTAATCCAAAAATAGTAAAATTAAGTCGCTATTTACGTCTGTCTGTTTGTGCGTTTAGATCTTCTAAACTACGCATTGTTAAAAAAACAATATTCTGGCGCTTACATTGCTAACGCTAGCTAATCCTTATAAAGTATATCAAAATAATGTACTAAAGAAGCGTATTATGATATGCATTTTAACTTAATAAGGCTTACAGAAAAACCTGAGATGATATTTCTGACTCCTAAGGATAACCCATAGTAATTTTTGTATCTTTTATATAAAGGTGGAGAAAATAGTGATAAAGACAAAAAAAAAAAAAGGAAAAGGAAGCTCCTTTCCTGTACTGAAACGTGATTAAGTTTATTTATGACTAGCGACCGCCCGCAGCTTCGCTTGCGTAGACTACGAATTCCTGTTATAGGTACTATTAACGTTCGAGATGGTTTATACGTACTTTTTGCTGGAACCAATTTTGGTTACACCCATTCAAACTTTCAATCTTCATTCCCCTTCCACCCTTTAAAAAAACCGATACAATTTTTCATCTCCCGTTTCCCACCCTTAAAATGTGGAAATCTAAAAACCCTGAAACACGTCATTATTTGAGTCCTTCCATTCCCATCCTTAAGTTTGAAATTTCTAAAAAAACCTTTCTTAACTTAATGCTCACGTTATAAAATAAACATATGTTCCAAATTTAAGCTTCCTAGACTTAGTAGTTTTGGCTGTAGTAGTTGATAGATCAGTGTGGACAAACGACAGACAGATAGACAGACAAACAAACACAAAAAGTTGCTTATGACACTCTTGACAATCTTTTTTCACGTCTGCAAAGTTTCATTAAAATCTGTTCAGCCTTAGTGGAAATTAGTTCGAATAGATAAAATTGAATTGAATAGACACATAGACGTACAGACAAACGGACGGACAAAAAGTAGCTAATGTCAAATCTCTTGACAACCTTCTTTCCCGTCTGCAAAGTTTCCTTAAAATCTGTTTAGCCGTTTTGGAGATTAGCTCAAATAGACAGATACACGTACAGACGGACAAAAAGTAACATTTGTTAGTTTTGACGACCTTACACGTACACATAGACAGATGGACAAAAAGTAACATTTGTTAGTTTTGACGACCTTCTTTTCATACTTGTGATGTTTCATTAAAATTGGTTTAGACAGATGGACGTACAGACAGACATACAAAAAGTTCTGTATGTCACTTTTGACTACATCCTTTCCATATGTGTAAAGTTGCATCAAAATCGGTTAAGCTGTTTTGGCCGAAACCTATTTGCTCGAATAGACAGACAGTTCGTTTTTATATATATAGCCTATAACCCTCCGCTAGATTCAGGCTATCAAAGGCAAAAAAAAAATTCAAATCCGACTGGTAGTTTCAGAGATTAGCGCATTCAAACAAACAAACAAACTCTTCAGCTTTACAATAAGTATTTCTATTATATAGATTAATAGATTATAAGATAATAAGAAAATAAGATAATACTGAAAACCGTATCAAAGTCTATTGCGTGGTTTGGAAGTAAAAAGTTAACGAACAGAGGCAGACAGCGAATTTATTTTCTCCCGCTATAGTTTTCATATTTCGATAAAAACGGCTAAGATATTAATTTAAATTGTGTGATGTAAAGGGCAACTATAATATGCATGAAATGCTTAAGACAACTAACGTATTTAATTTGATAAGGATAAATATTACGTTTGAAAAACATCTTCGCAAATAGTACATAATGTTAGAACAAATTTGATTGTCATAAAAAAGGTTATAGTAAGTTAACCTTAAAAGATACACATATGCTGTCGCGGACTTTTGGTTAGAACTTTTAAAGGGGAACAATTCCGTAGTACATAATTTTTGCTTAACATTAACCGTTAACGCAGCGCGCGCGACGGAAGCTCTCAAAAGGAATAATTTTTCCCGTTTGTGCAACCTTTTTCATTTATGCTCCACTTCTATTGGTTGTAGCGGGATGTAGTATAGCCTATAGCCTTCCTCGATAAATGGACTATCCAACACAACTATAATTTTTCAATTTGAACCAGTAGTTTCTGAGATTTGCGCGTTCAAACAAACAAACAAACAAACTCTTCAGCTTTATAATATTAGTATAGATAGGAATACTACCTTCGGATGTAACAAGTACGCTAATAACATTTGTCTACAAGCCGAAATGATATAAACATAGTCCGCGCGGGAAAAGCCATGGGCGGTCGCTGATGACGTGTAAAATCTATTTCTTTACATGTAAAAGAAATTACATGCTGTTTACAGGTTACAAGTTAAAAATTTAGAAATACATATTATTGTAATTGACCAAAAATTTTGGCATTGTATTTGAATATTTTTTTTATGGAAATATAAACAATCTGGAGTACTTTAGTAATTTATTTAAATATTTTATTTTATGTACGGATTTCCACGAATAAAACGATTGTCAAAAGTTTGTAGCTGAAGACGTTAATACTACGATGTTCTACGTATTGCACTTATCCATATGGCCGTCGACCGCTACCTGTAGCAGTGACGTCATATTAATGTATCACATTTTCTTATTATATTTCTATTCTTAGGCCTCAAAAATATCATATTTTTGTGGAATAAAAATACCTATTGCTATAAGTACCAATTTTTTTTACAATGTTGCAAATGACCATTGGCTACGGTTTACGAGCTACAGGGTACGGGCTACAAGTTCAGGCTATAGTCTGCTATCTATGGTCTGCGAGCTAAAGGCTACGGGCTACGTGGTACGGCCTATTGTCTACGAATTTCGAGCTAAAGATTAGGAAATGTGGCTGGCTATCTACGATGTACGAGCTAAAGGCTACGGGTAAGGAGATGTGGCTGGCTATCTACGCTGTACGAACTAAAGGCTACGGTTAGGAGATATAGCTGGCTGTCTACGCTGTACGAGCTAAAGGCTACGGGCTACGGCCTGGTACTTACGATCTACGAGCTAAAGGCTACGCGGCTACGGGATATGCTGTCTTTGCTATCTAAGCTATGCTTTGCTGTATACTGACGAATTTTTATTTGCTTTTCACAGATTTTGATATACAGAAATAGGTATATCAAAATCTGTGTACCTACGCCTTAAATACAGACAAATGAATGTATGAATGAATGCACTTAAATTAATATAAAACTATATTCAATATCTCAGAACTTTAAATTTTATAATCTTCTTGTAGAACAGCACATTAATATTAAGTAGCTCTCATAGAGATATAAAGAGATACATAAATGCAAAAACATATGTATAAAAAACGTCGGAAAAAATGGCTAAATTAAACTATTAAACGTTTAATTAAGTTATTAAACGTGGCTAAAAACCGTTTTAATTAAATTAGGCTTTATTCGAAAGTTGATGGTGATACTAATTAATATTAACAACGAAACTATATGATTGATTACGTTTCGTAAAACACATTCTTGATCAGTTTTTACCCGACTACGGCGAAGTTAAGAGGAAGGTAATGTGTTTAGCGCTCATTTAAGTTTGTATAGGTACGTATGAGTTTGTTTCATTTCGTATCTTACACTCTTAACCGATTTTATCGAATGAGGCGTCCATATGTTCATATTAAACTGGGGAGGGTCATGGTATATAATAAAATGTTAACAGAAATATAATATAAAGGACGCTTAATTTGTTTTGTAAAATAAAATAAAATTTAACGACCGCTTAGTCTAGTGGGTAGCGACCCTGTCTACGAAGCTGGAGGTCCCGGGTTCGAATTTCAGGTCGGGTCAGTATTGATATGATGAATATTGATATTGGTACCGGGTCTTGGTTGTTATATGTATGTGGTGTCTTCGCTTGATACCCAAAACAGAAGATAATACTTAGTTTGGAGCCTAGACGTTGTTGTGATGTATATATATACGTCATTATTATTATTGTTATAAATATCATAATATATTTATTGCCCGCAATTGCCATTCTATTTTAATCAAAATACATACTATATTATTACGTCATAGAAATATAGTAAACATGTTACCTACTTGTCTAATCAAAAAAATTCTACTATACCATAAAAAACTCATTATGAAGTGAAATCCCTAAATAGCAAAAAAAAATTAAAAAGTGTAGAAGTTATAACAAGAATTCTAAACATGATATTTTGTTAGAAAGACATTTCTTTTCTTTTAAAAAGTTGGAGTCGGAGACTCTAATAAGGTGTGTAATGGGGATATGATGTTAAGGTTTGGCATTGTGTGGGTTCTCCGACTCCGGTTTATATTATATTTTTTTTTTGCTATTTAAAGATTTCTATATAGAATTTTGATATGAATTCGATGAACGTCTACTTCTTCGGCGGGCATTCCGAAAAAAATGTTACATAAAAAACATGCACTTTTGAAAGCTTCATACTTTACATAAAGTTTAGAAGTTACAAAATCTAAAGGAAGTTTCAGTTTTAAAGCTGCAAAAATCTGGAACATACTACCACCACCGCTAAAAGAATGTTCGTGTACTACATTTAAAAAAAATTACAAAAAAATTTACAAACAGGTAATTGCTCGTACATAGAGGAGCGAGATTTGTGCACGTATAATAGTTTGATATGCTGTCCGGTATTGGGGAGGGTGGACAAGGGGGGGGGGGGAGTGACTGAGCTATAATCGACATTAATTAGGTTATTGTTGCGATGCTATTGGACCTAGTGTGACATTTTTCTTGTATCATATATATATTTATATAACAAATGTAAGTTCTGGGATCGGCAGAATACCAGCGCTGGCCCTGCCCCCGGTGGCGGACCGGCAACAGCTGAGCCGATTCCATTTGCCATGGTACATGCTTTGATTATCATGCAAGGGTAATTTAAAATTGTTTTATTTCTTTTTCTTTCATTTTGCAATTTAAATCTTGCCGTGTTGTGTGTTTTTTTTAGTATTGTTCTAAATTGTTTTTTGTTTGCATGTTTGTGTGGCAATAAAGATATTTCATTTCATTTAAAAAATTATAGTTATGTCGTAAAGAACCATACGGCGACTGTACTGAAATATATGTTTGAGTTCACCGCCTGTGATAACGCCATAAGATCGCGTAAGTGAGCACGAAGATGCTCGCGCGGGCGCCGATTGGTACAGCTCGCGATAGCATCAAAAACACTTGTAGGATTTGAACGAAATAAACTGTATTTAATAAATCTCCTTGGACATAACCGAATTCACGAAAAAAAAAAAATTAAAATCAATGGAAGTAACCTTCTAACTACCTCGATTTTTTCCCGACATCGCTAATCGACTAACATTGTCAATCAAATATAAAAAGATAAATATCGCATAGATTGTTTTAACCCTTTATCTAGTCATCAATCATTATAAATCGTTTCTGTTAATTAAATTGGTCGTGACCTTCAATCTGACCAAACATGGTCAATGTGTAGTGAATAGGTTAACCTTTTAACTAGTTATCAATCATTATCAATCAAATGTTTCTGTTAATTAAATTGGTCGTGACCTTCAATCCGACCAAATATGGTTAATGTGTAGTGAATAGGTTAACCTTTTAACTAGTTATCAATCAATTGTTTCTGTTAATTAAATTGGTCGTGACCTTCAATCAAACCAAATATGGTTAATGTGTAGTGAATAGGTTAACCTTTTAACTAGTTATCAATCACTATCAATCAATTGTTTCTGTTAATTAAATTAGTCGTGACCTTCAATCCGACCAAATGTGGTTAATGTGTAGTGAATAGGTTAACCTTTTAACTAGTTATCAATCATTATCAATCAATTGTTTCTGTTAATTAAATTGGTCGTGACCTTCAATCCGACCAAATATGGTTAATGTGTAGTGAATAGGTTAACCTTTTAACTAGTTATCAATCATTATCAATCAATTGTTTCTGTTAATTAAATTGGTCGTGACCTTCAATCGGACCAAATATGGTTAATGTGTAGTGAATAAGTTAACCTTTTAACTAGTTATCAATCATTATCAATCAATTGTCTCTGTTAATTAATTTGGTCGTGACCTTGAATAGGTTAACCTTTTAACTAGTCATCAATTATTCTCAATCAATTGTCTCTGTTAATTAAATGGGTCGTGACCTTCGATCTGACCAAATATGGTTAATGTGTACTTAATACCTAGGTTAATATTTTTAGCTCAGGGACAAAAGGTATAAATAATTATACAGGACGATAACGTTCTCACAAATGTTTACACGGTGTGTTGCGAACGTTTTAAAACGAATACTGGGTGAATTGTTTTTCGTCCAACAAAAGAAAGCAAAACACTGGAAAGTTGAGAGTTAATTTATTTCAAAGTTGTTTGCCAGTAATTTGTTGCGGCCGCGTTCTGAGAGAGGTCTACAGGCTGTGTGCCCCGTACCCTTCTACCCGCAACCGTTCCCTGTTACTCGCTGTACACGAACTTTTTCATGTTTCAAATTTCAACTCGACTTCATACTTCGAAAATTACGCCAGGGCAAACGATATTACGCTCGCACTTAACTGTTGCATGTTCTAACGAAGCGGTACGTCTAAACAACGCGTAATAAATCCATATGAACTTCGTCTGAGACGTTTCTCGTTGACTGTTTTCAAGTTTTGGTAACAAATAACCGGAGTGAAGAAAATTACAAGAATAATTGTTGTTATTATTACAGACAATGACTTGAGAATGTTGTTTTAATTGAAAATTATAATCTGATGATTTGTAAAAAAAATGGTCGCTGAAAGAACTGCACGTATTTAAATATTAAACGTCAATAAAAAAAACCTGACAAAGTGTTACACTCGTACACGAAGGGTACCGTCATCATCATCATCAGACCGTGGTACCCCACTGCAGGGGCTTAGGCCTCCCCCAGGGCAAGGAGGGGGTTTGGAGCTTAAATCCACCACGCTACTCCACTGCGGGTTGGGGATTGTACCGACCGCCATCTATTGACAGCGTCCGGGACCGACTGCTTAACGTGCTCTCCGAGGCACGGAGTCAGTGATAGTTAATCTACTTAAGTCAGAAAAACTCATTGGTACACGCCCGGATTCGAACCATAGCCCTATGGGGCCTTATAAATTTGAGACAGGTTCGTTGCGCTCTAGGCTATAACGACACATAGCCCAGTGTCGAGGTAGCCCAGTGTCGAGGTAGCCCAGAAGGGTATCGTACCACCCTACAATTTAAAAAAAAAACCCGTTTTTTGTATGGAAATTCCCTTTTATTTGTTATTTTATTTTATTTTTATTATTTGTTTTTATTAAAGCCATAGTAATAAAAACTCTGTGAAATTTTCAAGTGGCTACGAATTACGATACAGACGATAGAGCTCTGTGACAGACGGAAGTACGGACAGGAGTCTTAGTAATAGGGTTCTCGTTGGTACCCTTTGGGTACGCAACCCTGAAAACGGAAACGATGCAAGTGGCGTTGGGTGGGAACCACGCAAAATGGTCTCATTGGTGTTTGTTGCAAACTTTATAAGACGCGTGGTGTAGCGTTCATCGAGATTGTTTATTTTTTATATGTCATAAAAAAATTATTAGAGTATTTTTTTATGTTTTATGGCTATAGGCACGTATAATTTGCAAATCATGTAAATTTTGTTTGTACATAATACCGCGTACTTTCGACGAAAAAGCCGAACGCGTACGATAAATCACCAAATAACAGCCGTGTCGTTTGCATTGGCTGTCACATCAGTCATCGCAACAAGTTGATAATGAATGCGAACTCGGTTTTCAGGAATACATTAAGAACATGTCGTTAACAGGAATTCCGCAATCTCGCCGAGTGAGTGTGTCACCGGCTTAACCCGGTGAAGAATTTAAGAGAAATTTATATTCCTTATTTACCGGCTCAGCACACCGTGAAGGCGCGCGCCCTCTCTCGACTCGATTTCGAGACCCCTGTTGGTATCATATAGGGCCGACGCGTGAACGCCGCCGGTCTCTACATAACTTTTGTAATCATTTTCAAATTTTTCAGGTCGTAGGAAACAAAAAGTAAATAACATTCAACTCATTCTCTTCATATATAGATAATTCTAATCTTAGATAAAAATATTAAAAAAATAAAATCGTATAATATATTGGAGTAAATGAGGAAATGTTCAATATTTTATTAAATATTTTTGATTTTAACTATCTAGTCTAGTTTTATTATTAATTATTATTTTATTTACGTTAAAAACGATTATACTAACCTATAGTATTATAAGTATGTAACTTAAGGATGTAATATGTATATGTAAGATGTTTTGGCAAACTTTTTTAAAGAGAACATTCCTGAAATAAAATCAGAACAGTTTGAACATATCATCACACTATTATTTTCAGGAGTTTACCGATAAAAAACAGATGCATACAACAGTGTTTCACAGAATAGATCAGATGTGCAAAAACAGTTGCAAGAAACTTAATAAATAGAATAAAAACAAAATCATATAAATCGTGAAAACTACTCAGACGAAGACGCAGCCAACAGCTACTTTGTAATAAAAACTGTTCAATAAATATTTTGTTATAAAACTTAAAAAGAAATATTTATTGTGCTTATAATAAACCGATTTCTATAATAGCCAGCTTACTGAGTACGAGCATCACACGATGTTTTTCAATACAATTGCTATTAAAATTAGGTAAGTACTTCAAATATAATAACGGCTGAGCTAAGGGCGGAAGTGGGTTGCTTTCGTGACAACCGTAAACCTTACAAACAGAATGCTCGTTTATGATTGGTGTAAAGTAAAAAGGCCTAGTGCTGTAAAATACAACATTACGATTCAAGTTTAGATGCCATAAAAAGACCGTATTGATAGTAAATGTATTGAAAAATAACTTTAATGTCCTATAAATAAAATAAAAAATTGTAAAAATTTTTGTAACACAACACAAATATTTTAAAATTATTCTCTGGTTTTCAGTTAATTTTTCCCGGCATTACTAAAAATAGTAGATTAAGTGCCTGAAATAATGCCAATCGTAATTGCCATTAGCCCGCGTTACACTTCACACCTCCGCTATTAATTACTTTCTAAGAACCATGTACCTATTTATGTATTAATCGTTCGAAGGCAACTTCGTTATATTGCACACTAATAACAAAGTACTTCGCTATAACTGCAAAATAATAACAGAAAAATTTGTAAAATATAATTTTCACAGCAAAGCGACGTGTCTCCACTTCGAAACAATGGCGGCTACAGCAATGGTCAGCCCCGGTGGCGCATAACTGAGCATGATCGTCATGAGCCGGCTTTAGATATTGTTATGTCTTGAGTGCAAGCGAGACAGAGACATATTGCCTATTTACAGAAATTGACGTAAGCGATGAATACGTTTTTGAATCAAATATTATAATGGATAAATAATATAATAATAATAATAATAACACATGGGACTTCCCACACAGCGTCATCTAGTCCCAAAGTAAGCAAGTATAATGCTTGTGTTATGGGTTACTAGACAACTGATATACATACTTAAATATTCTTTATAATATATACATATATAAATATATATCATTATTTTATTTTTTTTATATTATATAACAACCAAGACCCGGTACCAGTATCAATATTCATCATATTAATACTGACCCGACCTGGGATTCGAACCCGGGACCTCTAGCTTCGTAGGCAGGGTCGCTACCCACTAGGCTAAGCGGTCGTCAAATATACATCTATACATATATATATGTTTGATTTTTTGCCATATCGCCAGTATTTTTATTGAAATTTTGGATATGGTTCTTTTTAGAGGGATGTTGATGATGTTTTTTCTATTGTAAAAGCGTACACTTATGTATATTAATCAGATATGGAAGCAAAATTTAAGGAATATTTTTGCACAAAAACAGTCATTTTAAGTATCGTTGGATCTAAATTTTAAATTAATGATTGTAGTAATTATCCAACTGAAATAGAACTTGTTCTTTGTTTGATTTTAATCAATTTACTCTCGATTTTGGTTTTAACTTGATTCTTTCCATAAATCGATTTTCCGGAATATATTAATTGTAAATAATTACGAATGAACATTTTTTATGTTCTCATTTCCAGTTTTGTTGGAGTAAAACAATTTTTGCTAAAAAGTTGGCTGAAATGGCTGGTACGCCTCCATATTGAATTTCATTTAATGTCTAATGTAATCACGCGTTATATGTACAATTTGGCTGAAGCTTTTGCGCTATTGGTGTTGACATACAATACCTTCCTTGTGTTTTTGCTGTTGTATAAAAATCCACAGATCTTGCAGTCCCCGCAACCATCGGTTTCATTGAAAATGAACCTACTCAAATCCGATTTTCACAGATTATTTTATTTCATTGCCACGAAAATTGCCACGATTTAAACTGCAGCCTCTGATATCTTTAAACGTTTTGAACTCGATAATGAAGCATTCGAACGAATACAGGCCGAAAGGCGATGACCGTAATGTTAACAAGTTCCCGATCGTCCATAAAATCTAACATGTGATGTCAAATTTCTTGTTAGATTTCCAACCGATATCCAAAATTTTGGTCTCAAACTGTAGCTACCGACGCCCTCTAACCTTTTGTACAACACTTTGAAGTGATCCGACGAATACCCTCTGAAATATAGTAACTTATATCCACAAACACCAGCGATCGACCAAAAAATCTCATCTTTCGGAAATAATTTCTGTTACAATTACCAACCGATTTCCAAAAACTTGGTCTTAAACCGTAGCTACGTTAATGGCCGAGATACTATTTTTTTTAATTTTCGATATCGGTCCCCGTTCTCGAAATAATTTGAATTTAGTAAAAAAAAAATCCGAAAATATCCCGATTTTTTTACATTTTCCAATTTTCGTCGAAAACTACCAAACTGATTTCCAAAATTTTGGTGTCATACGATGCGCAACTATATTATTGATCTTTTAAGATCTTAAAATCTTAGCTAGACTCCATACCCTCGGAGTTATGGCTAAAAATGCGTCTCCCGTGAAATGAATATGATAGTCATTTTCAATGACAACATTTTCAATGACAAAAATCTTTTTAATTTAATGCGATAACTTAATTTGTTATGTGATATGTGAATCTATTTTATTTTATACAAACTATTCGTACACGCTAACTGCTAGCGTGCCTGCTGAGTTTCATTTCTATCGCATAATGAAACGTCAAAATGAGATATCCTTAATATTTTTGATTTCATAACACTTAGAAAGATAAAAAAAATATATTATGCTAATATAAGTTGGACTTAGGTTGGAGATTATTTGGAATTATATCATTTTAACGTAACTCGTTACATTTAATCGAAAAATTGTTTTCACAAATTAAACTGAAATCACCTTATCTTCAGACATTCGACTGTTTAGGCGTGTATATAAAGAATAACGAGAAAACGATACTTATCTACGCAGATACACAAGTTTCTTAGTATTCGTTCGAAGATTTATTTGCCGCCGCGGGAGCTTACCTTGATAAATTTAACCAATAAAAGAAAACAAAATTTCCAAAGAGAAAACGGTACACGCTCGCTTGTTACCTTTTGGCGAAACGTTAAAAGAAAAACATTTCCTTCCAGTCTTTTATCCACAAAATCGTGCCAGCGCCGGGAACTTTGACTACGAACTTGTTAAAATATCCGCACTCGAAGAGCACAAACTGCGTTGTTAGAGGTAAGACGTCTTCCATGGTTAGAGATTTGGGTTTACAAAGTGCGAACGCCTCCTTTAGCACTTTGAATAATTAAGTGTTTAGTTGAAATCCTTACATGTTGTGGGTTCGTTAAAGCTAAATTTAATGGCCGGGATATCGGAGCGCCGGCATCGAATCTCCGGCGAGTGCGGGCGCGTTTCCATGAAATTGCCCCTCTAAATACATAATGCATGTTACAGAAGAGAGATTTCGTGTTTTAGTTTAGTATAGCGCTAGTTTCACGGATGATCCTGGGCACTAAAGGGACGGTACCGATCCCCGGAGTTGCATTTCATATTACCGCCTTCCCAACTTAATTAATTTGCCAATTTTTTATAAGTAATATATTTACTTAAGGATTTTAAATTTAACTTCATCTTTAAATTCCGCGTCTCCTTCCGTCTGAAAAAAGCTTCAAACTTTTAATTGTTAGGTTAAACTTGAAATTTTATATTAGGGTAAATTTGTTACAAGCAGATACAAAGGAAAATTTGAAAATTAATAAAATACATTATTTTATATATATAATATATATACATCTAAGTACTTAGACAGAGCCACGCAATAAAATGACAACAAAAAAATGGGCCCAACTTTTATATACTTATGCGAATAAATAATTCACAGTATCTCGCTTCGCCATACTAACCAGGTGCAGACCTTCTCTGTGTGCTTGAATTATAACCGAACTGTTAGGTGATATTTTCATTTACATTTTTTGTTGCAGTATCTTCATCTAGAAATGTATATACATATAACCAAAAGTCAAATATTGCAATTCCTGATTGTCCGAGATAATGAAACTTTGTGTTTGTGATTGTTATAAAACATCGAAAAGGCTCTTTTTTGTCTAAAATAAATATTTTATATTAAGTTTTGTTTGGCTAAGTGGTCTCAGTGCAATATGCAACATCATGTATAGGTATTTTATTTCTGCTTATATCTGTAAGACACAATAGCTATCGAACTTAAGTGTACTAATCAAGTCACACTTGAACGTGATTCCCCATTCTTCTGAAAGTAAAAGTAAGAAAACGACAAGCCAAGTAATTCTGAAGAAATAATATTTTTTTAAGTCGAACACATTTTTCGAATGATATAAAATAATTTAGATACAAGAGTAATAATAACATGAAACTTTATTTTTGCCGTAATTTTTTCCAGGCACTCTTTGAAGTATCTGTTTTGTAGTTTTAATGCGCAGAAAAATCTTCTTAAAGGAAATTACTTTTTCATGTTACATTTCTTATTTTTTTTAAATATTTCTCTATATTTCTATAAACGTTTTCTCTTGTATAAGCAGGGCAATGTTGAAAAGGAAGTGCCAAATACAATACTGATCAGGTCACGTTTGGTGTCGTTTAAAAGTGTCGGTGGCCAACTCGGCACTGGCAGGTGTTCTCTAAAATATGTTCATGAATAATGTGACACATCTCCCCTGGCACAGTAAGCCCGTGTCGCGACACCTAGCGCCGCCTCGTAAATATTCAGGGTCCGCGCCCAAACCCGTACCGCACCCCGCACCTCTTGCCCCTGGTACCAAGCCCGAACGCCCACAGCGATACATCAAAGTCGCTACACTTCCCGCGGGCATGCACGTCACACGAATACGGCTCCCATAAATTCTTTGGCAGTCGTCATTTGACGGTGCTCGAATGTCACAACTAGGAGACCGACGAACGTTTTGTTGACAAGTAATTAAAATTATTCATTAGAGAGTGAAGGAATGGAACGAATTAATTAAGTTAATTTGACGTATAAGTTTGTTTGTCTCGTCGGTTCCAAAACGCTTTCTCAACGGGGTACAGTGAAAGAAAGTATAGGAACCCCTTGTACCAAAACGATGAAACGATTTCGTCAATAACTAACCCGTAATCAGAAACGGTGAGTTGAATTATGGTAAAAATCAATGGGCATTACGTGACGTGCAGACGTAACGAAATTCTAGACTATGTCACTGAACAACTAATGCAGCACTGCACTGTCATGGTGGCCGCATAATTATGTGTGAGTGGCACTTCGCAACGTACTAGATGTCGGTAGACTAACAGCGAGTTGTACCAAAAGAGATAACGTAAACGTATAACGCATAAAGTAAAAATTGACAGCTATACTTTGATTAGAACGATGATGACTTTCATACCTGGTACAATCAAATGCGGACATGGAAGACATCATGGTTCTGATCATAGTATAGCTGTCAATTTTTACTTTATGCTATATACCTACGTTTACGTTATCACTTTTGGTGCAACTCGCTGTTACTATGACGATGTTCGAATGATCGAGTGTGTAATAAGCCAACAGATTTACCAAGGGTACCTACATCGTAGTTAGTTCGCGACGCTGCGTCCGGGTATTCCTAGGTTCATGTTTTGACGCTTAAAAAGTGAACCATATTTGTACACGTAATTCATTTAATTAAAAGTGTCATTAAAAACTATCGCGTTATATGTCCATTAGTCAAACTGACACAGCAAAAAAAATTTGTGACGTGTATCAATTTTACTGGAACTAATTTTTAGCGCCAATTATCCTTCTAAATAGCAGTGCGTTGATATATACTTCATAAATACATGGAATAATTAATAATTATACGATCAAAATGTACAAATATAAACCAAATTATAACTAAATACTTTTCGCTCCTTGTTTTTCTGAATGTTAAAATTATTAAAAAATCTTACAGAAACCGTATGGTCTGGTTGGACCTCCGCGCTAATCTAATTACATAAAAGCCGTTGGAATTAATGTTCATATTTACGAGACCTGTTCTATTTATTTTTCGGATTTGTGGACGAGTGATACATTTACATAAAATTTATATACCTACAGTAAGGTAGTGTTCACCGATTATCTAACTGTATTTATTTAATCGTGAATACTGGTGGAGTCGGAACAATGTGTCAGAGCTAAGTTCAAAAATGAAGAAGTTATTTGCTACACTTATTTGAAAATAACTCTACACGTACGTACAAATAAAAAAGTGAGATCTGAGCCAGATCTGAGCTTTGCGTTTGTTTGAGTGCCCACTGTAGAGACGGGTGATGTGGCAAGTACGGGAACACAGGACAGACGGGGTTGCAACCCGGGTCAAGCCGATTGGGGAAAAACATATACTGAGTCTTTTATTTAATTTGGACTCTGAGGGCAAATCCTAAACCATAATATTAAGAATCCTGTATAAGAAGACATTCTCTTTAAAAAAAAAAGTAAAACTGTATTAAAATTTTAGTCAAGTGCGAATTTTGTCTAAAAATCGATGGTTCTGGCAAATTTTTCTTTACCTAGATCGATCCAGTATCGTGTAAAGAATAATTCATTGTACTGACCATAAAAAATCCGAGCAGCGGAAGTTGGTCAAATTAAAAAAAAAAAACTTGAGAGGTGTCAAGGGACACCCGGATGGAACGAAGTTCCTTTCGATTAATAAGTGAAAGAATTGTAATAAAATTTTATTTTTTTTAAGTTATAATAATATTTTTTTTATTATTAACAAATATAATGTAATATAAACTTAATCAGTAGGCTCCATTTTAGTACCTAATAATTGGCTTGTGGTAACTGAAGTAGGAAACATATGTTTGGATTCTATTTTATTTAAATGTCTTGAAAAAACTGCATCGATGCTAGTATTAAAATTTGTTGTTGATTCTGCTGGATTATTGTCTATTTTTAAATCAAATTCTTCGTCTAGAAACTGTAGAAACTTTTTTGTATTTCATCAAGATATTATTTTTTTTCGATTTGTTCATACCTTAAGAAATGTTTAGCTACCCTATCAGATGAACATATTTCATTTAAGGCCATTAAGGGGGCGCGGTTGTCTTCGGTCGCCTATAATCTTTATTACAACTATCTTATATTTTATTCGCGACGTATCTAATACAAATAAACTTATGTAGACGAATTTTATTGTTTCATTGATTTGACATAATGATACGACACAGGGTTCTGTGTGATTCTAGGTAAAACGCACGCCAAGTTCAATACGTATCATTTCGCTAAACTATACGTCCTAACGAACAAATACACTTATAGGTTCTATATTTTTTTTCTTGAATAGAACTAGTGACCGACAAGTGTCAATAAATCTATGTCGAGAATTTTGACGTAATGACTGACCGATTAGCCGAGTGGTTAGATACCCTTATTGTAGGATCGAAGGTCGCGTGTTCGATTTTCACCTGGGACAAATATTTGTAAGTATGAACGTGTCAATTTCTTCCGTGCCTGGGTGTAATATATCTATATTATGTATATATTATAAAATTTTGATAAGTATGTAGGTACTACAGTTGTGTAGTACCCATAATACAATATCTGCTTAATTTGGGACTAAATGGCGCTGTAGGGGATGTCACAGGTATTAATAATATTAAACTATTGGCGCCTTCTTATATCTTGAACATAACTCCATGTAGCTGTTTTATTCATCATAAGTATATCTATTTACAGCTTCGCGCCAAACGTCTTGTTTGCTTTGAAGTTGTTGCGGGTGTATCGATAGCGGGGCGGGAATTTCGCCCCCCTGACACCCATTTTTCATACTCGACTACTCACTTTGCCTTCAGAGCGAACTAGTTTGAAAACAAGATATACGTTACATAGAAACAATAGTTTCTATATTTTTTCTTAAGGCTATAAATTTTGGTGTATTACACTGAAAAAAGTTGATAACAAAACTAGTTGTATTATCTTCACTCTTCACACAACAAAAACACAAAATTATATAATCAAATCAAACATTCCTCAAAATCCATTATAAGTAAACTTAAATAGCGCCACCTGTTAGGTTATTACTAAACTAAAACAATATCACACTATATTAGGTTAGTAATATTCCAACAGATGGCGTAAATTACTAATAAAACAAAAGTGTCGTTACAACTTTTGGTCTTGATTTTTTCCGTCTAGCCTCCTTTCACAACGCGCGATAAGGAACTTCGTTCCTTAAAACTTAATCGTCTATAAATTATACTTTGTTACAGGCCATTACCTAACAATTGGTTAGGTTAGGTGAAAAAAAGGAAGTAGTTCTAAATTCAAAAATTTAATGATACAATTCATTTAATTTTTTAACTTCTATTTCCTTCCTTCCTTTGAATACTTTCTTTTTTTTCAAACTGAATGTCATTTGTTTTTATTAGTTGTAAAAATAATTGCTTGTAAAATGGAGTTGCCTAACACCGAAAAAGTAGATTTAATTAAAGCATATTTTAAAAACAATCAGTGCCCTGGAAATTCTTTACAGTGGTACAGGGAAGATATCTTGATCGTAAATTGCCGGATCGCAAAATATTTTATACTTTGGTACGTAATCTATGACAACAAGGTACTTTGAAACGAAAGAACAATAGACCCGCAACTGTTATTACCGATAATTCAATAATCGCTGTGCTAGGATTTTTCGAAGCTTACCCAAAAGCGTCCTTGACCGAAGCAACAACGGATAATACCAGATTTAACAAATCGACTGTAAGAAAGATTCTCAAAAAAATTTGATTTAAATGTTACATAGAAGGCAGACCGATGCAAGCACTACTACTTGGCGACGAAAATCGCAGATTACAATTTTGTCACTGGATACGTGCCCGAGCTACTACAAATCCTAATTTTTTACAATCAATAATACGGACCGACGAAAGTAATTTTTCTTATAACGGAATGTATAATAGAAAAAAAATAATCATTAATGGTCTACAAGAAATCCTTTAAAAACGACGGAGACACACAATCAGATCCGGTTTTCATGTAACTGTTGGTGTGCTACTAAAAATTTTGTTATTTTGTCCCTACCCTACCCTTATGAGGGTAAGTTGAATACTGAAAATTATCTAGATATTTTAAATCACGTAGTTGCCGAATTAGAAAACCAGCCTTTAAGTGAATTTAATGATATTTTATTACAACAAGATGGAGCTCCGGCGCATAGAAGTACAAGATGTAAAAATTTTTTAAATGAACATTTTTCTGAGATATGGATTGGAACATATGGCCTTATAAAGTCGTCGCCGTGTTCACCTGATCTATCACCGTAAGATTATTTCATTTGGGGACATTTAAAAACTTAAGTATACAAATCTCGCTAGATTAATGTGCAAGATCTAAAGAATAGTGTTTTAGAAGTTTTAAACCTCATACACCACAGTTCCATATCAAAAGCTACAAAGGGTGTACTGAAGCGTGCTCGTTTATGCATAACTCAAAACGGTGGACACATCGAACATTTACTTGGTACATCTTAGTACTTACTTACAATTTTTTTATTGTTAAAATTAAATAAAACATTCTAAATTATACCTTTTCCTTATTTAAAAGTACTCAAGTTTTCACAAATGCTCATAAATGAAAATTATGTATAGCGCCTTAAACAGGGTTCATCCTTGCAGTACAGCGAACCGCCTCTCAAACACTGCTCCGATACACTCTATATGACCGATCCGGGGCAGTACAATGGTGTTGGGAGGCGGTTTGCTGCAGCAGGATGGACCGTGTTCTAAGGCTCATAAGATATGTTATTATCAATTTACTGATACATACGCAAAATTTGACCAACTTCCGCTGCTCGGATTTTTTTTTTGATCGATACAAAGAATTATTCTTTACACGATACTGGATAGATTAAGTAAAAAAATTTTTTTGGGAGAACTGTCGGTTTTTAGACAAAACTCGCACTTGATCAAAAAAAATATTATGCAGTTTTCATTTTTTTGAAAAACAGGGAATGTCTTCTAATATAGTCCCTCAGAGTCCAAATTACAGAATTAAATTATTTACCTCTACAAGACTCTGTAGAGGTGGCATGGGCGGATGTGTCTTTTTACACTATCGATGTGACCTCACACAAACGTAAAGCTCAGGTCTCGTCTGCATATGTGTATGGGTACACGCTTTCAAGTTTTATGAAGTACTAGCGAGTTGCCCCGGCTCCGCACGAGTAGCACAACATGAATACCTAATTATTATTATTTTGTCGTAGTGTCAATCAGCTTGTTGCGTCGAACATGTGAAATAAATTTGAATGTTACATATGTTTATCCAATTGAAGTATTTTTAATGTATTTTATTTCTAATTCTGCAAATACTAGTATTAGAAAATTGTTTTTTATACAACATTGATAACTTCTATATATTAATATTAACGAGATATTAATTTTAATTTTATAACGATTAACATCGTATCCGTGTAAACAGCTTTCCAATTATCACATTATATGGGACTATTTTTGTATACATTAAAATAGTTATAGTAAGCTATCCTTAAAGGATAGACATACGCCATACCGGATATTTAGACAATTCCTCCATATATTGTGTTGTTATATCTCAAAGGGATTAGGCAGCGATTTCGATGAAAGTTCTCAATCGGTTTGATTTTTTTCGATATTTTCAAGAATCATCGTTATATTTCAACCAAATTACACAAAACATACATACGAATAAACACATATACAGTTACAGTTACAGTAGAGTTATAAACCTTCACAGACCTTGTTATAAACAGATAAACCTTCGGTTTGAATCACTCTATCCATTGGTGTCAACCGCATGAAAATCCGTTTGGTAGTTTTTGAGTTCACCGCGTTCAGGCAGACAGACAGACGCGGCAGAGGACTTTGTTTTATGATTTGTAGTGATGTATTTTGTTGAAGAGACGTAATTTGAGGCATTTTTTTTACTGAAAGGCATTTTTCTGCCACCATATTTTTCGTAAATCTATGAGTCACGCGCTTTTTAATAGAGGCGTCATTTCGGTTGCTTGTGCCTTCCACTTCATGATTTTTGGATATATAATTTGCTGGGCGAGATAACGGCAGCTTTTATGACGCTATGGCAGTCGGGAGCTCATCGCGACAACAATTTCTTATATGAGACCCGTAGAAAAGTTATAACTGTGGCGAGAAACAATCGTTACCCCTGAAAACCGAATCGGTCTTTTCCCACATTTAAAACAGACACCGCAAACTCTGTTGTTACAAACTGCTGCTTACTTTATTACTTTGCGACTGCCACATTCTATAAAAAGGATAACAATCAATAGATCTGGGTACTGCTTTAGTACCTAGTCCAGTAACTATCCCTGTCTTATTGGTCAGGAAATGATTGTTTAAACCTAAATAAAAATAAAAAAAAATTATATTTTTTTTAAATTAAAATTTGTAGGTCTGAAAAAGGCTACCATTTTTATATAGCTATTGTATTGGAAGCTTGTATTTAGTCTAAAAAAAGTTCGTACTTTTTAAGACAACAGCCTCTTATCCATCTCCATGCAAAGTTTCAAGTGGAAAGATCTCTAATTTAAATAAGGTAATTAAGTGATATTTAAAATATATTTATTACAAAAAATTCATACTGATTTAACAGGATTTTAAATTTAATAACAATATCAAAATCAATTGAAAAATGAACTTTAAACCTCAACACAGTGGAAAAGGATCAGTAGCGGATACAAATGCTTACCATCTTTTTATTGCTCTCGGCCTGCTTACGCTTCAGCTGTGTTCCAGACCGCGGTTTTAGAATTAATAATTATCTGTGACAGTTGACGAAAGTTTGCATTAAAGTACCTAAACAAAATATATAGGTTAATTTATTTAACCCAGGCACTACACATTAACCCAATTGGGTGAGGTTGAAAGTCATGCACAATTTAATTGACAGAGACAATTGATTGATAATGATTGATGACGAGTTAATAGGTTAAAATATTTTTTAAGGTATTTTTTTTTAAATTTGTGCTGTTTAATTTTGTGTTTTGTGCTGGCTGGGGTTTTATCACGAGAAGAAGTGGTTTTTGTTGATATATATTGTATATATTAAATTTATATATATTTATGTCATCATATAGATAAGTATTAAAAAAAAAACTATCTAATGTGGAGGAGCAAATAGTATCTTCACTGACACAACTTTTGGTGGATTCAATCAAATCAGTTAAATGTAGTTGCAAATTGGGCAGTTCCACTTGAGTGGTGTTGAGTAATGGCCGCTATCACGATATTGATGGGCAGCCACTGCCGCGTCGCTCGCTCGCCCCGCACCCCCTGCGGCCTCTGTCCGCCCTGTCTCTCGAACGTGTTAATTTGTCAAAATGGCCCTCATAAAAAAATCTGAAACGGATTTCGTTCAGGCCGTCCATTACCCACTTGCCGTGTGATCAACTTTTCAGGCGCTAAATCGAAATGAAACTGTGTATTTTTCAAACTTTATTACGGTTCTTACTATAATTTTGTTGCAATTCATACTTTTTGTGACATTCATTTTATAATATTAATAAAAAAAATTATATTCAATTTTTATGTACGTATGTGATTAAATAATATTTAATTTAAGAAATAATTTTTCATGTTCTAAGTTTATCTTCAAATGGAATCTGACATCTGTGAAATCTAATTGAGCTTTAATCGTAAATTGCCAATCATGAAGAGTAAACATTTATTCATAAATCACGGTTCCGTACTTGCTTTCACTATATATAGCCAATTTGTAAAGCACTTCTAATTTAAGTCGAATTTCATTATGGACATATTCCGGACTCCATCTTTTACAATGTTTTATTGAGTTACCTTTTAATTTAACGCGTGGTTGTATTTATTAAAAGTATTTCATTTCTTTGAAAATCCAGTAGGTATTATAGAAGTAAAAAATACTTCACTTACTAGCAACGGTAATTTCAAGGGGATCAGGGGGGCATGACTTCACTGAGCCAAACTCATTTTCTGCTTGGAAAATTGTAATACGGAAACGACTCCCAAAGTAAAATAACCGTTTTAATATTTTTCTTTGCTGAAATACCACATTGTAGATATAGCAGATAGATCCTTCTGCACTCTCTGCACTTCTGTACAAAAAACGGAAAACCTCCTGAATGTCGTATCGTGATTGATTTCTCAAAAGTAACATACGTATAATTATATATACACACACAGTAATAGTCATACAGGCACAAACATACTACGCCACCCTAAACACACCCCTACATACATACATACATACATATATACACAAATACACCTTTACAGCCATACATACACCCTCACATACCACAACACACACATAAACCCACACGCATCCACCCATATGTACTCAGATCATGATGGATTCTGGGAGTATTGCATATTGTATTTGTATTAGAAATAATCAAAGTTATTTTAAATCCCCCTGGTCCGGAGTATGGAGAGGCTGGTGATCTGTCATACAGGCCTCCTAGTACGGACACCAGTCTCTCACATAGAGAATAAATTTTCTTGTACATAGATTAGTTACTTGTATTTTATTATTACTACTGTATTTTGTGTGAGAGAGAAAAATAAAGATTACTTACTTACTTACTCTCCGTCATTTAAAAACTTGGCATCCAGCATCAATGGAAAATGACCGCTTTACAGGTAATCCTGTTAACCGGTCATTTTCCATTGAATTGAACACATTTGTTCACGTTGACTTTACTTTTCAATACCAAATGCCATAGAAGAGTTATCAATCGTTGCGCGAAGGAGAAAATAGAAAAATTGGTTTTAACGTAAACACCTCGTCAGTTTCAGGCAATAACTGTTTGAAGACAAGTTGTACATAAAATGTAAATAACTTAGTACTTAAATTTTTGAAGATATCAGGCCGAGTTGAAATGCATAATTTGGTTATCATTAAATATATTTAAGACAGTTTTAGCTACCGAATAGCTTATAGGATCAGAGAAGTTATCTGGTCGATGTATACGTAAACGAACAGAGTAATCAAACGAACTAGTAATTACTTATAATATATAAATATATATTATAAAATAATAATAATTTTCCTTGTAATTAACAATTTAAAAATGTTAAAAAATTACGATGTAAACAAAAAGTACACTAAAGATTTGAAAAGGAGTGAACAGGTCAAAACGAGCACTAAAACATAAAAGTATGAATTGACTAGAAGCCTGCTTCGGCGTTTACTGTCTAACCACTCATACTCTAGCTAGTTGGTACAAGATGACGAGTTTAAGTCCGAGTTTCAGTGTACTAAGTTCTCAGGCGCCGGTCTGCGCGTAATACTTATCCCCAACTAGTAATTGTCATGGAACCGAGAGAGAAATTCCGTGGCACTCACTATTTATAAACGTAAGATGTAAAACGTTATCAAGCCAAAACACAGTAATACTACTTATTAAATTATTTTATTTGACTATTTATTGTAATTTTAAAGCATGTGACTTCTCTTACGCGGGAGATGGATACGTTCTTGCATATTATACCAAATATTACAAACAGAAAAACAAACAAATTGCATACCGTATATAGTATATACAGATATATGTACACTCTATGTGTACCTGTTAGAACTTAGAATTCTAAAAAATACCCCAAATTTTATATTGGGTATTTCCGAAGAGGAATAAATTCTATCCTATTGAGGAGGTATAAATTTTGTGCGGACGAGCTCGAAAGGAGGAGGGACGTCGTTACGCCCACTCTTACATTTTATTGTCTCCATCACCAAGAATTAAGTCAACAAGCACCTGATTTCTGTGGTAGCTATTCTTCAGGACTTTATTATGGGAATATATTTGATTCAATTTATATTGAAATATATACGATTTTTGACTCTTATTAAGGGTTCTTCGAAAATATCGTGCAATGGATTAATAAAATAAAAAGCAGTAGATTACTTGTAATAAATAAACTGGTAGGAAGCAAGAAATATTGAAAACCGGAATCATGTGACATTGTCATAAACAGAGAAATGTACTAGGTACCTACTACAGATTTCAATTTTTCACGAAAAACGATGTCCTTCACTTGTATTTTTTAGCAGATTTTCCAAGAGCTGGAGCCGTAAAGTAAATATATAAGTATTTAGTTATGCAAACACAATATCAAATATGTCGAATCTAGGTCACTTTCCTGATCTCGAATTAAAACTATTAAAACTTAATCAAGTATCTTAGTTTGTAACAGTATGTCATAGAATACTAAATTGGCCAACTCCTTTTATGTTTTAAACAGAAACACAGGCAAAAAAATCAACATAACTGCATAAAAAACTCAAATTTTAAAATGATCTCGTCCTTTTCAACAAAATTATGTATCATACGCAATTTCACACGCTAGAGTATATATAACAAACTTATAACTATACTTTTTTAAATTCGATAAAATACCGATTATTATTGCCGGAGATGTAAGGAATTAGGTAAGAGTCGGTAACCAATCGGTAACTGACCTGATCGTCTGGAGCTGGTTACGTTGTATCATATTTAGCAGACAAGTTGTCGCCAACCGAATTCCGGACGCCGGCTCGCGTCACTGCTACTGTCTTTACTGACTTTAAAGGTTTTTATTTACACACGAACTTGTAATTAATATAGTTCATGGCCCGCTGATCAATATGCCCGCAATTGTTAGTAATTCTAACTTCACAATCCGCTTATTTGTAATTTACGAACACCCGAACCTTACATGTCGTTCGCGCTTCGCGTCGCGGCACACACTCAAACAAACACAACATAACAGTGGCGCCTTTTTTGCGACTGCGGCGCCAATTGTCTCGGCCAATCGCACGCCTTATTTTAGTCGGTATTCGTGGCGTCACACTACCGGAGTCAAATCAGTTTCCGTTCGGTCTATTGTAATTATTGTAATTTGTAAGGGATATTAGAAAATAAAAATAAGAGGAACGCGCGAATACAAAGTTGTTTTTACGACCCGCTCGTGACGTCACTCGGTGCCGCTTCGTACAAATTATCCACGCTAGCCCGTAGTAATGTAACCGAGTGACGTCATGACACGATTTACTTTAAAAATTAGTATCTTCGGCATTTTTGTAGACAGGTATCAATAAAAATCTATCACTTATTAGTTTTTCTTAATAAATATAATACATCTCTATAAAATGTAAAAATGACAAATCTCGCTCATTATTGAATCGTGAAGTTTGGTACACAGTTATTGTATGTAGGTACATCTAACGTCGAAATTCCTTTGCACATTGTGAAAAAACGTGCGGTACTAAATCTTTATAAATAAAAATTTAAAACACAAACGTTTCGACGAATTACACAAGGGACTGAGCAAAGAAAAAAAGATGTACGAATACGCCACGTTAACGTCATAACATGGAAGCAGACGTCAGAAAGGGAGCATGTCGGCGAAATGTACCAGCGCAATATGAAGCTGGGCTCGGTGATTTCATAATCAAGTGCTCGGTGTAATGTAATTTCCCGGTGTGCGCTAATGAACGTGTATTTTGTTTCATCTGCTGTTACCCTGGTGCACGCACACTTTCGAGTCTGTCGGTGTACAGGGGTCCAATCCTCTAGTGTTAGAGATTCCTCACTATATCCTTTCCATATAGTTCCAACCAAACTTTATGGCGGATGTGAACATAGGCACAAGTCGCGTCCACGCAGTGGAGCGAGGGGTTTGAGACTGCACCTGCGCAAGCACGCTTATAGCGTTGTAGGACTTGTAGGTATTCCGATCCGCCATTAGTTTAGTTTAAGGCGAACTATATAAGCCTGCACAGACGTCGTATAAGTCTGTCGTCGCTTCGTTAAAGTGGCCGGCGACCGTTGGGCAAGTGACTCAAGACCTAAAAGACCAAGGTTGTGAAGATCTAGGAAGGAGGCTTATGTCCAGCGAAGATTGTCTGGCGGCTGAAACGAAAGAGACAAGGGAATTTGATTATTTGTCAGTTAATTATTTTGTGTAAATGTATGAATTATATTTTTATAATTATAATTTTGTATATATGTATGAACACGTGCTTTAATAATTTTTTTCAACTTTAAACAAAAACGAGTACAGCATACTTTAAAGCAATAACCTAAGTAGAGGGTCCTACGAGGTTCATTAGATTCCTTTCAGTGAGCTTGTGTGGCACCCAAACATTGAGCTTCTTTGTATAGGTACTCAAATAAGTCAAAACAGTTTTATGGTCAATGGCCAGTTCTTCAGCAATGTTTACTACAAATATGCTTAAATATGCCGATCTTGCTCCACTTTTTCATAAATGGTATCAAATTTATCTGTAGCGATCAGAGTGAACTGCATTTTGAACATTATAATTTCTTGATTGATAACGTTTCAACCAACTTTGTGCTACTCTTACTGACTAAACTAAAATTTCAAAACAAATTCACTCATTTTTTCAGAGAAAAACTTTTGAATAATGGCGGGAAACAGTTTCATGTCACTTTTGTAATGGTATCATAACGAGTCAGTTATAAACAATACAACAAAAGAGTTTTGATTACAATTTCTTAAAAACAAAATACGAGTAGATTTCGTCCCCAGACTAATATTTATCTATCAAAACAATTTAAGTGTCTAGCTGGTACGGGGAAGAGGAACAAGAGAAAAGTGTTTTTTAATTTACCAATTTTTACCAACGTTGCCGATTCGTGCACTTGCACCGAATTGTCGCAATATCTGATTCAGATCTACACATAGATGTTCACAGAGATCCCGCGTTGTGATAACAAAAATGTGAACAACGCAGTATACTATGTAGACCAAATATACACCGGTCGAGGTTTTGAAATGTTCGGTGTGAAGTAGAATTTTGTGTGATCTACATGTAAATTTCGTATTGTAAAAGAAAATGAAGATTCTGAAATTACATTCAACGTGTAATTTTGCGCACGTTTTCGATCGTTTCGAAGTAAAAGACACAGCATCTTGATCATTCTGCTATTTATTTCATCATCATCATCATCATCGGCCCATTTTTACCCCACTGCAGGGGCTTAGGCCTCCCCCAGGGTGAGGAGGGGGACTTGGAGCTTAAGTCCACCACGCTGCTCCACTGCGAGTTGGGAACTGTAACGACCGCCATCTATTGACAGCGTCCAGGACCGACTGCTTAGCGTGCCCTCTGAAGCACGGTGTCAGTGATATTGTGTACTTAAGTAAGAAGAACTCATGGGTACACGCCCGGATTCGAACCTATTTATTTAATTCCATAACAATTATAGTTTACAGTCTAACAACCAACACACCATAATGTAATATTATTATATAATTCAACTTAATTCTTACATTAAATCTATTACTTACAATTACAATCTATATTTTGGAGCTTACACTTCGTGAATACATATGCAGTGAACGTATAACTGCGATCAAGTTATCTACAAACAAGTCGACACCCTGGATCTCGTTCACAAACGCATTTAATATAGAGATACCTCGTGTCGATGGCGAGTTCCTGGCATGCCGGGTTCGTAAACCGTGAGGGTTGGCAAAGAGGTTATACTAAGGACGGCGGCACGCACTCACACACCGCGGCATCCGCGGCGACACAATCAATCGAAGATTCTATATTATATTATGGTCTATCATCACTAAAGAGTAACGATAGATTAGTGCTTGGTATGGCCGTCACGCATCGTGTATTTCTAAGAACGTTGATATCTAATTGGTTTTTTCATTCAAAAGATGTTCTGTTCATAGATTTGTTTATTGACTGACCGACTGACCGAATGGTCACTAACTGCTGAGCTTAGGGTCGCGAATTCGATTTCTGCCCTGGACATGTACATGTCTATTTGTTACATTTTTTGATGTAAAAACATTATAATGTATATATATTATAATAAATAGACGTCGTCTGTTCTCGTCGCCACTACCACAATGTCTGAAGACCAAGGTCTTCAACCAATGCGTTCTGCCTACATTGACATACGGTGCCGAAACATGGACTCTCACGACAGGACTGATCCACAAATTTAAAGTCGCTCAGCGCGCCATGGAGCGGCCTATGCTCTGTATTTGCTTGATGGAACAAAATCAGGAATACTGAAATCCGTCGAAGAACTAAAATTGTCGACATAGCCGAAGTGATTAGCAACCTAAAGTGGCAATGGGCCGGTCAGATTTGCCGAAGAACCGACAACCGATGGGGTAGACGGGTTCTCGAGTGGAGGCCACGTATTGGGAAGCGAAGCGTTGGACGCCCCCCGGCCAGGTGGACTAATGACCTGTAGCACCATACCGGAGGTAATTGGATGCGGAAGGCGGAGGACCGTGTGTGGTGGCGAGCCTTGGGAGAGGTCTATATCCTGCACTGGAGAGACACGGGCTGATGATGATGATGATAATGATATATTATAAACAATATTTAATTTTGGATATCGGTTGTATAGTACCTTTGTACAAGCTTTGCTTAGTTTGGGACTAGATTGCGCTGTCTGGGATATCCCGGGTATTATTATTATTATAAATATCTAAAAGAAGTCAATCTCACTTAATACCAGAATACGTCTCCAGGTGAACACGCGGCGTCGAGCTCACGACACTCATAAAATCAACATTTCATTTTCCCGCTCACTCCGGCGGACTCCGTGACTTCGGAATGATGTCAATTTATATGTTTTCATCATCATTTACGGCCATTTCAGATGATAAATATGTAAATGCGAGTTACGCATTTAGCTCAACTTCCTGCGGAAGTACTTTACCTAACGTGTAAAACTCCAATCGTAGCGTGTCAAACTTCCGCCGCCAGTGAACGATTTGTTTATGTATAAAATTTTGCGAAATTCATTTATAAGTGAACATTAACTCCGCTACGAAAGTTTGTATTGAACCAGACATTGCACGCAGTTTGCGAACTAGCTCCTGATTCAGCGAACGAACGAGTTAATCATAGTTAACAAAAAAAAAAAAAAAATTAAAAACGAAAAACGCGAACTAAAAACCACGAAACAAGATATTCCAGTCTGACATTAAAGCTTGAGATTCGGCTATACTCGGGGTACAGATACAGCTGTCTTCGCATGCCGTTATTTAGATACATTTACCAACATAAATAAGTACATTATAATTACATTTTTTCGTTTTTTCCGTAGTCGCGTTTTAGTTTTTATACCTATTTTTTATTTAAAAGATTTTGGTGTTTTATTTCCACGATAAAGTGCACTGAGGAAATCTGAACTTAACCGAGAACCTTTTTGGCTCAGTTAAACCACCGACCTATATGTACCTATAGATAGGTTAAACGCATTTTATTTGCTATTAAATCTTGGTTGATAAGAATTAATCACAATAGGTACAGAACAAACACGTGAACTTTGTTAGGTACTGTTATTTAATTACAACCGTACACTTAGTATTTTTTAATTAAAATCTGTTAATTTTAATTAAAAAATACAAATTTTAATTTAAAAAAAAATTTTAATTAAAATTAACAGTATATTGAAGCAATTTAGACTTGTTCAAATCTGAATACTTCATTCAGTTTGCCATGAACAAGCTGCTTATATGATTTTGAAAAGTGTGTTAATTGTAATAATAATAACACACACAACCACAACAACGTCTTGGCCCCAAACTAAGCATTAGCTTGTATTTTGGGTACCAAGCGAAGACACCACATACAAATAACAACCAAGACCCGGTGCCAGTATTAATATTCATCATATAAATACTGACCTGACCTGGGATTCGAACCCGGGACCTCCAACTTCGCAGGCAGGGTCGCTGCCTACTAGCCTAAGCGGTCGTAAAAAATAAATATTACTTATAGCTTATTATTATTAAATAATTTTGTTGTTAAAAACGAATTAAGTATGTACTTGAAAACTAAGTTCTTACAGTTGGTTACTAATAGGTATGTTGTGTGTTTAAAATTGACCTAATAATTCCCTTAACACTGATTACGTCACTCGGTTACAAATACATAATTGACATTTGCAGTTATTAAGTATACTCGGTTGTACCTTATAACATAAAATGACTATCTATTACGTGAACCATCGATGAAAAATGGAAGATCATTGACGTGAACTGTCTGTTTATTTGAAAATAAGAGACCTTTCTTGTCTACCTTTACTTTGTTGACTTGCTATGTCAACTCGACTCGACTGACTCCAGCCTAAGGTTCAAACGTTCTATCGCGTCAGAACGTCCCTTACACAGCAAATATAGAAATGGGTAATTGAAAATACGAAATACTTTTACCATTCAGAGCTTTTCCGATATTACATTTCCCGACTTCACGTAAACTGTATATACAGGTTGACATTTTAATGACCAGTAAAATTTTAATATAACCTTTATATGATTTTATATATGTAATATAATTTATAATATATAACCTTTGATAAAAATCCGTTGGCCGTCTTGTTCCTTTTTAAAATCGTTCAATAGGAAAATATTCAGTTAAGACTACGTAAATCTTTCCCAAAACTACCAATATACTAGTCACCATTCATGAGAACGCCAGTGCATTTGCACGTGCCCCTCCCACATGCCCCATGCCCCGCCCTTTCGTATGTAAGTAGAAGGTAGCCAAATTTTGTTAAAATATATTTAGGATATAATTATTGATTATGAATATTAGACCTATATTTTTATTTACGTAATGAGGTGTATTGGTGATATCATCTAGAGAAATTTTGGCTGGTTATCATACTGTATAGGCGGCAACAACAATTGATCGAGGACGGTCGATAGTAGATTGTCGTCGGTTAAAACGCAAGAAGTGAATAAATCGTTTCTGAACGTGTTGTGCGCCGACTCGACTGCCGCTGAAACGAACATCCGACACTTAAGCTACGTGCTGTGTATATACAATCGTAAAAGTGAATAACATAAGCTTCAGGGACCATATCGCACACATACCTACATAGGATCGTCACCGTTGTTGACCTTATAAAAGTAGATATTCGGCGGTTCAACGCTCACGTATCTAATAGAAGCGCGGACAGCTCGCGTGAGGCTATTGCACGCTCCGCCGCCTCATAAATTTTCACCTTATAAATTATTAGGAAAAAAGTAATATGCTCACTCGACGTTCAACCGACACCGTCGTTATTTACAATGACGAAGCTTGTTTATTTTTTCAATAACTCCTCAACTCCTTAGGAGAATGAGTGCGTTGAAAACGCAAGAATCTGTAATTAATTATACACTTTCGCGTTGTTATTATTTAGTTAATTAAAACTAGTTATTTGAGAACAAAGAACCTGTCAGCGCGATGAATTGAAAAATATGCTAAAATTATGAAGAAGCAATAAAGGAATGCTCCATAAAAGTACGCATTGACTAGAAGCTTTTTATACGCTAGCTAGCCGGTGCTAGATGGCAAGTTTAAGTCCGCGAGGTCTTCGCGCGCCGGCCTTCACCCCCGCTAAATTGCGTTTGAAATTTTCGGTACTGTGGAGTGACATTTATGACTATTAAAACCAAACGCTGCTATCAAATTTATTTACTCTATGGAATGTCTGCTAAATTAGTTTTATGGATTTTTTGTTTTATGCTTGTATTGGCGGAATTTCGAAAACTTTAAGAATCAGTATTTATCAGAATGATGTCGAGACTATTGAACTAATTAATAAATTAAATTTTTAAGAAGATATACCATAGATATTGCTCTAGACATTATTATTTCAAATTTTGAATAGGATAGTTGTCAATTTTTTAAATTATTTTATATGAAAGAGTTTTCTAAATATATATTAACAATAAAATAATTTAAGAAAATAAATTATTAATAACAAATTTATGAATGTTTACAATGTCCTGTTAGAAAGAGATGTTTATAACGCACGTTGTTCTAGCCTGCGTTCTTCATGAAAGAGACAGAGATAAACTTTCAGTAGCTTATAAGTTCCATACTCTTCAAATATAATTTTGTTCATAAAGGTTATCGTATAAACTTTGTTTTTATATTTTCTTAATAAATGTAATATTTTCAAAATTAATCAAATACGTTATTGTTTCCTACCAATCTATTATAGTTTAAAACGATTTTATTCCGCAAAAAGTATATTGCTCGACGAAGTTACCAAACTACGATACTATAGTGTTGAATTACAAAGAAAACTGATAGTAATCTTGTATTCCTTCAATATTTTAAAAGGAAAGTACATTTTCTTACAATAAAACATTCTCAACAAGAAACATCGTTTCTATTATTGTTCCAAAATAACTTTATACTATAAACATACTTTTTATATTTAGTATGTAAGTAAAAATAAAAAAAACTGTTTCTAAGTAACTATCGTAGCAAACGAATTAAATAAATACGTATTCTATATCTGATACTGAAAGACAAACAATTGTGAACGCTTTCGCAATTATTATTTTTTTAAAACAAAATATAACTTGGAGAAATCAATTGTATGAAACAAACATATTAAGGGGATAGTCTTTGTCTCTGCGGCTTCGAAATTGCATCTCTATCTTCGTTTCAATCCCTCTTCCCCGACCTATTCCTGAGTAACAGAGATGACAAGAATTCCCAAAAATACCTACAAAATTCCCGTCGAAACAGCTTGCGGGCCATGACTGTTTCTACCCCTGAAATATATATGAATTGGACCCAAAATTTGCAGGGTCTAAAGAAAGGATGCCTCTAGGGCGGTACGTTTTGTTTTTTTTTTTTCTTTATATCGAATATCGAATTTATAGCTCACTATTTTCAAAAACGAAGAATCGAATGTTTATCATGAATTTGTTCTAAAACAGCTAAACAAGACATCAAAAAACAAAAACATACCGCCCTGTAACAGTATTTGAAGGCGCCCACGAGTTCTTCTTTGAACTTCGTCTGGGCTCACTCCTGAAGCGTGAGCGTTTTAGTGGACTGTATTTGTAGGTATAGCGAGGGGCGATAGCGAAAGGAGAGGAAAGAATAAAGGGACTGACCTTGACGCAGCAACACACATATACGTCTTCGCTGTCAGCCAGGAGCTCCTCCAGTCAGGCGGCGGCGCGGCACCAACACGTATCGGGCACACTCCACAGTTTATATGTTATAGCGTTTGTTACACAATATTATTAGGTTTTTTATACGAGTTTTAGGCGATAAGCGATTATGCGTTCAGCGTTTTATATTTTCAGTGCGTCACATAGGAAAGACAACAGCGGACTGAATGTAAAGGAAAAAGCGGGTAGTGAGGTAACAAGAATCAGGATGCGGCGTAGCCAGTATTTCTTCTATTATTACATATATTTTTTTCTGTAAATATTGATACAGAAACACAGCAAGATTTAGACACGGGCTTAACCCTCTTTTTTGTACGAAAAGCCTACCCCCTTAACATATTATTTAATTAGCCTCATAATACTATTATTGGATTATTTTTTCAATTTAATTATTGGAATGAGAAATTAGATAAAATAAATTATTTCGTATACGTAGAGTTTTCGGACAGCTCAAGAACAAGAAGGTGCAGGGCTCGCAGTAAATCATTAGGCGCGTTTGTTTGGCGCGGACCCGGACGGGCAGAACCGGTCCTGTGAATACTTATGAAGCTCGCTAGATGTCTAACCGACCGCAAAAGAAAAACATTTTCAAAGTAATCTCTTTAGCATATTACACTGAGTTCTCAGAAAGCTATAAACCAAATGTATTATTACCTACTTTGACTGTAGGTATTTTATGAGAAATTCTCGATATTACTTAGTAGTCCCCACAGAGACATGCGCGATAGCGTTATTTCAGTCTCCGAAACGGTTAAATATTAGTTGAACGTGATCGAAATACGAGCAAGTATTATTACGGTTTCATTGAAATAAAATTACTACGACTATTGACGACGAGTCGGGCGTTTAATCGTTTGTTAATGCATCCATTGCGGGCTATGTTTAAGAATAACAGTGATTAATTGACTTTTGGAGTAACAAAAAAAAAGAATGTATTTATGAAATAACTTTGCCCTATATTTCGAAACTTCCCACTTACCCGTTTGCTAATATTATTTTCGTGGTACAATCACTGAACTATATACTTATACTAGTAGAATAGGCAGCACGAACAAAATCACATCTACCACACTGATTGATTTTTCTACCAAGTATAATACATGTATTATACATGTTATGCTTTGTTCATTTCCACTAGAATACACAGAATTGCTAGTAAGTATCATACAAGTCTTTAGTAGGTATTATACATGTCGTGCCATTACTTGTCGTTAAAACAAGTATGGCGGCAAGTATGGCGGCAAGTATGGCGGCAACGGTAGAAAATAATATACGTACGAAAGTTAGTTTTGGATAGTTTTAGTTTCTTCTATCTATCTTTTTTCTTCACATTTGATTGATTTGTACATGTTTATCACGCACGACGGCATTCTTGAATTATTGTTTAATCACGTTTTTGGCACGCAGTCGCGATAAGCATAGGCGAGTAACTGAATGAGTTGTTGCCGGACGGCAACAACGCTTGGCGCAAACATTTCGTTCGCGGTGTCGTTTCTACACATATTTCTATACGCTAGTAATATTAGTTCTATGGGTACAATGTTAATATTAAGTGCTGTACTCCGAAAAAAAATGTAGGGGATTTCGCAAGTTAGGTCTTCACATACGTCATTGGGTTCGTGATGTTTTTCTTACTGTAAACGGCGCGAGTTATGAATGCTGATATTCTTGATGGCTGATTTTTCTTGGGGTCTGTCCTAACAGACTGGGGAACCATTCCCATTACACTACATCATAACCCCTACAGTAAGAAGTGAGGGCATGATAAAATAGTCCTTAGCGCGTTATACCTCACTATTACTACCAAACAGAAACTAAACAATCCATTGCACATGTGAAGGCCAGCATTCTTGACTCGTGCCGATTATTGTTATTCTTTACAAAATAAATATATACTACAGACAAGGATGCCCGTCTATACGAGCGTTCAGATATCGTTAGCCCTATAATTTTTTTCACCATTGAATGGAAAAAAAGCTATAAAGCATAATATTAGGAATTGTTTTACATATTCGAGATCACACGAGTAATGACGAAAAACTAGTAATTTTTTTTTTTAATTTTGTGATGACGGACTGATTTTATACAATGGCAATAGATGGCAACTACGATGTAACTTAACTTCGGACAGACTCCCGGGGTACAATCTATATTGTTGTACCACGATTTACTGTTACTGCACCTAGGAAAAAAACTATTAAAAAAATTGCAATTAATTAGTAATAAACTCACAGACGCACATACAGACATAGGCGTCAAACTTATAACACCCCTCGTTTTCAACGTCGGGGGTTAGAAAAATTTCGAAAAAAAATATGAATCTAACTAAATATATATTCCAATTGGAATGTTTGACGGCGTACGTTATTCTTAATACATCTCGTCTATTTATTTATAAATATAAATTAGTAATGCAAATTTGTATTTAATTTTATTTTCACCACCAAGAGCACATATATAGTTTATTCTGACTGGAAAATTCACGGTTCGAAATGACCATCTAGCGTAATGAGCTCGCAGTCGAATACAAAACTCAAGCCCGACGCTATCAACTTATACGTGTATCCCTCAGCTAGTCCGAATAACTTTTTGCGTATGAATATAGAAACACCTCTCTCAATGCTGGTAACTACGTAAATATTTATATCTATATTCACACAAGTGTTAGAAAATGTTTTTGACGTAGGTAATATTCACCTGATTTCATTTATGATTGGAAAATTTAAATTGTCACACACTGAAAAAAAGAAAATTCTTGAATCAAGGAAATATTGTTTCTTGTAGTATATACCGAAGAGGATAGTCTCTCAAAATATGTAAATATTTCTTTAGACCAAAAAAATGTCATAAAACATCAATATATTTATTTATTTTGAGAGAATATTCTCTTTGGTATATACAAGTGTAAAGTAATATTTTCTCGATTCAAGATTTTTTTTTAGGCAAGAAGACACATTTTCGAAACAAAGTCCCACTTGAAATAATTATTAAAAATAGCCTCTGAGTGGGTTTTTCTGCAAACTACAAAAGTTGTGATCTCTGTATATAAAATATATTTTCTTTTGAAATAATTATAAAATGTATAATTTTCTTTAATTACGAAGACGGTTTCCTCGTTCGGGCGCAGACCCCACTGAAAAATACTCATGAATTTTATTTAGTCTGATCAACTTTTATATACGATTTTGTTTCTATAGGTAACCTAGCTAGGGTATTAACAGTATCAATTTTAATGCATCATGTCGGGAGGAAAATCGATGACAATGTATGGTGACATCCGGGGTGCCAACCGTGTGAGGAGAAAGGGTTGTGGTCGCTCCCAGCTCACGGCTCGTATCACTAACTACCGTTTGGTCTATGCTTAGTATTTTTTAGCATTACAAATTGTGTACAAAAAGAAAAAGTGGTAGTCGTTTTATGTTTTATTATTAAAAATATGAATATACCGTCAAATTATAGATAGTAGGTACACGCGGGTGTATAATGATGCATATATGAATAATAAAAATAATAATAATAATAATATGTGTACTTAAATACCGAACACATTTTACCTGTAACACCGATTACAGCTAAGCTCGTTTTTATTTTAACAAAGCAAGGGTTTCTAGACTGTCTAGTATTCTCCGACGGCTATGTTGTATTCATTTAATTTATACACTTTAACTATATGTTAGTTCTGCGCCAGTAAATACATTTATTAAATGTTTCACATTGTTATAATACACTGACGCGATGAAAAATATAATTTACGACAAGCTCAACGCGTTTAATAAAAAATTAAAACGCCATGCGTGGCCGTCTGGCTAGGTTCCCACGTTCGCTGTTAGACCTGCGAAAAAAACTTCGAAGGATATTCAATTTTAGGTAACGTTAACCTTAGTAGGTATACATACAACTTTTACTTGAGTAATTTACTTACGCCTACAGTGAAAAATGCTGAAAACAAAATGAAATTTTTCTTATGTGAAAATGTTAACTTATCTCTGCATACACGTATAAGCGGTAATTTGATTCTGTCTCACCTACTTCGTTTAAATTATAAAATTAATTTTTTTATGGTTCAGTAGTCTGATCAGGTAGCCTTATAGTTCGGGTGGTTGAAGGTACTTTTCATTAGAAGGTGCTACGACAGGACTTACATTAAAAAAAATAATAATAATAAATTGTCAGATTGTATATTCAGTCTGGTGGAGCTAGTGCTTTATAATAATAATAACGTATACATCACAACAATATCTAGGCCCCAAACTAAGCATTAGCTTGTATTTTGGGCACGAAGCGGAGACACCACATACATATAACAACCAAGATTCGGTCCAAGTAACGATATTCATCTTATAAATACTGACCCAACCTGGGATACAAACCCGGGACCTCCAGCTTCGTAGGCAGGGTCGCTACCCACTAGGCTAAGCGGTCGTCAAAGGTTGGTCGTTGGTTATGGATGTATGTAACATTTTATATGTTTTTGGTTCACATTGGATCGTCTTTTCAAAACGACGAAGAGAGCTGGGTCACAGATTAGCATTTGGAGTGAATGCTGCAACGGCAATTTTTCAACGTCTAATGTACACGTTGCTTGAAGGATAGAAGGGACAGCTGCCCTGCTTGGTGAAATAGTCGTTAGCGAACCAAGACTCGAAATACACAACCAAAGGTTAGAGTCTCTACTGAAATGTTTAGATAATGTGGGGTTAAATTTAAACAAAAAAAAGTGTAGCTTCACTACTCAGCGAGTAACTTTTTTAGGCTATGAAATAGATGAAGCTGGAATCCACCCTTCTAGGGTAAATGTTGAAGAGATTGCTAATAAACCTGCACCCAACGACAAAACGTCACTGAAATCATTTCTAGGACTATACAATTTTTATGAGAGATTTTTAAAACACAAATCCGTTATATTAGAACCCCTATATAAACTTTTAAAAAATACAGTACCATAGTAATGGGGAACTATAGAACAACAAGCTTTTGAAAAAGCTAAAGGACTATTGTCGTCAGATTTGACATTGCTACATTACAGCTTAGATAGAGAATTATGTGATGCTAGCCAATATGGGTTAGGTGTTGGTTAGGTGCTGTGTTGGTACATAAGATGAACGATGGTTCTCAGAGACCGGTAATTATGAGCTCTAGAAACATGCAACCACACGAACGCAAATATGCACAGATTGACAAAGAAGCTAGAAGTTAATAATAATAATAAAAACAACGTACACATGACAACAACGTCTAGGCCCCAACTAAGCATTAGCTTGTGTTTTGGGTACCAAGCAAAGACACCATATACATATAACAATCAAGTCCCGGTACCAGTATCGATATTCATCATATAAATACTGACCCGACCTAGGATTCGAACCCTGGACCTCCAGCTTCGTAGGCAGGGTCGCTACCCACTAGGCTAAGCAGTCGTCAAGTCGTCAATTAACGCATTACTTTGTTTTTTTTTTGTCTTAAAAAAATGTATGGAATGTTACTAATTTTTATTGTTAAATTTTAGTTATAGTTACAATTCCAATTAACATTTATGGCGGATGTGAACATAGGCACAAGTTGCGTCGCAGTAACCAGTTTTAGGTGTAGCGGGACGCAGTGGAGCGAGGAACATATGACTGAACCTGCGCAAGCCCGCATAAAGCGTTGTACTCCGATCCGTCATAAAGTTTGATTGGAACTATACTCGTAAAATTACAAACAAAACGCAATTTCATAGTAATTTTTTTTTCTCTTTCTCTGTTTTAATGTACAGCGGTATATTTGTTTCTGAGCCAAATGATCTGAAAAAACATTACCTTTTTAGGAAATAAAATTTAATTTTGTTTTCAGCAATATATAATACTCAATACCATATCATACGTGTACAATAAAGTGCAGAATTTGAAGTCAGAAGCTCGCGGCGTCCAGTAGCACGCAGGAAGTAAGCCCGCAGAGACTCTGTTGGACATTCGTTGCTGTACGTTGTTTCGCGACAACATTCACGCTCGAATTTGAGTTACCATAAAGTTTAATTTTCTTTTTCAATAATTGTTTAAAAAAAGTTTGCATATTTTTTACATTTGTCTACTATAAAACTTTATGAATGTGGCAACCAAGTACACTCAGGTTGTCGCAGATTTGTCGCCATTTTGCATCCGCCACGATGAGCCTGTCCAAAGATGTCTGAAAGTAAAATGGAAATTATTTGAATAATTTTTGCAATCCAATACGATTTTGGCAATAATTTGATTCCGTGCTTTCTAGAAACGTCCAAATTGGTTTTTTTTTTAAATTGGATAAGTAGATTTCGGAATAAAACTGAAGCTAGTCGTTTTATTACGTTACTCAACATCACAGACTTTTTTTATAAAGTAAGGTATGATAATAGAAACACATTGGAACATGGAGTTGCAATCGAGATCATTCAGTTAATTTATCTTATTTGCAATGAAGTACTGAATAAAGGGTGATTATATTATTGTGAAATAAATTGAAAATTATTATTTATTAGTTTTTTTTAAGGCTTTCGTACCTCAAAAGGGAAAAACAGAATAACTATAGGATTACTTTGTTGTCCGTCGATTCGTCTGTTTCTCGCCAAGACCTATTTTCTCAGGGAAGGCTGAAAGTATGAAGTTTACTTAAATTTTATTATTTTTTATAGGTGTAAAATTGTCAAATTTCTAAGTTACTTAGCACAGTTAAAAGAAACAGTGATTTATGTCGAATAGTTAAGTTTGATACACGCAAACTTACTCACCTATAGGATTTATACCTATAGGGTACTTCCCGTTCACTAGAATCATGGAATTTGGCAAAAAGTTAATTAAAGGAAAAACCCAATTTGTTGCTATGTTAAAAAAAAAATTTTTTTTCCAAGTTCGTTATTACATTTTTTTAAAAGACATATACAAATAAATTTTTTGTTATAGCACGAAATACTCAGTTTGCGAACACCTCGCACTTAACCGGTTTTTGTTTATTAAACTAAGTGAAATTACATTTCACGCACGTCAAACATTACATTACATATCACCTACATAACGTAAATGTATTATTTATGTAATTCGAAATTGTACATATGGAATAAGGGCTCTATTCCATTTTATTAATTAATATTTCGGGATCGTAATTTACGTCGCTGCTTTACGGGTTTCCTCCTCACAACGATAGGGTTCGTCGCATCTCGACCTGCTCTTGTATTAAAATTTTGTATTGTCGTTAGGTCGCCCCGCGTCCCGCTCGCGCCGTTCCGTCACGAAACAGATGTGGGACTGTCCCCGCGATGAATATTTATGAACTCTACGTGTGACTGCTCCGTAATAGATTCACATAAAACGTTAGGTAATTGTTTTGTGCGCACGACGAATAAAAATACCTTTTGGAGATACGAGAGACACTGCAGTCGGTGTTGCTTTTCGGCCGCCTAGAAAAGAGCTCAGTCGATTATGGCCAAACGCCAGATTGTAAATCGTGGACTAGATCCGGTGCACTGCGCGGCGATTACGAAAAATCCTCTGAATTATTTGCATGCAGGCGAGCGCTGGCCGGCTCACGGTGGAGTGGACGGCAGACTGGCGCATCCCATCCTCGACTGTTATATTTCCCGGTCGAAGGTCGCTTTGACGCGAAAATTTACATATTCAGCGGCGTTTCGTCCCAAACAATAGCCTATTTAGGATACAATAGAAATGTCTTTACATTGTTGCGGCGCACGGACGCACGGCCGGGCGCACGTCAGCGCGGCCTCAAAGGGCGGCCGCCGTCGGGCCTGATTTACTGCGAAGACCTGTGGCTGCTCGCGTTTAAAATGAAAATTATACACGGGACCCGCGCGTTATGGGCCACGGCCTCTCCCTCATAAACTAACTAATTTATGAACTCGCGATACTTGAGCGGAGGCGCCCCCATTGCACCCCCGTCCCGCCGCATCAGGGCGCGTCCCGCACAACGCCGAGCCTGAAATTTTAACAACACCCGTCGTGGTGCACTTATCGCCGCCCTGCAATATACATACACGTTCGAATTGTTGGCTAGGTTAAGGAGAGTTCATAGCGCAATACGATTTTTTATCTTATGAAAGACTAATGTTTATTCACTGACTAGTTTGTACATTTGCAGTATCTACGATAAAATGCTTGGAGTAAATAGTAGGAGAGTGCGCCCGCGCCACATTGTGTGGTCTTTTTTTGTGGCACGATGCACCAAAACTGTTACTGTTGTGTTACTGCACACCAAAATATGGTCAGATAAACTATACAGATATTTCTATACAAAAGAAATAATCATGTGAATCGGACTGCTAGTTCTCGATTTATAAACTCACAAACAGACAGAGAGACGTTGTTTATCGTGATATTTATGGATGTAATGTAGTTAAATATTCAAAACATAGAGCTCCTCTGCGCTTACAAACTAACCACTCTTCTTCTAGTTAGCTGGTGTATCTTTGACAAGTTTCAGTACGCGAAGTCCCCGCGCGCCAGCCTTAACCACCGCGAAATTACTGTGAAGTAACATTTCTGACTCAAATGAAACCAAACGTTGCCGTCAAATTTATTACCTTGTCACACTACTCCTGTTCGTGTTCCTGTTTTTGTTCTCTTTGTTTACTGTATATGTATGGGCTGATCGACCTCTGTGGAGTAGCTTATTATTGTCTGGAATTTTAAAATTGGAATGAGGAAAATTGGAGAGGATTTGACAGCTGTCGTGGAAAAGAGAATGGTTTGGAATCAAAATTGATTTTTTTAGGGATTTATACACAGAAATTTATATACATTTATACACAGTTATACACAGTGATCTGTTTATAATGTAATTTTGTAATAAAAATGCGTGGTAGTTTTGGAAAGCCGTACCTGATTGTTTAATGGTACAAGAAAAGCTATGGAATGGTTCGATGGAAAGTTTCTGCAAAACACCTCTTAGCCTTTCAGTTCAATGATGAAGTGCCCGAAGAACATCACTTCACACCTTCAATGTTCATTATGTACAATATATGAAGAGCTTGAAAATTGAGAAGCGAGAGGAAATTCAACTTGAATGAAGATAAATTTACGTCTTAAGAGGTCGTAATTAATATTTATATTAGTGAATTCTGTCTATATCTAAATGTGCGTTAAATTACTATAGTAAATGACTGACCTAAATTTCGTCTCATTTTTTCTTTTTTTTTTTATGTCACAACCCCTGAGTCTTTCTCCATTCCATTCTTAACGTGACAATCTCTATGATTCAAAATATTTTGAACTTAATCTCTCACTCTTTTATTTTTATGTTTGTTTTAAGTTTACATACATCCGATAAAAAACGAAAACGTTGTTAGACCTTTTTCGTGTCTGTATGTCCGTCTGTCACAATCTATTTGCTTCATTCGGATATACTGAACGAAAAGTTGGAATTTAGTTCTTATACCGAGTTAAGGTGACCAGTCTTTTTCAGAGTAAATTTTGGGCACGAAAATCGAGTATTCTCTCATATCTCCGAAACTCCTGAGCTTAAAGTTTTGAATACAATGCAGAATACAGGGTTTCGCTCATAGTTTACAGGAAAATCTTTCCTGAAATCAACTTCTAAGTAATTTTCAAGGGACACGGAAAATATTCATGAACATAATATGCGTAAAATGTGTTGCTTAATTATACTGAGGGCTAATTAGTTGTAGTTTCCTAATAGTCCGTCGGCCTGTGGTAAAAAAAAAAACTGTATAATGTGAATTTGATTTGACTCGTATACGGTCAGCTCAGCATTTCGTTAGGGGTGCCAAATATCTAGTTCTCTCACGTTCAGATCACAAAAAACTATATGAATCCGCGATTGCAACGCAATTATAAGTTACGACTGCATATTACAGTAAAAAAAAACCAATTTCTTGCATTGTTATCAGGAAGCGTTTATGAAATCAGACATATTTCATTAAGTAAAAGATTACCTTTTTATTGTTTTATATTCAAAGAAAATGAAATATAAATAAAAAAATTAATAAATTTAAAAAAGAACCTATTCTAAAAATAAAAAAAAAAAATAAAAGTTGACGAGCAATAATATAATTTACATAAAAAAACATAACTTGAAAGAAAAAAAATTATTTCAAATATTATTAATGTTCCATGTTTTTAAAATATGCTATAGTTAAAGTAGGTATATAATTATTTAAACTCCAAAAACACTATTTGATTTCGGTAAGCTTCACTGCGATGTTCCTTATGCGTCGAGAATTATGGCAGCGTTTAATTAAAATTACGCAGGTTAATCCAAAGTAGTGAATATTGTAGGAGGGCGCCGCGTTACCTATCTGCTCACAAGGCGTATGTGCTCAGGAGACTCAACACCAACTCCAACTAGTTAACTGTTAATAATGTTTGCAGCAAACTTCAAGTTTACTTATTTCCCGGCATAAATAAGTTAAGGGAATTATCGCTCTTTGTGACTGGTCTCGCAAAATGGCCAGCCTCGAATTCTTCAAGACGGCACGTGTGGAAGATACACGATAAAAATACCTTTTGCCAATATCCAATATGTATCCTGGTTACAAACAGTCTTTGTTGGAAATTTCGTTGGAATGAAATAAAATCGAAAACATACCCGTGTATGTATTCAAGCATAGCCTCGTATTTGTGATCATTCTTTTTTGAATTTTTTTTTTACAAAATTTCTTTCAGATCGTTTTTTGGGCGGGTAGTATTCTAAGATGAAAGTGCGTAATGTCTATTTTCATAAGCGTTATTACAATACATATAACCAATCAATGATTGATTTTTATAAGTAAAGGAATAAATTGCAGATATCTCAAAACTTTTGAACATGAGATAAAAGTTTAAGAGGAGAAGGAACACTGTTAACCAACAAACCAACCAATCAATCAAGTGATCGATCGATCAATTAATCGATCGATCGATCAATTAATCAAACAATCAATAAATCTATCTATCGGTCAATCAATCGATCGATCGATCAATTAATCAAACAATTAAATAATCAATCAATCTATCTATCTATCGATCAATCGATCGATCGATCGATCGACCGTTCAATTAATCGATCAAATATCTTTATTTCGTAGTTATGTAACAAAATCTTGAAATAGGAGACTAGGAAAATAGGAAAAATGGAGCAGCATTATAGACAAAGCTCTAAGCACTCTCATCGTAACGGGAGGCCTAAGCCCCTGCTGTGGAGCATAATGGGCTGATATGGTATACACATCGCCATCAATTTAAGATTTTGTTTGTGTACAGTAAGTTATAACACGTTTTAAATATTACCCATATTTTAAAATTTTTAAGTCATTTTTAATACCCTTTTGTAGTTGTATACGTATCGAGATCTGTGTTTTTTTTTTAAAAAGAGTTACATTCTACATTTCATTCTTTGCATGTTCGTGGTGTTTCAATCTATATTTATTCAATCAATTTGTAAATGAAGTTTCACTTCCATCAACCCTTTTTTTATACCCCACTGCAGGGGCTTAGGCCTCCCCTCAAGATAAGAGGGCTTGGAGCTTAAATCCACCACGCTGCTCCAATGCGGGTTGGAGGATTGTAACGACCGCCATCTATTGACAGCAATCGGAACCGACTGCTTAACGTGCTCTCCGAGGTACGGAGTCAGTGATGGTTAATATATTTAAGTCAGAAAAGACTCATTGGTACACGCCCGGATTCGAACCACGGCCACATGGTCGTATAGATCTGAAACAGGTTCGCTGCACTCAGGCTACCACAACACGAAACGAAGTCCACTTTCCTTCATTCCCAATCAAAATGAAGAGTAAACATAGTCTATCTAGATCAAACATTTTCCAAAATTCATCAGTAAGAATAGTAAAAAGGTATCAATAATTGCGACGCCAACGAAAAAGCTTACTAGAATCTCCTAATATATCGGAAATTCGGATCCATTACATCTGAATATTGGTCGATGGTCCCTTTGCAGCCAGCCTGTCTCTCGTGTATTTCTGAGCCCGCGTCCGTAAGTAACCCTGGCATATTTGCCGGGACAGGCGCGCCCGGGACGTGACCAACACGCCACAAGGTTCGCCCCTCAAAACGACTCGACCCATTTGTACTAACACGCGTGTATATATTACTTACGTGATCCAGAAGATTTCACCATTCCTATGACCTTTCTTGATTTGTCACTTGGTATTTGGGAAAGTTCAGATGGATAGTAAATTTAGGAACCGCCTTGTTTATGCCTGCAATAAATTGTACCTCTTTTTTTTTCTCTATAAAATATAAAAGTTTGTTCACCGTAAACATAGTAAATTAATTTGACAGCAGCGTTTGGTTTTAATGGAGTCATATGTGTCACTTCACAGTATCGAAGTGACATTACGGAATTTTGCGGGGTTGAAGACCAGCGCGCGGGGTTTTCTCGGGGATGAAGACCAGGGCGGGGAAACGGGGAAATTCGCCATCTTACACGAGTTAGGTAGTGTATGAGTGGTAGACGATAAACGCAGTAGAGCTTCTAGTCAATTCGAACTTTTATGATCATAAAGCGTTTAGAGTGGGGAAGCCATTTATTTAAATTCTTATACGTATTCACATACGTTTAGAACATGACCATTTGCCAAAGCCAGACCGGAATTAATCATAAGACCGTAATATAAACCGTATAAAAAAATAAAAAAAAAACTAAACTAATTATTAAAGATATGCAGCGCATTTTGCGCATAATGTCAGTATAGAGAGTCGGCATCAAAAGACGCAAATAAAAATAACACCTAACTATTCGGTTATAATACACGCACACAGATGGTTTGTACATAGTATGGCATAGCGAGAGTATGTGGTCTGTAGAAAATCTATAAAGCTCTATAAGCAATAAACCTTTATATAGGCATAGACGTTTACAAAAGATATATCTGAACTTTTTGCACTATTAGCGTATACCCTACCATCTTCTTCCACGGCGAGTTTGTAAATTAATTTTTGGCTCTGTGCGCTGAACTCAAGATGTTTTATTTTTGTTTTACTATTTCCCTATAGCGAAGAAAATGTTTTATTTCAAAGATTTTCTACGCTGTATTTTGCCAAAATACTCGTCGTATTTTAACGTCGGAGTAAAGCGTTTAGGAATGTTTTTACTGTTATTTACGAAAGAAATATAATGTTTGTTTTGCAATTTTTTCGTGTGCCTAGTTTTATATGTGCTCATATCAATATGTAAAGTAAATTATGAGATTGGTAATGTAAACCGAAAGAGAGTAATTTAATATTTAAAAATATAATATCAAAAAGGACAGCTTACATGGAGTCGTCTTTTTTGAAATTAATTTGTCGTTGTCGAAGCGATTTCATATAATATAAAAATTATATAAATATGAACACAATAAATTTACAAATTTTATCGAATACATAATTTAATAGATAAATAAATAAATTGTAGTTCTGGAAAGATTTCTTCATCTCATAATAATTATATTTTTAAAATTTTATGTCGAGTCGACTCGCGTTGAGAGGATAAATAATTGCGTTACCTATATTTTTTTAAATTTAATTTAAATTTCTTTGCAGTAACTAAAAAAGTATTTGTTACACCACACTATAAAGGAAACTATAATCTAACTAAAAAATATGTTATCAGTTGATGTTAACACATATTATAAGCGTTTTTCTTTAAAAATATTTTCTGTTTCCCTTTGGAATTTATATTACGACCCCTATTATTTAATATATCTTTTCCTACAAAATCAGTTTTTATTTATTTAGGCCATAAATCCGTGAATTGGTCACATTTCTATGTATAACTAAGAGTATGTACGGAATTTAAAAAATGGGTCCGTAGCTTATGAAAAAATAGACTGTGACAACTGCACAGCGGACACAGACATGAAAGCGATCTTACAGATCTGTCAGAAAAGTAATGTGACTGGATATACCTACCTGCAATTTGCAAGACAATATGAACCAAATGTGTTTACTAATAAAGTTTTTTTTTTCAGTATACTTGTTATAATTTATGAGTTTCTCTTATTAAAAAAAATATTTCATTAGATAACTGCAATTTGCAAGACAATATGAACCAAATGTGTTTACTAATAAAGTTTTTTTTTTCAGTATACTTGTTATAATTTATGAGTTTCTCTTATTAAAAAAAATATTTCATTAGATAACTTCAGGCAAACCTGCACGTCCGATATTAACCTATTCCTATTACTTTTCTGATACACATGTACTAGGGTCGTGTTATTTCATCTCGAATATACGGAACCTTATAAAAGTCTTAAAGTGACTCACTTCTTTGTGGTATCAGATGAATTAATAAAGTAATTTTCCTGTTAGTCTAAGAGCCGGTGGGAGATCGACCTTCACCGATCTGATAACCAGATGAGACATATTTTTTATCAAATATAATTTATAAACAAATATGCCTATAATTACTTGCCTATCTGAAAGTGCTCATGCCTATTTTTAATTAAATTAATTTTAATCGATTTTTTTTCATCGCTTTCATTCTTTTGATAACCAAATGAATTTTATTTCACTGTTAGTTTTTAACACACAGAATATGCCTCAGTAGGCTTGCCTACTCATTTTTGTGTATAGCTATCTGGCAAGCCGATGTGAACAGGTAAGTCAATATAGGTGACTCCATCGTTCTGCTAACTTATCGAAAGTTATATCAAATTTTAGATTATTTTATTACAAAATCAGTCATATAGACTTGCCTGCAAAAAATCATACTTAATGCACTGTTGCCTAGCTAAAAACTTTTAGAGTTTTAGCCATCCGATAGGTGCGAGAGAGAAAGTAGAGCGTCCGAAGTCCGTCTCCTCTACTATGTAGTATAAATAGTACAACTGATTTTACCATTTTCTGAATATTCTCGTAGTTTTCATACAAATATAACCGGTATGGTTATCTTTGAAATAATAACTAGGCCACTGTAGGTGTGTGAATTTGAAAATACCGCAGCGGGCTTTAATGGGCGGCCTGGCCACCGGAGATACTCTCATCTCGGCGCTAACCCCCCCCACTTACGTTTGATTTAACATGCGCGCCTTTTATTTTCGTATACCTTTTATTGCGTCATCTGCACGTTGATAAAAAAAATATAGTTTACTGTTAGAGCTTTATGTTGTGAATTAATACTTTACTATTAGAGCTTTATGTCATAAATTACAAAAAGTATTACTGCAACCTAACTAGTTTCGTATATAACGAAAATCGGATATTATTGACACATTTATTAAACACAAATCACACAAATTATATAAGATAAGATAAAATAAATTTATTTTGCATAAAAATTTGTCTTTTTTACATAAAACTCAAATAATAAGGGTTATTGTTGTGTATTTATTAGGAAACACATAAACTAAGGAAAATAGTTTGCCTGTATCTTAAGTACCAATTGATATAAAGTAGATTAGCGCTTATTCAAATAAAATGTTTACACAATGACAATGACCAACTCAATTAATACTTACCATTAAGAATTTAAAATTATAAATACATTATTGAACTATTTAGTTAGAATTTTTTTCTACCTTATATGACGATAATGAGAATAACTATAACAATTAAATTATTCACACATCTTTTCACATATATTTCAGATTTATTAGGATGAAGAATTTCATATCATTCTAGCGTTTCTAAGTATAAAGTTACACACCAAGCTCTAATGGGGCTGTCATATAGTCTTTAAAATAAACTTAGTTCGACAGTTTTTGTAATATCTACGCTGTAGAGTGAAGACCTCGTATGTCATTTTTTTTTAATTTTAATTATTCTTTGCTTTGTTACAAAGAATAACTCGTAAAGCATGTTTGTAACGAATCCGTTTTTTAAATTTATTTATTTTAGGCTATCCAGCGGTGTCCATGAAAACCACGTACGTAAATGAATCTTGCGCAGCCTGTGAGATAACCTCGTTTATGTGATGGAGTTTTGTTGTTTGGACACTTTGGACATACAAAGTCTTCACTCTACAGCGTCGATATACAAAATTCGTCAATAGAAAGACAATTACAGCAAGATTAGTTTATATTAGTTACTTCCACATTCATAGGTATGTCATATGGTAATTTGTTGTGGGACAGTGCTTCTGTGGGTCGTGATAGCCCGAGGCGCAGCGAACCTGTTTTAAATCTATAAAGCCAAGTGGTCGTGGTTCGAATCCGAGCAGGTACCAATGAGTTTTTTCTGACTTATGTACATTAACTGTCACTGACTCCGTGCCTCGGAGAGCACGTTAAGCAGCCGGTCCCGATTGCTGTCATTAGATGGTGGTCGTCACAGTCCGCCAATCCGCATTGGAGCAGCGTGGTAGATTCAAGCTCCAAACCCTGTCATCTTGAGGGGAGGCCTAAGCCCCTGCAGTGGGGTATAAAAAAAGGGCTGATAGAATGGAATGGAGTGCTCCTGCTATTAAATTGAATTGAATTGAATTTGAATGTATTAAATGAGCCCTAACAATTCACTTAGACATCCTCAATTCAACTAAAACAAGAAGGTATTGATTGATGATTAATTTGAAAGTAATAAATAGGCGCAATATATGTCTTACAAAGCTTTATTTAGCAAGACATGGAGTGAACAACGTTCCCGAAACCTACCTACACTTCCGGCCGTGTACATAATGGAAAATAAAGGTTTTCCGCGCTTTGAACCCGTGTCATAAAATCAAAGTGTCGACCGTGTCAAACTGTTGATCGTTTTCAATTAGCACCGGCGCGGCGTCAGTCAAAGGGCATTATAAGTGGTCGGCCGGCATTGTGACGTCCGCGGCGGTATATCATCGGCGCGCGGAAATTCAAAGGGCGGCGGAAGTACTTGATTTATGAGAGCGAGTCGTGTGTAGGCGCGCGTATTAAAAATTTCATAAAAATATTCTTTATGAATCGCGCGCATTGTACACACCGCAAATTGTGGATTAATTTTTTTTTTTTCGGCGCCGAGTACGGGCGGAACTCGCGTAGGTTATTGTCGCGTTAAATTTTCACGTGAAATATGGAGAACGACGATTCCGAGGAGTCGCGAGCTTTTCTTTTATAAACAAAATGTCTAAGATCGTTTTTCTCGCGAGTGATAAATTATTAATTGGGGCGATCTCGTCTCAAAAATGACTCGCACAGTTTCGAATTTAAATAGCGATTTATGCTTGTGTTAAATGTAAGTACAGATTGACGACTGCTTAGGCTAGTGGGTAGCGACTCTGCCTACGAAGCTAGAGGTCCCGGGTTCGAATCCCAGGGCGGGTCAGTATTTATATGATGAATATTAATACTGGTACCGCGTCTTGGTTGTTATATGTATGTGGTGTCTTCGCTTGGTACCCAAAATACAAGCTAATGCTTAGTTTGGGGCCTAAACGTTGTTGTGATGTATACGTTATTATTATTATAGATGTATCAGAAAAGTAATAGAAATCGGTTGACATCGGACGTGAAGGTTTGCCTGAAGTTATCCAATGAAATAATTTAAAAAAAAAGTCATAAATTATAACTAAAATACTGTAAAAAAAACTTTATTACTAAAAACATTTGGTTCAAATTGTCTTGCAAATTGCAGGTACGTCCAGTCACATACATTTCTGATAGATCTGTACATTTGCTATATTTCTTAGTTACCACGACATATGTAGTTTGATACATCATACCTAAGCTCTGTGACGATAGTTTGGCTGTCATGGATGCATCCATTAGCATTTAAACGCAACCGCGTCGTTACCGACTCTAGTGCAAGTTTTGCAATTAATGAGTACATGCACTTGACGAACTTTACGTGTGGAACGTATGCAAAAGCTTGCACAAAACTAATATGAACATGCATAAAATTTTACATAAATATTAATCACTTACTATAATTTTTTCCATTCCATTTCATCAGTCCTTTTTTATACCCCACTGCAGAGACTTAGGCCTCCACTCAAGATGAGAGGGCTTGGAGCTTAAATCCACCACACCGCTCCAATGCGGGTTGGCGGATTGTAACGACCGCCGTCTATTGACAGCAATTGACGGCTTAACGTGCTCACCGACGCACAGAGTCAGTGATATTTAATGTACAGTTCCAATCAAGCTTTATGGCGGATGTGAACATAGGCACAAGTCGCGTCGCAGTAACCAGTTTTAGGTGTAGCGGGACGCAGTGGAGCGAGGGGCATATGATTGAACCTGTGCAAGCACGCTTATAGCGTTGTCTTCCGACCCGCCATAAAGTTTGATTGGAACTATACTTAAGTCGGAAAAAAGCTCATTGGTACATGCCCGGATTCGAACCACGGCCACATGTCTTTATGGAACACGACACCTACCATGATAGACCTGTTTTATTTTACAAAATGTGTATAGCTAACTCCGTTGAGGTTTAGAGACGCGCAAGCTAAGTTCGTATTCTTATAGCAATAGAAATCAGAGACGAACCTTGAGCTTCGAATTGTTGACGCCATAGACGTGGTTCTGACCAAGATGAAGGTGGTTGTATTGAGCAGCTAAGGGAAGTCTTCCTAATATTTTCATGAAAGTATCTATCTTAACATACATATGTTAACGGCTTTAGTACAGTCAGAATGCAAGCACAGCTTAAGCACTGCCTTTATTCGTATATAATCCTAATATGCTTAAACATTTCACACCTTCCACGTATCCCCTTCCCCACTAGGTGAACTTTTGCATACACTTTCGTTTTAGTGTTTTGATAATTACCAACTGTTTATGTTTATATTACACATTAAGCGACGTCTTAAGAACGGGCTGTACACATGAACGCCCATACAAACGCTCTTTAACGATTATGGCCTTAATACGCATTTAAATATTAGTTTGTTTTGAATTATAGACTCATTTGAGTTAGAAATTGGTTTGGACAGAACCAAAACTTCGAAATTTGTAGGAAATTACTATAACTGTAGGATGTTTATAGAAATTTCAAAATTTTGGCTCTATACAAACTTAGTTCTAACTCAAACGAGACTATAATTCAAAACAAACCAAGATTTAAATGCGTATTAAGATCGTAATCGTTAAAGAGCGTTTGTATGGGCGTTCACGTGTACAGCCCCTTCTTAATGTTGGATGAGCCGTTTAATCGTTAAAGCGGTCTTAAGCATACTTAATGATATCAAATCATTCGAAAGTAGAGGTTCACAGTGTGGTTGCAACACGGCCTGATGACGTCAGAACTATACTAATTTTATTTACATTTAACATACTATTGACTTTCAACGAGTAATTGCTGTGGAATTAAGACCAAAATTTCGTGGCAATACCTTTCTGAATAACGAAAGTGTCAAATCAGATATTACGTTGATTAACTTTTTATTGTACAACTTTACTATAAGCTCGACTTATTTGTATCTGCGTTTGTAAGTAAATGTAAAAAGTCCACATTCACCTATTTTTAGCTATTAAGTTCAACATGTAAATATTAAATATTTTTAAAGTGACAATTTTTTTTTAATTTGTCAGAAAAAAAAAGTCGATATTGCATGCCTACGAATACGTAATTCTCATCACTAGTATCTCACCCTTTTCCACTGGGAAATTGAATAGGTGTCTTCCTATACTGTAAAATGACATTTCTCACTCCAGTGATACCATACGCTACTGTCAAATTTATTCTATAATATAAATATTAAGTCAAGCTTTGACTATTTGGGAAACTTTCTTTAATAATAATAAAATAATCATAATACTTTGGACATCCCACACAGCGCCATCTAGTTCCAAACTAAACAAAGCTTGTACTATGGATACCAGACAACTGAAATAAATACTTAAATAATCTTTATGATATATATATGATATATATATATATATATATTTATGAATATTTTTTACACTCAGACACGGAACAAATAGACATGTTCATGCATATAAACATTTGTTCCGAGCAGGAATCGAACCCGCAACCCTTGGCTCCACAGTTAGGGTCACTAACCACTCGGCCAACCGGTCATCATAAACAAGAAAATGTACAGTATTTGTGACCAGCCATACAGCAAATCTTTGTTATTACCCTAAAACATTTACGACAAAAATATGTCAGCGTTAACGCGTGCTCCGCTCCGCGCAAAGGGATGACGCCCGAATACGTTTACTGTAACAGATAGACTCGAAGCTTAAGTAGACAACCTTAGGGTATGGGCCCACCTGCGGGTCGTGTCTCTCCCTCCTAACTTACGCTCTAATGCGAGAAGGTCGTCCGACCCGGCAATACCCGACCGCCTAGGGACTATTTTGCAGTGAATAAAAAAACGCGTCTATTACTCTTTTGTTCTTAAACAAATCTTATTATGTTTTATATACCGTCCCGACTAAACTGGAGTCTGTAGTGCCTGTATTGAATCACCATGTCGTAGCATATTTACAACTATAACTCCCCTTTTCAATGTTATTGCCAATCCCTTTTAGTTGAGCAGTTTCCAAGGTGCTCTTGGGTTACGCAGAAGATTTGTATAGTAGATGTAAGAAATATAAATATTATTCAACTCCACCTATTCGGAATACTTTCATTATTGATTTGCGGAGCGGGAGGGAAATTCGTTTTTGTCCCTAAGGAGGAAAAGTAATTTGAAATCCGAATCGGCTGTATAGTTTTGAAGTGTAGTAGACAAAGCAAGACAACGAGTAGACAAAAACTAGATTTTCAGCTTATTTATTTTAAATTCACACCACACATATTTAATAAATAGAGTTATAATTAGGTAATATAAATTATTAATAATATTAATAATAATACATGGGACTTCCAACACAGCGCCATCTAGTCCCAAAGTAAGCAAATATTATGCTCGTGTTATGGGTTACTAGACAACTGATTTACATTCTTCAATATTCTTTATAATATCATATATGTATACATATATAAATATTATTTTTTTCCAACACACCACATACATATATCAACCAACTATCAATATCATATCGTATGAATATTCATCATATAAATATTGACCCGACCTGAGATTCGAACCCGGGACCTCCAGCTTCGTAGGCAGGGTCACTACCCACTAGGCTAAGCAGTCGTCATCAACTACAAGAACTGTATATTCGTGTTTATTCGTTATTTAATATAAATATGAAACTGCTGTTCTAATCACCTGTCACGTTAAATGAAAATGAAATAGAACCTGCACGTCGGAAAGTTTAATTTGGGACATTTTCAAATAAAAGCATCGGTGTTCTAAATTCAAAATCAATAAAACGATTAACAATCGCGTATCAATTGTTTTTGCGTTTGGGACTTACACAGACACGCTGAAATTTAAAAAAAAAAATTTAAAAAGTTTCGCCGCCGTGACACTAACGCAGTAGAAAAGCTCGTAACGTGTAATCGATGCTGTGTCAGGCGAAAATAAAACTAGTAAACGCCAACTAGTTAAGCCAAGAACCAAGAGATACAACAGCTACATTCAATAATGAAGGTCAAAGATGATTCATATCAGTGTACAGTTGATTTAGCATTATAGTTCGAAGTCAGCATACATACAATTCACGTTAAAGACTCATATTGCACAAAATAACGATAACTTCTCATTCTTCATACTCTCCAAACGCTATGGAACGGGCGTTATTATCATTATCTGGGGGCACGGCCGTGCCCCCACCAAGTCGAGCGAAAAAGCGTCACGGCCGTACCATCCTTTTCTCGAAGCAATTCAGACCATTTTCGACCCCCTGTAACTTCGTTGTGGATAAACCTAGAAAACTGAAATTTTCAGTAACCATGCAGGCATATTATATAAGCATATTTTCAAATTTCATTCAATTTGAACCAGTATTTTTAAGAAATTATAACGGGTCAAATTTCTTAATTTTGTCACTCACTGACTTAACGATCATCAAAATTCTAAAGCACTTCTAGCAGACCTAGAAGCTTCAAATTTGGAATATAAGTAGTGTTAGGTGTATGAATCAAGAAAAAACTAAAAAATCTAGAAAAGACCGCAAAGAAAATTAAGCCCATAAGAAAAAAATAAGAAAATAATACAAAAATAAGAAAAGTTCATAAGTCAGAGAGAGGGCTTTAAGAAAATTCGTTGCTGGTAGATATACATATATACAATAAGTAGTAGGTACCGAAAAGGAAAAAAGTAGAACTGTCTACAAAATACAAAAAGAAATAGATCCCATCAAAAACAATACTTGTCAAAAAAACCAAGTCTCGCAACTCAGTTGTTCTGCGGTAAAAAGTTGTGAGATCCATGTAATACCAAGTCGGTTATTAATTTATTAACAGCATCTTATAGTGACGCATATCAATATAAAAATTCTTTAATGTTTTATATAAATATATTGAGACTTGGCCATCGCACTAAATAATTGAATTTACATGTGTTTTCAGGCGATTGAATTTACTCGTGTTTTCAGGCGATGGCCAAGTCTCAATATATTTATATAAAACATTAAAGAATTTTTATATTGATATGCGTCACTATAAGATGCTGTTAATAAATTAATAACCGACTTGGTATTACATGGATCTCACAACTTTTTACCGCAGAACAACTGAGTTGCGAGACTTGGTTTTTTTTACAAGTATTGTTTTTGATGGGATTATTATTAATGCTCGGTATTTCTTTGATGGACGAAATGAGGCATACTGAAATCCGTCGAAGAACTAAAGTTGTCGACATAGCCGAAGTGATTAGCAAGCTGAAGTGGCAATGGGCCGGTCACATTTACCGTAGAACCGACAACCGATGGGGTAGACGAATTCTCGAGTGGAAGCCACGTACCGGAAAGCGAAGCACTGGACGCCCCCCGGCTAGGTGTATTGATGATCTAAAGCACCATACCGGGGGTAATTGGATGCGGAAGGCGGAGGATCGTGTGTAGTTTTGAGCCTTGGGGGAGGCTTATATCCTACAGTGGAGTGATGCGAATTGAGGATGATGACTCTCCAAACATCGTCCATACCGATTGTCATTTGTTCCGCAATTTGGACAACTTCATCCATTGACAAAAAATCTAGTTCCCGAGAAGCAGTGGAAATTGCTTATAATCGAAATGGAATGAAATACGGTGATTCCTGCAGTGCTCCCTAGAGATCTATATAGCAAAAGCATTCAAGATCTTTATATTGCAGAAATGCGTAGAAAGTATGGGTAATTATTATGATTAAATACAATATTCAATCTCATCATATCGTTAGTAAATAATGAATGTATAATGAAGATAGATTATAGTACTATACGAATTATTTTATATTTTTGATCATTATCAATATAGATTTACCGATTCATCCAGTAGTTAGAGATTCTAATTGCAGAAGAAAAGGTTGCGGGTTGGATTGCCGCCCAGGAAAAATATTTGTGTACATGAACATGTCTATTTGTTCCTCTTTGCGTGTAAAATGTCTATAAATATTATAAAATAAATATACGTCTGATTAGTTGTTTAATACCTATGATACAAGCTTTGCCTAGTTTGGAACTGAATGGGCGTGTGTGAGATGGCCCAGGTATGTTATTAGTATTTGTTTGTTTTATTCGTAGGGTTAGTGAGAAGTAAAGTGATTACCTCGGGTTTGAAATTATTTCCCTCGCAGGTGGCAATGAATCTTTTGCTACGCGCAGTATTATTTATTTTCCTTTCAACAGAATCACACTATTTTGCCTCCTTGGTTATCAAACTTTTATTTCCCCATTTTTATTATATATTACGATGCAAAATTAGACATAAATTAATGTTGGATTGACCCTTTTATGAAAATTGGCATCTAGGGTTCGTTTCAAAAAAGGAACAAGTAACAAACTGACTAAATTTTGTCTACGTCCTTCGGGACCTCGTGCGTATATTGTACGTAAAAGACGTGCTATATGTCTACATAACTCTTTACCATTTGTTTAATGTTTGTAACTCAGTGCATTTTCGTTGTGATTTTTTATTTTTTTTCCCCATTGCCTGGGCAATTCACCAAGCTGCTCTAGTGTGGATTGTTAGATTTTAACGACTGCTAACGTGATGATGGCAACCGGGAATGACGGCTTAACGTGCTCACAGAAGCGCGGAATCAGTTGTAATCCTGTACTCAATTCAGAAAAAAACTCATTGATTGGTACATGCCCGTTTCTGTGATACGCACTACGACCTTCTAAACATGAAGCGGGCTCACCATCTCTTGGCTATCACGACATCTACATACATACTTAATCGTTATTCTACAAATATATATATATATATTTAAATTTTGGAATGAGATGTTTGTTAAAATGCATTATCAATGTTGCGTACGCGCTACTTATTGTCTCTTTTAACTTCTATATTACTTGCATCACCTTTAGTATTCGCTCTTCAACTAAATACAGGGCAGCAACCAAGCATGGCCTCCTTTTTAAACTCCTTTAAAGCAGAGCCTGGTTTAATTTCAATGCTTCGGTATAGCCAATATTCTGGATTTGAATTCCAGATTACACTGTTTACAAACCTATTTTTCATTTGTTTCTGTAAATTAATTTGACAGCAGCGTTTGATTTCAATAGACTCATAAAATGTCAATTCACAGTATCGAAGTTATTTTACGCAATTTTACGGGGTTGAAGACTGGCGCGCGGGGATTTTACGGGAGTGCAGACTGGCGCGCGGGGACCTTGCTTGCAGCTAGCTAGAGTATGAGTGGTTAGACGGTAAACGCAGAAGAGGGCTTCTAGTCAATTTGTACTTTTAGGATTTTAAAGCATTTGCCTAAGAGTGACATCAGTATATTTTAATGACGTTTTTAAGTGGCAGTAAACCATCAGTCCGTGTCATAATGAATAACATTTACTGTATTGTTACTACAGCGAATTCCAATCTCGAAGTGGACAGTTGTAAAAAGGACCCAAAACGCCATTCCGCATCCAATCTAGTTTCCCATTCGACGGGAGTGCCTCGCCGTAAGCGGTGCACACCGCAAATTGATAGTTTCAATTTACATAACTCGCATAAACGTCACAGAATTTTAAAATTTCAATTGAGGTTTTTTTTATATCAGAGTTTTCGCTACGTATTCGGACCGCGCGCCGTTCGCTCCACAAGATGGAGAGTGCCGATATATATCAGGTAGGAGGCCAGATCGGCGCGATATTTCGTGCTCCCAGGACGACAATAATTTGTTGGTCTATCGCCGGCCGGCCACGCCGCGCGCCGCTTGTAGCGCTGACCATAACTCTCTCTCTTACACCGCACAGCAAAATCGTAAACTGTTTTGCTCATTAGCTTTTACAGAATCTATCGTGGTCGTATATCCAGTTGTATCTCTTTGGCATAATATGTGGATTTGTTTTGGGGCGTTTATTTTATTGTTCTTTTACTTTGCTTAGTTTCAGAAGTAGTTTCGAATATAATAATTTTATTATTGTCGTTACACAGCATAACAATATGTGATTATAATATTATAGGGTATTGACTATTTTCCAAATGGTTTCATATTACATTGACTGACCGTTTGGCCGCGGATTCGATTCCCGCCCGGGACAAATATTTGAGTGCACGAACAATTTTATTTGGTTCCGGGTCCGGGAGTAAAATATTTATATATGTACGTATATATTATTACAAAAATTATTCTTATATTACAGCTTTTCCTAAATATATGATAACAGTGAAGCAATTTTAAAAGGAACTTATAACAATGTTATTAGTTGTGACGTTAGGCCATTTAAAATAAAGTTAAATTTTGTTTTGCAAGAAAGAGACAGAAATAAACTTATAATAGCTTATATTTAAGTTCCATACTATTCAATCGAATGTAATTTTGTTTATAGATATAAAGTCTATTTTGGATTTTTTTGATAAGTATAGAACTTTTAATACTAGTCGAATGCACTATTATAACACATTTTTCGCTATATCTATACTAATATTATAAAGCTAAAGAGTTTGTTTGTTTAAACGCGCAAATCTCAGGAACCACTGGTTTGAATTGCAAAATTCTTTTTGTGTTGGATAGTCCATTTATCGAGGAAGGCTATATAGGCTGTTACTACATCAGCTACGACCAATAGGAGCGGAGCATCAATGAAAAATGTTGCGAGAACGGGAAAAATTATTCCTTTTGAGAGCTTTCGTCGCTGTGTAAACGGTTGATATTAAGTAAAAATCATGTATTACGGAACTGTTCCTCTTTAAAAGTTCTAGCCAAAAGTCTGCAACAGCATATGTGTATCTTTTAAGTTTGACTTACTATAACTTTTTTTATGACAATCAAATTTGTTCTAATATAATGCACTATTTCCATCCATCAGCCCACATTCGTCCACTGCTGGACATAGGCCTCTCCCAAAGCACGCCACACTTCTCTATCCTCAGCCATTTTCATCCAGCCGCTACCGGCAGCTAGCTTTATATGATCGGTCGGTGATAATGCACTATTTGCGAAGATGTTTTTTAAACATTATAATGATCCTTATCAGATTAAATACGGTGGTTGTGTTAAGCATTTTATGCATATTATAATTACTCTTTACGCCATACAATTATAAATTAATATCTTAGCAGCTTTTATCGAAATATTAAAACTATAGCGGGAGAAAATAAATTCGCTGTCTGCCTCTGTTCGTTATCTTCTTAGTTCCAAACCACGCAATGGACTTTGATACGGTTTTCAGTAATATCTTATTACTACTTATATACATGAATCTTATAATCTATTAATCTATATAATAGAAATCTTACTTATTATAAAGCTGAATTTTGTTTGTTTGTTTGAACGCGCTAATCTCTGAAACTACCAGTCGGATTTGAAAAATTCTCTTTGACTTTGATGGCCTAAATCTAGCGGAGGGTTATAGGATATATAATCAAACTGTCTGTCTATTCGAGTAAATCTCCAAAATGGCTTAACCGATTTTGATGAAACTTTACACATATTGAAAAGATGTACTCAACAGTGACATACCCAACTTTTTGTATGTCTGTCTGTACGTCCATATGTCTAAACTGATTTTCATGAAGCATCACAAGTATGAAAAGAAGGTGGTCAAAACTAACATACGTTATTTTTTATCCGTCTGTCTGTCTGTACGTGTATCTGTCTATTCGAGCTAATCTCCAAAACGGCTAAAGAGATTTTAAGGAAACTTTGAAGACGGGAAAGAAGGTTGTCAAAAGATTTGACATAAGCTACTTTTTGTCCGTCTGTCTGTCTGTACGTCTATGTGTCTATTCGAGCTAATTTCCAAAACGGCTGAACGGATTTTAATGAAACTTCGCAGACGTGAAAAAAGGTTGTCAAGAGTATCATAAGTTACTTTTTGTGTTTGTCTGGCTGTCTATCTGTCAGTCGTTTGTTCTCACTGATCTATCAACGTACAGCCGAAGTTAACTATAAAGTCTAGGAAGCTTAAATTTGGAACATAGGTTTATTTTATAACGTGAGTATTAAGTTAAGAAAGGCTTTTTTAGAATTATCAAACTTAAGGGTGGAAATGGAGGGACTTAAATAATGACGTGTTTCAGGGTTTTTAGATTTCTACATTTTAAGGGTGGGAAACGGGAGGTGAAAAATTGTATCAGTTTTTTTAAAGGGTGGGAGGGGAATGAAGATTGAAAATTTGAATGGGTGTAACCAAAATTGTTTCCAGCAAAAAGTATTTATAAACCATCTCGAACGTTAATAGTACTTATAACAGGAATTTGTAGTCTACGTAAGCGAAGCTGCGGGCGGTCGCTAGTAGTATAATAAGTACACCTATGTCGAAGTACAGATATCTAAGTTTGATGACCGCTTGGTCTAGTGGGTAGCGACCCTGTCTACGAAGCTGGGGGTTTCGGGTTGGAATCCCAGGTCGGGTCAGTGTTTATATGATGAATATTGATACTGGCACCGGGTCTTGGTTGTTATATGTATGTGTTGTCTTCGCTTGGTACCCAAAACACAAGCTAATGCTTAGTTTGGGATTTAGACGTTGTTGTTATATTTACGTTATTATTATTATTATAGTTCTCATTCTTGTTCTAAAATACATAGAACTCAAAAAAGCGATGAAAAATATTACTTACTCTACATAAATCAAGCAATCATATATTTAGTTCTTTGGTATAGTTAAGGCACTTTGTGGTTAGGTAAATATGTATATTTACTAATGTTAACGGAATATTTCACTTAATTTTATTTATTATTGAAGTAAAACTTCTTTAGGCGCGACTAGGGAGTAACTCAGATTTTTTTGTGACGGAAGTAACGCTTATTCTGACGGAAGTGACGCTTACTATAGTTTGTGTAGTTTCCGCTATTTAAAAATAATAATTTGGATTGGTCGTAAGTATATGTCATATACTCCACGCTTTTTGACTTATACGCCAGCTAGTGGCAAATATCATAATCAAATAGGATTATTTATTTCCAAATTTTCAAACGGATCAATTGTGAATAGCAAAGTGAATAAAAATTCAACAGTTTTAAAAAAAAATTTTAAATTGCAAAGTTTTTTAAAAATCTCTAACAGCCAAACCCAATTACCTATCTATCGACGGTCTAACCATACTAGGGTAAGAAATTCTATCCTTTGTATAGTTTTGTCGTCTCAATAACCTATCGACGGATAGACATATATACCGTCGCACGCCATCTATCGACGGGAGGCCCCGGGAAGGTCGATAGCTTACCAGAGTTAGATTTTTGTATGAAAATGACATTTCGTGCGTCCCAATATACTGAATTTATTACTGAGGATAAACATGCGGCCTATCTGTCAAATGTGATGGTTTACCTATCGATCGTCTGCTATCATCAAATAAAAATTCGTTAAATTATTTTTATCCTTATATATTGAAACCAATATCTATTTAATTTAGTTGTAATTTAGTGTGAAAATGTCTACGTCCAGTGAAAGCGATTCTGACATCGAATTTTTACAAGAATTGTCAGACTGGGATAGTAGCGAAGAATCATCTCATATTTCTTATTATAAAACATACAAAAAAAACTTCAAAGTTTTACTTCAATCGCGCGTAAAGGTTACACGCACACACTTTTTTTTTATTACAACACTGCATTATAAAACGTACAATAGATAATATTTATTACTAAACTACTGGTTTGACTAGCCGAGGGTCGCGGGTTCGATTCCCGCTTGGGACAAATATTTGAGTGCAGCAAAATGTCTATTTGTTCCGTGTCTGGGAGTAAAAGTATCTATATGCGTACATATCATTAAAAAAAATTAAGTATGTATATCAGTTGTCTAGTACCCCATAATACAAGCATAACACTTGCTTACTTTGGGACTAGATGGCGCTGTGTGGGATGTTCCAGATATTAATATTTTATTAACTACCTACTGCAAATATTAATCCTCATGTCTGTATAAATATTTTGATATTGATTCTCCTCCTACGTACGAAATAAACACAAATTTAGGTTAGTACATATCAAAGCGAACGTAATAGCTCTTAGCGATTTCGAGTTGACTAGCACATAACTTTCAATTTGGATTTATGTAGTAATGTGGGTCGAATGGGTATAATGTACTTTCGATATTGAAGCTAAAATTGGACCGTTAGATTAAATGTTTATTATGATCACACGACTTTAGCATCAATAATATCAAAGTAGGTATGTGCTCGCAAATACGAGTTAGTTTTTATGAGAAACGAGAATGACACGTTTATTTATGTTTCAAATAAAGCCTTTAAAACACCCGTTTGATGTATTCTCATGAAAATCTGTGCTTTTTGGTAAAAACTTGATTTTTTTAAATACTTTTTTTAACACCTGGGACATCCCACACAGCGCCATCTAGTCCCAAAGTAATCAAATAATATATGCTTGTATTATGACTGACATAGTGCAGCAATTTAAATATTCTTTTTTATTCAATATATATACTTATATAGATACTTTTACACTCAGACAAGGAACAAATAGACATACCTACATGTTCATGCACACAAATATTTGTCCCGGGCGGGAACTGAACCCGCGATCTTTGGCTCCCCGGTTAGGGTCTCTAACCACTAAATAATGAGCGAATTATTGTAAACTATATACAGTAGTGGTCATATAAATAAAAACGATTAATTAAAGGCATATTTTTTTCAAACCAACTAGTATAACTTACTGCACCGGTATCACTGAACAAGTCCATACTAACGGTACATTAATTATAAAATAAACCCATAAATTTCTGGCTGGTCAAATAATTTTGAATTCAGAATAGTTCAGTTTTTAATCAATTTTTTTTGAACACTCTGTGCCTTAGTCACTTTTCATATAATTTTGGCGCTGTTTAGTTCTGAAAAGTCTAAAACGTGGTTATTTCGTATAAAACAAATTAGGAAAAATAAAACTTATGATAAATCTACAAGGAAATCATAGTAAAACTTCGCAAGAAGATTTGGTGGTATACAAATTAGGTGAACGTCTGCAATGCTCGAAAACAATGGTTTCTTATGCTGTGAAGCTTTTTAACACCTATCAAATATGACTTCAAATATTACGTGTGTCTAAACGGAGTAAGACATATATATGGTCGAGATGATCGTAATTTCGTTCGTTTAACGAAACGAAATCATTTTACCATTTAAGAGGATTTCATATTCTAATACATTTTATAAATATTGACCTAGACTGCTAATAAATTATGTAACATCATTATTTTAACTAAAAAAAAATATTATTACGCTTTTAGTAAATCTAGAGTAAATCGTTTTGGTAATCGAAACGATCTATTTACCTCGTATGAATAAAAAGTAGTAATTTGATTTGAAACCTAAAGTGTCGCTTGAAATATGGGCCGAGGATGCGGCTCTCTTCTGCCAGCGGCCCAGGATGACGGTCGCATCAGAAGTATAACCGTTATGCACAGCCGAAGGTCATTAAGTATCGTCAAGTGAAGCTAGCATATCGCTCCTGACGGATTTTGCATATCAGTCTGACCAGGTGTGGTCAGGCAAGGCGTATATCGACCGAGGTGACATAAAGTTGCATATGGTGGCAGTGCGCCCGCGTGTTAATCGCGGCTCACAAAATGAATTTATTTTTATCTTAAATTTGTCTGTATAGTTAGTAGTATTAAAATATTTTCTTTACTGTAAATTCTCGTATAAATTATAACCTCTTCATCACATAGCTCATAGAAACCCTTTGCCGTCCTACCATCGAGCACCCGAACCCACGTATTGCTCTTGGATGACAAATTGAAGTCCACATTGGGGCAGACCTCCGCTGAGTATCGAGCTGAAGCAGCGGGCATCGCTTCCTGGATAAGTATCTCGCGACAAATGGCTTTAATGTAACAAATAGTCATAATCAGTACATTACAGTTATTCTTCATCGTCTTCTATTTTTTTTTTAATTTTACTTCGAGTAAACGAGACTTTTTACGTTCAACAAGTGAACCAACCCAGAAAGAACCGGTGTTGCCACAACGCAAGTGTACCCGAGATGTGTACTAAACTCCTGATTTCCTCCTGCGGGATAGCTTGAGCCACGTTCGGTAAACATTTACTTTATCCGGCGGCGACACTCCATTTATAACTTCATGTTTGTACAATATTATACTAAGTAAATCTGAGTTACTTGGCGTTAGGACTACTTCTTTTTTCTACTTTAATTTCGTGTAAATGCTAAACAAACTATAAGAAAATTGTTTTAAATACATTGAATTTCTCTCGAGGCCTGTAATATTGATTTAGATAAATTATATATAAATATATGATATTATAATTTTGATATTATATTATTATTAAATGGTAAATCTAATTAAGGCAAAATTCAATGTTTTTCTATACTATAAATTTTTACTCTTACTAATTTCCTTTGTCTTTAATACGCAACGGAAAAGAAAAATACTTTGAAACGCGACGGGTGACAGCATCAGGACGCGACGTTACAGCACTCGTGCGACTGCACTGCGTCATGCAAGAGATTATTTATGTAGGAAATTGTAATAGTAACAACTGGGACATCTCACACACCCCTATATAGTTCCAAAGTAAGCAAATATTATGCTTATATTATGGGGTACTAGATAACTGATATACATACTTAAATAATTATTTTTTTATATACTACTAGCGACCCGCCCCGGCTTCGCACGGGTAGCAGAGCATATAAGCTATAATGTTTTTACTGTCGTAGTGTCGTATCAGCTTGGTGCGTCGAACATGTGGATCGGGTTTAATTACATTTAAATCTAACGTAAGTTCATACTACTTGGAGTATTTTTAATGTATTTTATTTCCAATTCTATAAATATTTGAAAAAGTAAAGAATACATAAAAACAAACTACGGGCACGGCCTATTTTTAATCAATAGTTAATTTTTATGTGTTTTTTATATTCTTTTGTTTTGTTGTTTTGTTGAAGACTATTGTTCCCACAAATGTGAAATCCAAGTATGGAAACGATGACTCTAAATTGTTCTCCTATATTTGAACCTTAAGTATTTGTGACAAAATCAAATTGTCAATTATAATAGTAAATAGTAATGAAATAGATGAGTTATCACAGAGAAACAGACTACGTAAACGTAGAAGGCTAAATTATTTACTTACATTTAATACCCCAAAATCTAATAACATATATGGCAAAAGAACATTAGATTTCATGTTGCCGGACACTCTTAACCAACTACCGAAAACCCTAGTGGGTGATTTTACTTCCTTAAAACCAAATCAAATTAAAACCCTGCTGAAAAACATTTTTCTGAAGTGTGATGTAATAATTTAATAACTGTATATACCTACATACTGTTAAAATTAAGTTATTTATAGCGGCTCAGGCTTTATGTTAAAACCTAATAAGGTTTCTATGACGCCTTTTTTGTAACAATGTATTAGTTTTAATTAAAAAAAAATGTAAATAGAAACCATACATAAAGTGAACTACAATATTTCTTTATATACAACATTGATAACTTCAGCCTAACGACGCGTGTCGCGTCGTCCGGTATGGCCGGCCGGCGCGGTGGCGCCGGCTGGTCGCGCGATATTTTGATTTCGCGATAGTTCCTAAGGTATTAATTTAAATTGTAAGAAGGAAAGGGCAATCATGATGTGCATAAAATTCTGAAGGTAAATAACGTATTTCATTTGATAAGTATTAATACTGTATCCGTATAAATTGATTCCCATTTACCTCATCATATAACAACATTTTTGTGAACATAAAAATAAGTATAGTAAGCTATCCATAAAAGGTATGTATGCCATCACGGACTTTTCTTAAAAGGGACACAATTCCTCCATACATTATTTTGTTATATCTCAAACGGATTAGGCAGCGTTTTCGATGAAAGCTCCCAACCGGCTGGAAATTATACACGTAAACCTTCCTCTTGAATCACTCTATCCATTGGTGTCTAATATGCCAATCCGTTCGGCAGTTTTTGAGCTTATCGCGTTCAGACAGACAGACGGACAGACGCGGTAGAGGACTTTATTTTATAATATGTAGTCACAGACCAGTCAACCTATAGACCACGCTTTAATAAACGTCAGTATGAAAACGAAATCGCCAAAAAGTGGCGGGGTGCGGGGAGAAGTCGGCTAGTTTTCATTGGCTCGTTCAAAATTGACAATTCAATGGCTTCCGACGTGCTTCCAACTGACCGCTCACAAGAGACGTAGTTATGTAGTGTCACTACATAGCCTTGCCGAATGCTACTCCCTGTCAAAGCGTGGTCTATAAGGTTGACTTGTCTGTGTATGTAGTGCTATAGTATACATATAAAGATATATTTACACCCAGCACGAAACAAATAGACATGTTCATGTACACAATTATTTGTCCCAGGCAGGAATCGAACCCGCGACTCTTAGCTCCGCAGTTAGGGTCTGTAACCACACGGCCAATCGGTCAGTCAAAAAGTCAATTGTGTATATGAAATACGAGTGTATATATAAAAATGATGAAGAACGACCTTCCATAAAGCTTTGTCCTCAAATACATTGCTATCGACACTTGACGGCATGAACACGTTACTGCATCGCTTGCTGCACCGCGATTCACACTGATACACGTCGCCGTGCGCCACGCTGAATATTCCAAAATATATCATCTATCTATTAATCTTCATAATAATATCTTGTTTTCTAGGCCTGTTCCATATTAAAAATGATTCGGATAAATTTTCGAACGAAGAACTGAAATCGATTTCAATGCGCACATCAACACGCAATAGTCTTACTTTCTGATTAGTATGTTGAACTACTTTTTGTAAAATAATGTATTAAAATTTTTTAATGTTTGTCACTGCAATGTCTCATTTTTTAGTGTTCCTTAATCCGACAAAAAAAACATTGAAGTTTCTCCAGGTCCGTCTCTTTGTCTTCTGTGTGTATTTATAACCATTTTCCTCATGGATTACAAAGCTGGAATTGGCATGATTAAGCATAATATGTAACTAGTATATACTCGTTTAAATATTTTTTACCCTCTCTTTATATGTATGGGACGATGTACAAAAAATTAAAACAATAATAGAAAAAAAGTTAAGGTGTTAATAACACAAGTATGTACCTACTAGTTGTTTCTTATTTCTTTCCTTCAATATGTCAAAGAAAAGAAAACTCTTTCATTTCACAAGAAATAAAACCCCCACGACTCTGACCGACTCCAGTTGAGAAGATGATTTTTTATTCAGTTGTTCAGTAGTTGTCGGGTAGTACCTTATCGTGCGGCAGAACAAAAACAGAAAATTAATAGTGAGGCGGCTCCATTATCCTGCATTAAGCACTCAGTGTAGCGGAATGGGCCATAATGGCCTCCGCCGATCCCGATCTCAGGCCCTTCTCACCGTGTGTCACTATACGTCGCTTGCCTCTTAAAATATTGTTGTAACGAAATATCTTATGAATAAATACGAAACGAAAACATCAAGTGCGTAGCTAGGTTGCGAGCTGGAGAATTTCAGCCTCCCTAATATGGCAGTGATTTTTTTTTACAGTAGTTGATTTAAAAAATGGTTAAGTGCGAGTCAAATACGCGTGGAGATGGTTCCACACTATAATCATTACACCATATACTATGTGTTTTTAAAGCTTACCAATCGATAAAATATGAATCGGACTCCATGGTATAAGTAAGTTACTATAGTAATCACTATGCCTTGTCCTTGATGAATATGTAGGTATTTACCCCTCACGAAAATTTTCCGTTTTCCGTAAGAACTCAAAGTATTTTAGGCTTTGTATTTTTGTACTGTAGGGGGCAAAGCTCCAATCCCTCCAGACTTCATTTTTTTCAGTTACTCCACTTGCTCTAGTAGCTCCATTTGCTCCAATTGATCCCTTTCATTAAGCCCAATTGCTCTTTTTCTCAAATTATTTCATTTGTCCTAATTTCACAATTTGATATATGATTCCTCCATTTGCTCAAATTCTTTGATTTACTCCAATTGCTCCATTTACTCCAACTCTTTCATTAATTCCAGTTTTTCCATTACCTCTAATTCCCTTATTTGCTTAAATTCTTCAATTTACTTCAAATGCTCCAATTCCTTTATAAATAACTCCATTTGTGCCAATTACTCCATTTGCTTTAATTTATTCCTTCACCTCAATTTCTGCGTCATTCATAATTCATCATTAAATTTGTTCCGATTTCTCCAGTCACCTCCAAATAGTACCTGTAAAACTTACGATGAAGTTAAATGGAAGCTCTTGTCAAGTTTTGATAAAATCCATTGTAAAATAACGAATCTCTTACTTACTCCATTTGCTTCAATCCGCTTCAAAATGGTACTTGCTAAACTAGAGGTCAAAGAAAACTTATGTGCCAGGTTTTTTAAAAAAAAACAATATATAATAATGACGCTAGAACACAAACGGACAGACAGACGGACGGACAAATTATCTCACCAAAATTATAAAGTACAAGGGAGCGCTAGGTACTTAATAATCATGTGCGAAGTTACGAAAATTGTGTGTTTGAGTTAAATGTTGTGGAAGTTAAACTGTTCAAAAGTAGTTCAAAAGGTAGTTATTTATTTCATTCAAATAACCTACAGCCATTACATCGACTTATTTTCCATCTACCAATAAAAAAAATTACTTAATATTCTTATTTGAACTGTGTTTTCTTTTCTCTGATGAGATTTTCTTTGGTTTCCTTGTAGTGATAACAAGATTGTAATAGTTCTAGACTATCCACAAACAAGTGTTAAAATGCTTATACCGGTAGCATCTCAAAGATGCTAGGTATAATCGAGCGCTAACCGCCTCAAGCGAATGTGGTCGACTCAACTGGTCACGCGAGCTATTTTATGTTCAAAAGACACGGCGGTGGCCCCGACACAGTAGCTACGGTTTTTTATTTTAGATTTTAATGTGATCCATAACAGTTTAATAAAATGCTTTAAATTTCTCTGTGTGCGTAAATTAGAACCGAACGGGTAGGTGATATTTTTATGTATGTTTTTTAAGGCCGGAACTCTATTCGGATATAGGTATATAATATTTAAATATTCGTTACGATATATACATGTTGATATGTCATGTTTTTGCACCCAGACATGGAACAGATAGACATGTTCATGCACACAAATATATGTCCCGGGAGGGAATCGAACCCGCGACTCTTGGCTCCGTAGTTAGAGTCTCTAAGCACTCGGCCAATCAGTCAGTCTTTAATGTTCCTTATGATCATAGAGGTGCTTTAGGCTATGTATTATGCACGTATCTGTCTCCATTCCATCTGCGCATTATACCCACACTGCAGGGGCTTAGACCTCCCCACAGGGTGAGGGGGATTGAAGCTTAAATCGCTGCTTCAGTACGGGTTGGTGGATTTTAACGACCGCCATCTATTGACAGCAACCGGGACCGACTGCTTGATGTGCTCTCCGAGGCACAGAGTCAGTGATAGTTATGTACTTTCAGAAAAACCCATTGATATACGCCCGGATTCCGGCAAATTTCTTAAGATCTCAAAAAATTGATAAGGAGTTAGCTTGCATTCTAAAGACATGGCTTTTACCGCGGAAATGCGCCTTTAAGTCTGTTATCTTTTCAGGCTAAGCTGCTGAACCGATCTTGATTAAAGTTCGCTGGGAGATAACGTACTTCCCCGAGACGATCATAGACTATTTTATGTACGGTCTAGTCATAGGCTTTTCAGAGAAAGGCAAAGTAAAAGAGTGTTTTGTGAATTTTCAGTATTCTCCACAACCACAACAACCAAACCGTACACAGGCGGATAGTCAGCATAGAACAAACGCAATATTCTCTGTATTTCCGTATACTGAGTTGATTACTTGAAAACCGTTGTTGGTGTAAATTTTATATATAGTATTTTTTAAACAGAATCTACGTTACGAAACACCAATTTATTTTCAGTAAATTCTTTTGTTAAACACGTACACTTTAACTTCACGATAAAGAAAAGGCCATGTCCTCGTAATTACTTACTTTTTTAATATATATAAATATATATATTATATAATACATCCCACACAGCGCCATCTAGTCCCAAGCTAAGGAAAGCTTGTATTATGGATACCAGACAACTGATATACATATTTAAATATATTTTTGTCATTGTTGTCATGACTTTCATTTCGTTGGAGTATAGGGGGTCATTTGGGAGTTTTGTGAGACACGCAGATTGCATGAAGAGTTTTCAAGATATCGGAATGAACGTGATGTCAAAAGACGCAGCTTGGCGAGCTCTACAAGATAGTAAAAGACAATTTAGAAAAAGTTCAAAAACAAAAAAATTATCGGCAAAAAACGAAAAAAAAATAGCAATATTTTTCCCCGATTTTCATTTTGGAAGCCCGATATCAAGAACTAGGTCCGAATAAGAAAAAAATAAAAAAAAAGCTCGGGGTAATTAGAGGGGGGATCGATTGAGACTAAAGTTGTTAGAATCGGACAACCAGAAGTAGTGGTTAAGGGTGCCCTTATTTGGAAGTCGGATATGCGTCGGTGTTACATTTCGTACTTATTCGGTTTGTTCGATCGAAATGTTGTATAGAATGTTATATTTCGAAGTTTTAAGCTTATTCAGATACAGTTGTGGTATTTTTTTTTACCGAAAAAAACTTATTTCGAAAAATATTATACAATTTTTTTATAATATATCCTAAATTAAAATATACATAAGTGTATATACACTAAGTAACACTCTACATTCAGACGCAAACTCGCAATCACACTAATTCACACACATACACTCCCCAATATTCCTTAACTCTTTCTTTTTAACTTTTAGTTTAATGTAATAAGTCACGGGGTCTGGAGACCTATAAGAACAGGTTTGACCTAGTTTAGGCTCCAGACTCCCACAATTATCTGTACTATTATGTAGTCTTCCTGTCTTTTAGTTTTAAAAATTGAGGTGAGAAATAAATAAATAAATATAAATGTTTTACACCTAGAAACGGAACAAATAGACATTATCTGTAGTGCTTGAGTGACACACATTTTGTTAAATATCACATAACATCGCGCCTTTTCAAGTCGGTTTGTTGTAACATTCACGTCACTTACATATTTTTTAATCACATAAGGAAATTAAACCGACAAAAATCAGGCTATATGAGTTACGTTCAGCTAAAAGTAACATAAGGATATAAGCAGGTCTACGAATTGTATTGTTGTCCCAACATTGTCGGTCCGCCTGTCAGGGATTTTAAATCACGGCGTAATCAAGAAAAACTAGGTAGTAGAAACGAGCCTAAGGATTAATAACAGGTGAATAAAGTATCAACTAAGGAAAATATCCTATTTTTGCTATTGGCATGGCTACGGAACTCTATCTCACTTAACATACGATTAACAGGTTATTATTTAAAAAAATCTACAGATTTCGCCCTTCTCGCAACTATCGGAGGACACTTAGCCTAGTGGGTAGCGACCGCTACGAAGCTGGAGGTCCCGGGTTCGAATCCCAGGTCGGGTCAGTATTTATATGATGAATATTGATGCTGGTACCGGGTCTTGGTTGTTATATGTATGTGGTGTTTTCGCTTGGTACCCAATACACAACTAATGTTTAGTTTGGGGCCAAACGTTGTTGTGATGTGTACCTTTTTATTATTATTATATTATTGAGAATGAACATTAAAAAAAAATGTATTACACACTTTTTTCAAACAATTTCATTAAATTTTTTGCAAAATGTTATGGACTTATTTCCAAAAATTTGGTACCATATAGCCGAATTACACTCCCCCATGAAAACGATCTGATAAACATTTTCAATGTTAAAACTCGACGGCCGAAATTAGAATATAATACAAAATCCAAAAACTGCTGATCAAGGGTTCACACCCTTGATCAGCAGTTTTTGGATTTTAATATATTTATCTAACATGCATTTTTCAACAACAGTTTAGGGATTGAATAAGTGACACATATACATATAAAAATTCACTACAAACAGATTATTAGTAATATATAGAAATTACGGTAATTGAGTAGCATGTTAAGATGCCACTTTGTTATCCGCTTGTCTACTTTAACCGAATTGAAACATGTTAATAGAATGGCTGATTGCGTTGTTTAGCGAGTTTTATGGAACGATTCTATAGGCTTGAAATTGCTACCACAATAATAAAACTTTTTATACTATAAAAGGAGGTTTAAGGTTTTAAACGGTTTTCGTACGTTTGCATTAATTTGCACCGGATATGAACTAATAAATTAGGGACTTTATTTTTCATTGGAAACTCTATAGAAATGATTGTTTATTATACTTAAATATGTACGTTCGTTAACTTACGTATAGTTCCAATCAACCTTTATGACGGATGTGAACATAGGCACAAGTCGCGTCGCAGTAACCAGTTTTAGGTGTAGCGGGACGCAGTGGAGCTAGGGGCATATGACTGAACCTGCGCAAGCATGCCTATAGCGTTGTATTCCGATCCGCCATAAAGTTTGATTGGAACTATAATTGCATAGAGAAAGATGCGATTATAGATTTGAACAATGTATCCATGAATTCGGTCCAAAGTTAAGTCAATAATTCCTATGTGAAGAGACATCCATGTCGTTGCGATCTATTCACATTGTCGAAACACATTTTAGCATTATCATTTCACGATGTGTTTTGACCAAAACTTTTAAAACATAGTTTTTAATTTTTTTCCGAAAGTATAGATCAATTTATCTTACCTTATTTTATCTTACCTTCCTCTTCAACTAAAAAAAAAATAAGTCTGCAAAGTTCTTTGTTATTTTTTTCCAAAAAAATTATTAGTAAAATATCCCTGTGATGTCGACTGGACAGGTGCTCACTAATTGCATTATCTTAGACTGAATAAAGTCATAATATTTTTATTGACATCTGGGAAATTCGTAAATAGAAAAAAAAATTTGAGAAGTTATTCAAGAACCTTATTTCTTTTCATTTTATTGATCTCAGCGCAACTTAACTTATTTGAATGTCAACATTAGGCGATACATTCATATGACTATTACGCTTTGAGTGCTTAATGTTTGTAAACAAAGGCACTATTAACTGACCGGTTGGCTGAGTGGTTAGAGGTCCTAACTGCGGAACCGAGGGTCACGGATTCGATTCCCGCCCGGGACAAATATTTGTGTGCATGAACATGTCTACTTGTTCCGTGGCTGGGTGTAAAATATCTACATATGTATTATAAATTATATATATTATATTATATGATATTACTGTTGTATGTATTATAAATAAATAATTATATTTAAGTATGTATATCAGTTGTGTAGTACCCTATAATACAAGCATAATATTTGCTTACTTTGGGACTAGATGGCGCTGTGTGGAATGTGCTAGATATTAGTTATTGATGATATATTACTGGTAGTGATGAGACACTGACAACCAGGACAAGAAAAAGTGTTGATGAACTGGAACCCAGTTTTTATGATAATTCCTTTTAAGGTAATGTGCAATTTTCTCAAGTGGCGAAATAGACCGTGTGATTTGAATAAATTGATTGGTAAGGATTTTTTGTTTTTACTATTCTAAATTATTGTCGTCTATTTTTGTACTGATTTATGCCATGATTTATATAAAAGTGATATTTGATGTCGATTGTGGTGAACTAGTATAATTCCAACACAGTGAGTCATAGAACACAGACTAACCGATGTGTCTACAGCGAGGCTGGTCTATTTTAGCTACTCTCATAGCATAATGTCATACGGCATTCTGCTTTGGGAAAAAGTTACTTACATTCAAACAATATTTGTTCTGCAAAAAAGCGCTATTCGAGCTATATATAAATTAAAATCTAGAGTAAGTGTAAGGGCTTACTTTAGAGAAATGAATATTTTGACAGTCCATTGTTAGTACATTTATGAAAATATAAGTTATGTACATAAAAACTTAAATGCTTTCTCTAGTGTGGGTGATGGCCACAACTTAAATACAAGACATAAGCATATGTTATCAATTCCCAGGTTCAGACTCTCAAAGGTTAATAATTCTTTCATGGAAAATTGTATTCGTTTTTATAATGAAATTTCTAAAGAAATGTTGAACTTTAATTTTATTCAATTTGTAAAGCGAGTTACAGTCCAACTCATGAAAAAAGCTTACTATTGTATCAACGAGTATTTAAATAAGTGCGCGTGAACATCATTGTAATAAATTGTAAGTCATTTAAAAAAGAAAAAAAAACATGTGTACAATTCACACGTGGTAGGAGTGAAGCCTCCAAAAATTTTGGTTTTAAGATAATGAGAATGTAAAATTTCGGGAAAAGGATAATTGTAGGTTTTAGTAATGATAGATAAAGTTAGATAAATATTTTAAATTTTATTCGTTTATATTACATAGATTTATTCAGCCTCAGAGCTTACATTTTCGATAAATGATACAAGAGGCTTATGGTAACTAAAGTATAAAAAAATACGTTGCTTTTAATGTGGTCAATATATCTTTGGAATCCTGCGTCAATTACTGTTTTTAATCTTCTTGTTGATACAGTGCGACTGCTGCACATTTTCAAATTAAAGGCGTCCAAAAACACACTTCCTTCGGTGTATCTCAGTTTCTTCCCTTCCAGTTCCCGTTAGATCCAGAAAATTACAGAAGATGAGGCACTGATGAAGAAGAGATGATGATTAAACCTTTAAGGTTTCTCACAGAAACTTAAGTGAAACTTATATAAAATGTATAATTTGTCTTTGTTAGAAATATTAGACAAACAAACTGATTGTAATGACAATTAGAGCTCTAATCTTTGTACGTTCCCATTAAACATTTCATAAATGAATATTACATTTTCGTGCATAAGAAACCGAAATCCGGGTATTTAACTTAGCCGAATGTAATTTTGTGTTGGCGGTACACTAATTGAAACAGCGGCGCCACCACATCCCTAATTGGAAACGGATGACTGGAATAACGTACATATAATACTAGGATAAGAATCACATTAAAAGATTATCAGAGGCAATTAATTCGATTGTTTTTGTTATATCTATATATGTATAATAAGTTTATAAACATCTATAATATATCATCATCATCATCATCCTCAGCCCATTTTTACCCCACTGCAGGGGCTTAGGCCTCCCCCAGGGTGAGGAGGGGGGCTTGGAGTTTAAGTCCACCACGCTGCTCCACTGCGGGTCGGGAACTGTAACGACCGCCATCTATTGACAGCGTCCGGGACCGACTGCTTAACGTGCCCTCCGAAGCACGGTGTCAGTGATATATCGTTGAAAATAAATTATTCCTATACGTTTAATGCAGGATTCATTTATAATTCTTTTGGATCACAGGAAAATTTTACTAACAATTTTAGATCAGTAACTTTCGAGATGTTGAGTTTTAAATATATTTGAAAACTATATTTATAAAAGCTTTAAAGATGGATGATGTTATTTTCTTAATTTCTTGAACGTTTAAGGTTATGTGTGTTTCAGTCACGCCGTCAATCCCTAAGCAATGTGGTCAGCCATATGCAACAGATTATAGTACTTTAAACTGACAGTATATAAATACTTATGGCAGACAGCATCACTGTCAGACTAGTGCGCATGGACATTATTGTAACAGTTGTAAGTATATTAAATTAAAAAAAAAAATAAGAAATACATATATTTAAATAAAATAAAAAGGGAAGAGTTTCTTGCCGGTTCTTCTCCTTCTACCTTTTTGAACCAGTACCTAATCAATTCATTTTGACTTTCAATAAATATGCGTAAACATCATAATATATTGAATAAAAACTTTTTTAATTTTGAGTAATATTGGAGTTCTCAAAAGTGAGGGATCCTGGAATTTGGTTGGATAGTAAACTGCAATTTAAGTCGCACATTAAATAACGTGTCTGTCTAAACTAAATTTTAAGCTGCATTGGAAACGATATACGGGCTTCGCCCTTTTCTGAACTATAACTTGCGTAATAAAAACTACGTAGTTTATTGATATAATCCCATTTAGGCTTTGTAGATATAATTTATAGCCCACGCCTTTTCGAAAAATCTCAAAAAGCCGTTCAGCGTGTGCAAAACTCGTGCATTCGTTTTCAACAGCACATGCCGCGCAGAGCACGAATTACTCCCATAGTGACACAGCACTATTGAACAGACTGAACTTTAAGTGGACTGTGGCATTTTAACCTTTAGAATCTAGCTTATCTTGCACAAAAAATTTTTTGGGCGCCTCAAACTTGAGCCAAAACAGCATTGCAATAAACCTGGCCATGGTTTTGTCTTACAACGTAGCTGCCTTCAAAGGTTGCTTTCGTTATGCAGATTTTGATTTTCGTTATATCACATTTATATTTATCTAAACATAACTTACGAAGACGACATACAGCAATACGTAAACGGGTTAGGACGATAACAAACCAGATGGATCGAAAGGAGCTATCGTTTTGAGGTTCACCAGACGGCGCCACACGCAATATGAAGGCAGCCGTCAAAAGTTATTGGTGTCTATGGTTACCACCCCGTTATTTTTTGTTAGGCGCGGACCAATATTTATGATTTTAATTTTGGTAATCGCACTGAGATCAGTCCTAACATGTTAATTTGAACTGACCTCAGTTGCATTTTATTGACGATATTTGACTTTAACTGATTAAACTTCTCATTAATTAATCAAAGCGCGTTAGCCTCCATTGTGAGCTAAGTGAAAATGAGAACGCATACTCCGTTCTAGGCGACTTACAGATGAATGTTTGTTATTAAATACGTAATAATTTGTTAAAAATATTATAATTTTAAATTAAATTAAATATTATAAATTTAAATATATTCAGTAAATCGAATTTCAAGTCTATGAAGCCTATATGTGTATATTTAATTAAATGAAGTCTTAATATTCATGAATAAAACATTCAAAAACCAAAAGCTACCATTAACGGAGAACTGAGAAGGTTTACTCTGCGATTAAGAACTGAAAACTTTACGATGTCATTAATTTATAAGCTGAAAGTTGTAACGGTACTTTGCTGAGTTTTGTTTTAAATGGCGATAACGTAAAATGTCCAAAATTAGCGCGATAATTACCCTCTCACTATAATTAATATCTAACCATCCAGAAGGGAAATAGAAAAGTCATACAAAATCAGATGAAAATAGTTCACTTGCTACTGAAAGAACGGGTTATTTTAGGTATCTCCTTTGTGAAACCTAGATTTCACCATCTCTACTGAATAGCAGTATTATTGGCCAGTAACCTGTGATCTATTAAACATAATTTTTGTCTGTAGTTGCACAAAATATCTGCATATTAAGAAATGATATGAAACTGTTCTACTGCAAATAAAATTCATCGACAAAGAGCTCTAATATTTGAATGGAAAATCTCGGAATTGAAAATAGTGCGAAAGTCGGAATTTCGACACTAACTTAAGCACATAGTGACAAAAAAAAACCTTTTTATGGAACAAAACGCTGGCTATGCTTATGGATGATCCATTTAGGGTCCAGATCTCGCAAGAACAGTGCTAGTCATGGTCACATTTAACCGCTGACTTGGAAATCAGCAATTTTTTTTTCATTCTACACTGTTATAACTAAATTGTCCTGTGGACTAATCCTAAAGTAAATTATTCAGCAAGAAATGAAACAGAATGCATTTCTCTATTAGCTAAAGACCGAGGAATACTGAATTTTCAAGAGTTTTGTGCTGACTAAGTAAGTATATAAATGAAGATTTTAGAAAATTTGATTATCATTTCGTGATTTTTACGTGATATTACTGTTTTTTTTATCACTTAATTGCCCTCCGACCTTCCGTCGCCATTTCAAAACTGAAGTGTGAAGACCGCGATAAATTTGATCTCTTAATTATTTTTCCATTACCATATTAGCCCATTATGCTCTATTAATGCAAAGCTTAGGTTTCCTTTCGAGATGAGGGCGCCTGGAGCTTAATTCACTTGGCTGCTCCAGTGTTGATTGGTTAGTTCGGAAACCATACTAGTTATTAATAACTACAAACCAATATAACAACCAATTTCTTTTCGAGACAGCTAGGGTTTGAAATACTGAAAAAATTGTTAATTTAATATTTTTTAATTAGAGCCAATAACATTTGGGATCTTTTAGAAAATCGTACCATTGGCTATTGGCGTAAATAATATATAGAATATACTTTCTTTGTGTTTAGTCAAGTTAACCCTGGTAACTAGTGTTTATTCAAAATAAATGGTTTCAAAGACGGAACAAGGGATATCACTGTTGATTATTAAATAAACATAATCTTCACGTTAAGTGGATAATTAAAAATTCTTTATAACCGCACGATACATAAATTATGATCAGAGATATAAGGGGTGCACCGCGCTGGAGCCGACCCTCGACCCTGAAGATAATTTTCATAATAAAACATCCCTTTTCTCGGGCACTTTGCTGTAAATCAAGTTTTCCGGCCGTCCTTTCAATTTCCTGACCGCAACAATGTACCGCTAAAACGAGATTTTCATTAAATGTTGAAACAGCCGCATTAGCGCCAAGATATTTCGGTTCCCATTATAAATAACCCCTCACTTGGATATGAGAAATTTACTTATTAAAATTTTAATTTTCTCTAACCTAGTCCGTCGGTTAATCTGGAGTCGTTAGAGACTCTTGGCTGGGGAAATATCTACCTACTGCTTACAATATATCTAAATCTAACATAAGTTTATATGACAAGTGTAGAGCGTATAAATCTGGTGTTTATTAACTGCCCTTAAAAAACTACATCGAAATATTACCCTTATTATCTCTTTATTAAGAGGTATAAAGGTACCCTATAAAGCACGGTTTAATACATAATGGTGATAAAAGAGGTCATGGCTGATTATGTAAATAAAATAGGTATATAAAATGTTGTACGATTTCGAAGAAAGTGTTATTTTTTTTTTAAGTGAGAAAGATTATATACATTTGTATAAACCGTCATTCGTTTGCCCTACAGCAGCGCTTCCACTGTATTCTGTACACTGTATGTATTGATACTGATACCGGGTCTTGGTTGTTATATGTATGTGGTGTCATCGCTTGGTACCCAAAACACAAGCTAATGCTTAGTTTGGGGCCTAGACGCTGTTGTGATGTATACATTATTATTATAGTAATGATATTCGATGCATGGCGGTGCAGCCTAGCACCCAACTCTCAAATTATTGCATTTCTCAAGCACATGTGCCATTTTTTACTACCTCCGCAGAGGAATACCGCATAGTCCCACGATCTGTGACGTGGAAGCCAACATCTAGTGTATATCCTGGTTTGGCCACGAACACTTGGGGAAAGAAGACCTGAACGCGCTGTACTCACTCACGGCACCACGGAGTTTCTGCATATGCACATTGCAAGTTGGCGTGCTCTCACCGACCCCGTGTCACGAGTGTGACAGCTACGAACACGCGCCAAAGTATTGCTACTGACACTTTGGTGTGAGCGGTGTAATGGTGAGCTCTTTACTGAAGAGTGTTCACGTCCACGTGGCGAACCACAGCGTATGCTAACGCTACCTATCGGCCCGATCACTGCGAACGATTACACGCTGAAAAAAATGTTCATCATCTGTCGAGCAATGGATGACCGATATAATAAAAAACGAGAAATATGAATAGGAAAAAAATATGTATCACTGAAAATCCTGGTTCCTGTAACGTAAGTATGATGACGCGTAGTTTTTTATGCCTCGGTTTCTTCGTATTTATATAAATTCTGCATTCACTATAGTACTTTTCTCAGTGCGGTTTTTTTGACGCGAGGCATCCTCCCTCCGTCGCTTACCTGTGACAGCGTTTGTTTTTGCAGGAGTCGGACAGCGCCCACCTTAATACCACCGACGCAGTAATGGTCGCAGGTAACGACCGCCAGCACAGCCGACCGCCCAGACGTACGATCGCCGCAGTTGGTGCAAGTGACGCCTGTACAGAACTATGTGCAGGCAGCGACATATTTGAAAATTTTAAATTAGATGCTTGTAAAAGGTTTATTAAATATGTTTTTAAATGGGAAGCAAATGCGTTTATATGATTCAAAGCGAACACAAAGTGTATATATTTATAATAAATATATATTCAAATATATATAATATATATATATACTCAATATATAAATAATATATATATATATATAAATATTAAATCCACAAGGGCCAAGCAACGTGCAAAATCTAGTAATGAACATAAATAACTCAAACTTAATTCCATCATAAAAGCGAGAACGCCTAAAAAAATATATTTAATATTTCAAATTATATACATGCTCAGTAAATTGTCGTCGAATTCTTTTTATAGGTCATTAGATACGCAAAGAAAAGGCCTCGCCTCTAGGTGAGCGAAGCTGGTGAATATAAAGAATACGAAACGAAGCTCGCGGAGAACGCTGTCGATGGAAATGTATTCGATCGGAAAACACTCAGTCGAGAATCAAATAATAACGATCACTGCTTGTTATTTATTTTCACGTTACGTGCACCCCCGAAGCACACTTGACCGCGAAACGCTCGAATACGCCGAAGTCGGTGGCACTCGTAAACGAAAATCGAAACATTAAAATGTAAACGTTCAAACGTAAAGTATCCAAATACGTCAGAAAATATTAATCCATACGTGACGTTTACCCAAACATAATATATTTGGGATGAATGGTTTCTTTAGATCTTTTCCAAGTTACGGTGTAGGTAACACTCTTTTGAATTTAGGTTCAAATATGGTTCGAATATTGGTTTTATTACCTACAACTAAGAAATAAAAGAAAATGAAAGATCTCTTTCATGTTAATTTAGATACTTGTATATATGATTTGTGTCTAGAGTGACATACATTTCTTCTCACTTTAGCTACAAAGAATCTAACTGGGCATTTTTAATTTCATAATACTTTAATAGAGAAAGAGTACTTTCATTAGGTGGGGTGTCCCAGATATTATTATTATTTAGCATGAATAAAACTCTTATAAAATACTGATTGTTCTCTTTAAATAACTATAGATTTTTTAAATAGGTTGGGTACCAATACTTAAGAGTTACTACTCATGGATATTAAAATACATAGATCTATTATATTTAATCCAATGCTAAACATCCTACAAATAAGGGTGCAAATGTCGCGAATAGAAATAAATTAACATAGCAATCATTGCTCTGATGATGGAGCTAGAAGGTTTGTAACAGAACCCTTCAATGGCTACTAGTAAGTCTTCCAAGTTGCAGCTCATTAGATTTATTTATACAATGAAAAGTCATACCACTACGTGACGAGTGACGGAGCTGGAAGGTAGAAAGCTGAATCCATCATTCAATGGCTACTATTAAACTCACTGAGTTTTTTGTCTTCACGAGCACGCTTTTCATAGTACATGATCACGAGGGTTTCATGATGGCGTTGGAAGATGGATAACGGAAGCCAGCAATGGCTACTAGTAAACCCGACTACCGAATGTTTGTCTGCATGAACATGTTTATTTTCCGTGTCTGAGTGTAAAGTATGTATATCAGTTGTCTAGTAACCCATAAAGACAAGCATGAAACTTGCTTACTTTGGGACTAGATGGCGCTGTGTGGGATGTCCCATTTATTAATATTATTATAAATTATTAAATCCGCAGAGCTTAATTTCATTTGTTTTCACGAGTGTTTTTCACAGTAATATGTGCCGAAGGTCTGATGATTGAGTTAGATCATGAATTATAAACTCCATCAAAGGCTGCTAGTAAAATTTCCGAGTTTCAGCTCAATAGATTGGCCTTCGCGAGCTTTTCAGAGCACATTGTAAATGAAAAGGGATAGATGATGGAGCTGGTTTGTCTGTTTGTTTCTTTATTTATTCGGTACGAATTTCGCTATAGATTTTAAACGGACTTTTCGATGAGTTAGAGACTTGACATTTTGAACAGCTCAGAACTGGATCTTAATCTATTAACTTGATATCAATCATTCTCAATCAAATGTCCCTGTCATTCAAATGCTCGTGACCTTGGATCTAACCCAAATTGGTTAAGGTGTAGTGCCTATTGCCTGGGTTAAATTTCACAAACTCAGTCTTGCTTAATTTTTATTTAAGTATCTATAATTAATCATAATATTAACAGAATTAAAAAGTATTAAAAAAAATTCTCACCTATGAACACTCTACAATAATCTAGAAATCATAGAAAAAAAAATTAATATTATCGTTTTCAAATCGTAGTAGTTTTAAGATTTACCATTAATAAAAATTTGGTTTCAGTTTCTTTCGGCTATAAAGACCAGTTTATGTACAAAAATTATCATAAAATAAAAAGAAAGCAATTTTCAAAAACGAGTAAATACATTTCGGCCTAAACGAGTGCATTAATTCAAAGCTTCTACCATTAAATGTCACGTTTTCCCGGGATTTCGATACAAAGGACTTTGTTTTGGTCGAGCGGTGTTCCTAATTACGAGCTAACATCCGATTCAAATTCAACTACCGCAAGCTCTGAAAGATTCATCGCCCGCCACATTCGAGAATGTGTCTCGACACATATCGCTTTATTAGATTACTTCGCAGCTTTTCTTATACGACCGACGATTTATCGTTTCGTGGAAGCACCTAAAGTAAATACGGCGACGAAACGTAAATACAAATAAAAGTGCTCATAATTTATGTATTTCGAACATTAACAAATCCCGGCCAAAGTTTCACGAAAGCTCGACTGTCTGTGGAATGGTGAATCAAAAATGCTTTATTTGATTCGAGTGTTGGCTTCAATTTTGACGATAAAACGTTGTTAAGGAAAAATAATAATAATAATAAATAAAAAAATGTATAGGTATTAGTTAAAATTTTAATATTCTAAATATGAGTAAAAGATTGCGTACATTTAATTATTATTATTAATAATATCGATTAGGCGAATACTTATTCCTAAATTGAACTGAAATTTTAGTTATTTATTGAATGAAAATTTAATTTCAATTTAAGTAACAAAATATACGAAATACCTTATGGTAAATAAATTTGACAACAGCGTTTGATTTTAATAGAGTCAGAAATGTCACTTCACAGTATCTAAAAGGTCAAACGCAATTTCGCAGGAGTGAAGACCGGCGCACGGGGACCTCGTGGACTGAAACTCGCCATCTTGCACCACCTAGCTATAGTATAAGTGGTTACACGGTAAACGCAAGAAGGCTTCTAGTCAATTCACACTTTTATACGAAATACAAATATAGATCTTATTATGTAATTAAATTTTCTAATTTTTAATATGACAGGTAGATAACAATGTTTATTATGCGTTCTGTACTTTTTATATAAAAATTACTTTATATAGCATAGTTAGAAATGTATAAATATAATGGGATATATTTATGAGGTGCTTAGATAAGAGCTGCTTAACTCAAGTTCGAGAGAATGGTGGACCCGAACTACAAATAAACGCGGTAGAATGCAGATTCGAAAACAGAATATAAAAAAGATGACCGAAAAAGAGGTTTAGTTACTCAATGCTTATGCCTGGTTCTCACGAGACGAGTTTAGTCGGCCGACTTCATACATTCAACGAGTGAAACGACAAAAGTTGACAGACTTGCGTTCATATGCTCGAAAACGATTTGAAAATGATCAGTGATTTCAAGGTGTTTTCGCTTGATACCCATAACACAAGCTAATGCTTAGTTTGAGGCCTAGACGTCGTAGCAATGTACCTATGCGTTGTCAAGAAATAGTTTAAAAAAAGATGGCGACGTCAGGAGTAATACATGCTACATACATAATAAACGGCAATCATGGGCTTGGTATAAGTCCAAAAACACTAATGTTTGTGTTTCAGACCATTTAATTGATGATTTAGGGGCCATTTTCACAAATAGTTAAAATACGCACGTTGTGTCTGTGAATTGAAAGCGACTAGTTGAAACATAGTGTCGTGATAGCCCAAAGCGCAACGAACCTGTCTCAAGTTTATAAGGCCCCATAGGGCCATGGTTTGAATCCGGGCGTGTACCAATGAGTTTTTCTGACTTAAGTATCACTGACTGACTATCACTGACTCCGTGCTGGGAGAGCACGTTAAGTTAGTCGGTCCCGGACGCTGTCAATAGATGGCGGCCGTTACAGTCCCCAACCCGCAGTGGAACAGCGTGGTGAATTTAAGCTCCAAACCCGCCCTCACCCTGGGGGAGGCCTAAGCCCCTGCAGTGGAGTACAATGGGCTGATGATGAGTTGAAACATGGTTGAAACGCCGTTCACACGATAAGATTCGCGCGATGACAAGCGACCAAAGTTGGCCGGCACCAACCTTATTCGATTCAATAAAATAGTCGATCAACTTTTTTGATTGTAAGTTCTCACGTTTCAAATCGCTTTGAATTTCTAGTTGATCAACTAAAATCGCCTCGTGAGAACATAGTTTTAGATCTATAGAGGTTTAATACATACAGAATCCCACAGTAAAATTACAACACTTAAATTCTAAATAAATTTGGCTTCGTTTGTGGGTCTAATACGATAAATTGCAAAAAACTATACATATTATTTTTACGCCAAAAAATACCCACACAATAATTGAATAAAGAATACAACATTTCAATGAAATATTATTTTATTTCACCCGAAACCGCCGCAACGTTTCAAAATAGACATAGAATTCCTTTTTTCACGAACGATAACTAGTATTACCATAAATTCGAATGCCTAAAAACGAATAATGGTAAATTGCTTATTCACTGAACGTTTAAGTGTCATTAAATTTACATAATTGTAGTTTATTTTGTGCGTTGTTGAACGTACACGTATACCTGCCACCTGAGCATCTAGAAACTTCTAATCATACAAGTAGGAATAATATAATATAAAATAATTATTACTACTTATTTGCTTCTTATACTGCTTTAGGATTTCTACCAGGCGACCAGGGTGCGTTCTTAGAAAATTTTGAGTTAATCCAAAACTCTTTAAAATCAGATGTGGGGTCGCTATCGTGTTAGTGTAGTCATCATCATCATCATCATCAGCCCGTGTCTCGCCACTGCAGGATATAGGCCTCTCCCAAGGTTCGCCACCACACACGGTCCTCTGCCCTTCGCATCCAACTACCCCCGGTATGATGGTTCAGGTCATCTGTCCACCTGGCCGGGGGGCGTCCAACGCAACGTTAGTGTAGTAATAAATTTTAAATACTTCGAAACTTTTAAGACGTTCTTATTGGGACTGTCTAATTGGGCAATATGTTTGTTGAATGACGAAAAAAATATTAAATTAATAAATCCACCGTCGCTTTGGACGCCTTTCAGTACGTAAGATTACATAGCTAAAAGGCTAATGAAGTAGCAGAGACACTCATTTTGTAACAATTAAGAAGTTTTTGTAAGTTAATTGGTCAAAAGGTCATAACGAGTCTATTAAAATTAAACATCATTGGCCGGGGGCACAGAATTAATAGTCTTGTTCTCTACAAAGCTCAAAAGCCCTGCGCTCTGCTTCAGTATTTTTTGATTTTAATCAATAATAATATTTGGAACATCCCACACAGCGCCATCTAGTCTCAAAGTAAGCAAGTTTTATCTTTTTATTACAAGCTACTAGACAACTAGTATACATACTTAAATATTGTTTTATAATATATACAAATATTGATACTTTTTACACCCAAACATGTTTATGCACACAAATATTTATCCTGGGCGAGAATCGAACCCGCGATCCTTGGCTCCGCTGTTAGGGTCTCTAACCCCTCGGCCACTCGGTCAGTCATTTTATACAATGTTTGAAAATATTTGATTGCATTCGATGGCACGCTTTAAACAATAATGTCGTCATGTGGAATTCCAATGAACAACAACCGAATGACAAACGGCATACGCAAATAAGTTTACCAATCGTTCATCCAAACACGCACACACGTAATATATGTGTGTTTACTGAAAACATAAAGTGTACGTATGTATCCGAATGAAGGAACAATAAAAACGTGCGCAAAACAATTGCTATTATTCTTTATTATTACAGTCCAGGTGTGCAGGGGTGAAATATTGTCGGATCGCATCGTTTATGTGGTCCCGACGCCGCCGTTTCGTGGCGGGTAGTTTAGGCCGTTTAGTGACCTGTGCTTTGGCTACACACAACCAAAACCGAGGTTAAGTTTTTGTAAACGGTAATTTAACTAACTGCAGGTGTACCAATTACGATGCATAGTCATCATAAAACCGTCACGCGATGTCACGTTAATTTACTTGCGCGTAGCGTGTAAAGTCTATATGTTTCTAACATCATTGAGTGTGTTTGTTTGTGATGAGATCTGAGCTAGAGACAGAATATTTTTTATTCAACTTAACTAAAGTTATCGCAGTGGATTCCACGGAGCTTTTCCCTGAAAAATTAAATTTTATCAAGTAATTACGTCGAAACTGAACTGTCAATTTTACCGATTAAGACAATAGCGTCCAATTAAATTTATTGATAAGCGTATAGGATAGTTGCTTCCGGAGTCCCTAGTCAGACTATTAATAAAACAGAAGGGAGAATAACAATTCTAATTAGATTTACTGCTTAGTACGACATCATACGACATTGACGACCGCTTAGCCTAGTGGGCAGCGACTCTGCCTGCGAAGCTGGAGGTCCCGGGTTCGAATCCCAGGTCGGGTCAGTATTTATATGATGAATATTAATACTGGCACCGGGTCTTGGTTGTTATATGTATGTGGTGTCTTCGCTTGGTACCCAAAATACAAGTTAATGCTTAGTTTGGGAGCTAGACGTTGTTGTGATTGTGTGTGTTATTATTATTATTATTATTATTATTATTATTATCAACAAAATTAACCTATCTCAGCACAAAGCTGGCAAAAACTTCATTTATTATTATTATTATTTATGAATGCGGCCAAACCTGACCGAAGATGTGCCGCGTATCTCCGGTTGTCTCATTTGACCGGCTCACTCGGTAAAGCCGCTAAAGAGTGGATGTTTGAGCACGTCCTAAATTTTATTCTAATTTGGAATTTACTTTTATTTAAATTTAAAATTCAATTTAAATTAAACTAAAATTATCAACCATAAAATTACTATAAGTAAATTCTAATTATAAAAATTTTAATTTTAACGTAATTACGCAAGGTTACTATCGAAATGCGTAGATATAAAATACTGAATACAAAATAAACAGGAAACGTCACGTTAAAAAACAAGTAAGTGAAATTGTCTTTATCAATCTACGTAGTATTGAAACATAAAAAATGGTAAGAAATTTTAAACGGCTCTTTCAGCATATAGTAGGTACGTACGCGCATTATTAAAATTACCAGGCGAAAGCGCACAGACAGACATAGAAAACATTATTGTAATATTATAATTTAATATTGTATCGCAAGTGTTTCTGTTTACGAATTTAAAGCTTGTTAAGTTTATCAGGAAAAATTTGAATCTATACTCATCCATAGTATCTCCAACTGCACGCAAAATTTGTTAAAATTTCAACAAAATCAATTTTCACAACAGGTCCTCACTCTATAATGATCAAAATATCAATAGCAAATTGTCTGAAAAACATGTACCTACAATACAAACTTATTCATAGAAAAATGTAAAAAGTCCTAATTAACTGAAATTACAATTATTGTACCGTACCGTAGAATATATAATAGATATTACCTATACCTACAATAGTACAGAGATGAATTAAAATTAAAATAACAAATATTTAATTTAAGCAATGTAGTGAACAAAAATTGTGATTATAAAATTATTTTTTACATTACTTTGGAAAAGCTCCTTGTGCAAAGACGTTGTCATACTCCAACACGATGTTATATTAGTAATATGAAGGTAATATCTGAAACTTTATCTAAATTTTTTGTTACTTAACTAATATATTTGTAAAATTGTGTATATAAATAAATCACTTTATACATAAATACTGTTTAAATTAATAAATTATAATTTTATTATCATAATTAAAATAGTAGTCGGTTTGGCAGTGAAAATTAGGACTTGGAATTTTAACCAAGAGGCGTGCCAGCAATAAAGCCGTAGGGGAAGCTAATCTGTATAAATTTACAGCAAAATTTGCGGCATTTAGGTAACCATTCCTACAATACCTATTTACGCTAAATTGACCTATTTACCTATTTATTGAATAAATTCAAACGTCATTATTATCCGTATCAACTATTTTTTCTGTGATTTTAAAAACTTCCTCCACAGGAATAAAATTAAGTTCCCGAAAACTATTTAAAATCGCCTTCACAAAACTAGTTAAGGCCTGCTTCCCAGAGTTCCTATTACAGTAGGATTCATGATCTCCGTATCCAAATATGAGTAGATAATAGGCGGTAATCATTTGGCGGTAATAAAAATGTTTATCAGGTCGTTTTCATGGAAGAGTGTAATTCGGTTATATTTCCAAAATTATGTTGGTAGACAAAAAGTAGTGTTGTCAAAAGATGAAAGATCGCTTGGGGCATCGTATGATACCAAATTTTTTTAAATCAGTCTCGTAACTTTTTCGGAAAATCGAAAATGGTGAAAAAAGACGAAATTTCCCGATTTATCGGACGAAAAGTCGATCATTTCGAAAACAAAAGCCAATAGCAAAAAAATGAAAAAGAAAACTTCAGAGGCAGATAGATTGTACACCGTTAGAAAAAAGAAATTTTGGAATCGGTCGAAAACTGTGGTCTGCGCAGGTACCCTTTTCGTTGAACGATTATCAGACCTCAGAGAGTAATAATAATAATAATAATAACACACACAATCACAACAACGTCTAGGTCCCAAACTAAGCATTAGCTTGTATTTTGGGTACCAAGCGAAAACACCACATACATATAACAACCAACACCCGGTGCCAGTATTAATATTCATCATATAAATACTGACCCGACCTGGGATTCGAACCCGGGACCTCCAGCTTCGCAGGCAGGGTCGCTGCCCACTAGGCTAAGCGGTCGTCAAAGTGAGTGAGATTCAGCTATATTTCAGAAAGTTATAAACGTAGACGAATGACAGTAGTTTCAAAAGATGAAAGAGCTCGTCGGGCATCGTATGGTATTAAATTCTTGAAAATTAATTTTTGACTTATTTTGAAAAATATAATAAAATTGTTCAACAAAAATGTGTTATAAGTTTTTATTTTCGATGTTCAATTTCAATGTCCTCCGATAGTTGCGAGAATCGCGAAATCTATAGATTTTTTTATTTCAAACTAATTAACATATTTTATTTATTTATTACTAATTATATATCATTACTAGCGCCCGTATATGACTCCACTCGCATGGGATTACATAGCTGATGTAATAGCAGAACTCAGCATAAACAAATTTTCATGGCAATCCGATAATTCATTCTCTTGGGAAATTTAAAGTTCACTATAGAGAAGAATCTGGCTTTCAGTAGCAAAACATTACAAAAACATAAGTAGAACAACAATAACAAGCCTTCATGAACGATAGCTGTTCGTAAATACTGACGCTCACTAACGTAACATTAGGAAGAAAACTAAATACTTTGAACCGACACGTGAAACCTTAATGCACCTGGAAGAGCACAGTTCTAAGCTGCGAGACCTCTATTACAAATAAGGAAGCACTCATTCCATTTTCCACCAAGAAAGCGTATTTCCAAGAAAGGCTTTCGCGATTTACTCAGCATTTAACTTTGTATTACTTCATAAAATGAGTTATAATAAAATGCATGTTGTTGGTAAAACAAATCCAAATAGCAATAGACTGGATAAAGTTAGATTGTATATTTCTACGGCTTAGAGACGAAACTCCCCCGAAAGGAGGTGGATTTGCCGCTGAAACTAGAAAGGATTTATTGTTCCAATTTTCTTAAGTCTCTCGTTGTAAGTTTTTCATTTCCATTCGCGCGGTATACATTTTAAACGGGCAGTATTAAGAATGAATTATCATTTCCAATGAGTTTCCTTGATTCAATTTTAAAGTAGTTCCAGCTCAATCTTTATTTTGTTTCGTAAACTTTTTTATGTCTCCGGGACGCTCGAGTTTGTACTCGCATAAAAGTTATTTAAAAAAAGAACGAGTTTCGCTATTAGATTATTCAAAATTTCCCGCTATGTTGGAAAATGAATGGTTTTTTTTAAATATTTTCATAAGAGTACAAATTGACTATAAACCCTCTTCTCCGTTTACCGTCTAACCACTAACACTATAGCTAGCTGGTGTAAGATGGGTTGCCCAAGTTTCCCCCGAGAAATCCCCGCGCGCCGGTTTCACCCCCCCAAATCGCGTAATGTCACTTAAATACTGTGAACTGACATTTATGACACTTATGTCGTGATAGCCCAGAGCGCAACGAACCTGTCTGAAATTTATAAGGCCCCATAGGGCCATGGTTCGAATCCGGGCGTGTACCAATGAGTTTTTCTGAATTAAGTACACAATATCACTGACACCGTGCTTCGGAGGGCACGTTAAGCAGTCGGTCCCGGACGCTGTCAATAGATGGCGGTCGTTACAGTTCCCAACCCGCAGTGGAGCAGCGTGGTGGACTTAAGCTCCAAGCCCCCCTCCTCACCCTAAGGCCTAAACCCCTGCAAACCCCTGAGGCCTAAACCCCTGCAGTGGGGTAAAAATGGGCTGATGATGATGATGATGATGATGATGATGACATTTATGACTCTATTAAAATCAAACGCTCCTGTCAAATTAAATTACTCTCTGAATATTTTGTATTTTAATAAAGTTATTTATTATAATATATTTTTACTATTTTATGGATAACTTTTGATGTCAAGACATCTGTGTTTTTTTAATAATAATAGAATAAAAGTTGAACCACAGTAACAGCATACCATAAATGGCGCCAGAGGTGACTGGGCACTCCACAATTGAGACGTTGTTGTGGGCAATATTTGTTATTTATTGCTCTTACACATTTATAAGTCATCCTTTTCAGACTATTACAAGGATATATTGCTACAATTTAAGCCTACATTTCAGATGAAACCCTCTACAGAAATCTTATTTTCTTATTTCGTCACCAAAACCTTGAAATATTTTTCATATACACAATAATAAAGAATTATATTTTAGGTATACTATAAAAATAGCGCTTGCTTATCGTTTAATTGTTACTGTAAAGTGTTAAAATTTATTAAACGGGATAGATTAAAGATTGGCAGATTAAATAGACACTATTTTTCTGGACCTTTGCTATATTTATATTATCAATCGTGCTTTGTATGTGGGCAATCTCTGACTTCAGATTCCTGTAATAATTTTCTTATTAACATGATGTAATCTTAAATTACACCTAATTGAAGTAATGAATTGCCCCTCTTCACTCGAAATTTGAGATCTGACCGACGTGTGTGAGTGAAGTGACACTTATTGGGTAATGATTAGATTTTAATATTTATAATGCCTATAAGTTTTAGCCGTGATTTCGTGACCATATTTTCCCGTTTCTTCTTTTAGTCATTTCTTCCACTTTTTCGTTCCACTGCACCAGGAAAAATGTTCTTTGAATATTATGATTGGCCATCAGAAGGGAAATATGAAGAACACAGCGTTGTTTATGGCTTGTTTTATCCTTGTAACGAAATTATGCTGGCGCGTTATTAACCGACTTCGAAAAGGGGGGTTCCATGTTCGTTTGTACGTATGTTTTTTATAATTTATTTATTTAAATTGTGAACCGATTTGGAATATTCTTTTTTGGTTGAAAGGTTGTACTCCTGAGGTGGTTCCGTTAGCACTAAATTAGGATCTGATGATGAGATCCCATGGAAATTGAGGGATACCTTTAATTAATAGTATAGGCGAGCACCATGTTTTAAGTGCTATATTTTTCGCACTCAAAAAATATTAATTATCCCATTATTTTCATTACTTTTTATTATTTTTATTTCGATTATTCATTATTCCACTAATAATGATTCATCATAATATTTACAGAACACTTTTCTCGATGTGTTTATTCAGCTTATAAGTTATTTATATTAATTGCTTTGTAGATATATCTGATAAAAATATAATTTAAAGTATTTAAGAAAAAAAATTTAATCACCAAATAATGACTATTATACAAAATGATTGAATTCCGAGAGATTTATTTAATTATTTATTTATTGTGAGAAAACTAACAGCGGCTATGAGATATACTATATAAGGTAGAGTTGTATTTATACGCTGGCTAAGTATTTGGTTATTGTTGGACATTTCGAGCGTGAAAATTTGTTTAAACGAGATTCGATAACGTATACCTACTGGAAATAATCGCATGATGCATTCACTCGTTATTGAATAGCTTTTCCGAGTTTAATATCGCGTGATGAACTATCGTCAGCCACATGATCTGATATTAGCTGTAACGACGTTAACACGAACCCCATAGATTATAAGGTAATGATTCAAATATTAATGAAATGCTACGTATTAGAAAATTTGTTTTATAAATGAATACATATCAAAATATAAATCTTTCAAAGTACACACTCTATTATGTCGAAAGGAAACGTAAAATTACGAAAATGTGTTTTAAGCTCAAATAACTGAACACAAGGTTATGCTTTTATTTTAGACTCACGGAATATTGTATGTTTATGTAAATTTATATTTTTGCTTTTCTTTTTTAGGGTTCCATAGCTAAACGGCAAAAACCGGAATCCTTATGATTTCATCCTGCCCAACTGTGTGTCTATCTGTCCGTTTATCGCAGCTATTTTATTCGGAGGTTATTGACTGTATATATACATGAAATTTGGAAAGTAGACGTACTCTATGAACTGTTATGCGATGGTGTGTCGGAATTACGAAAAACAGTTTTTTAGGTTGTGTGGAACTGAAAAAAGAAAAATAATAATTTCAGTGCACATTAACGCGTGGAGTATACTCACTAGATAGGTCTTTCATCATCATCATCATCATCAGCCCGTGTCTCTCCACTGCAGGATATAGGCCTCTCCCAAGGCTCGCCACCACACACGGTCCTAAAATGCAATTAAAGTTTAAAAATAACTTTATTTATTTAAGTCAATGTAGTCGTTGAGATATCCTCCTATTTTTCCTACCCCTTGAACTTTCCAACTGAGGGGTGAAAATTTTGAAAAAAAAGTACTTGCTTCTTAACAATTATTTAAGTACTTGATTTCAATAAATTTACTGTATTTCTTTCGCATAAATTCACAAAAAATCGCTTTGAATCATCAAAACATTGATGTGCAAAGTGTTCAAATTTTTCATACATTATTAATCTATTAATATTTGTAACCCAACTGAAGTGCTTGACGTCAGAAAAATCGTATTGGGGTATATAGAAACCACACCACAGAGATATAATTTCGTCGTTGGATATAAGTCGGATAGATGGATTTATCAAGTAAATGAATATGCAGTAGCGCCGTCCTAAGCAAGATATGAGTGCTGATATCGGCCAGGTATAAGTTTCCACTATGTATCCAGCTAAACCCGTACACTATGTATCCGAGCCGAATCAGAAGTACATGGTCGTGGATGTAACAGTTATCTACGATTTTTAAAAACCCTCGGCAGCTCGCACCTTGTTCTTGACAAGAACTGTATTTGAATACTTCATCCGAACCGTGAAGGTTTGAATTTGACGATAGTGTGCTATGGTCTCGTGATAGCCCAGACCGCAATGAACCTGTCTCAAATTTATAAGGCCATAGGGCCATGGTTCGAATCCGGGCGTGTACCAATGAGTTTTTCTGACTTAAGTACATTAACTATCACTGACTCCGTGCCTCGGAGAGCACGGTAAGCAGTCGGTCCCGGACGCTGTCAATAGATGGCGGTCTTTACAATTCCTAACCCGCAGTAGAGTAGCGTGGTGGATTTAAGCTCCAAACCCCCTCCTCACCCTGAGGGAGACCTAAGCCCCTTCAGTGGGGTAAAATGGGCTGATGATGATGATGTGCTATTATGTGGTTATACTTATGTTATCCAAGAGCATTTATGCGTCAGTTTTCAACCAGAAATTGTATTCAATATAATGGTCCTGAGTGAAAGGTCTTTCGTTTCAAGGGTATATATATGCTGCGGCCATATCTCAGAATTTATCATTTTATGATGTGTTCGACTTTAACAATGTTCATTTTCTGGGTGGCTCTTCGCTCCACTCGTTTCGCTCCCCGTATTAACAAACAAACTTAACCTAACCTTATCTATCAATTTAGAAATTGTGGACCATCAAGCAATTTTGGCCGAATTTCGAATAAATTCGAAAGCGAGCACAGCATGGAATGACCAATTCTGTGATCTGACCGCGACATATAAATCACCACGATTCACGTGGGCCGATTTTATGGAACATTTTTTTATCATTTTGTTATACTACTCGTTGAGTCCATTAGCACCTAACTCTAAGATATAAAGAAAACTTGACTTAAAGCAAGTTCTATGTCAAAAGCTTAAAGATTATTTAAGCTTGCACGAACAAAGGTGTATTTTCGTTAAATATCTAAACATCGAAATAAGGAATTCGAAGGAACGCAATTTCTCAAACGTCGCCGCGTTACAATCTAGGTAGACGGCAGGCGAGTCGGAGCTACGTTGGTTCCGGCGTTGTGGCGCATCGTAGGAAATTCATACTGACAGCCGGAAGGGCTTGATGAATAGTGCGAGATCCGATTAATTGGGAAAAGCTGTTAGTAGAGCAATAACGGGTAAATACATTCCCGTGTCAACATTGTCTTGCAGTCGACGGGCCCCTTAATTGTAGTCTACATTTACCTCGTGGAGGTGTATAGCGGATTATGTTTTTAACGTTGCGAACGCAAAATCAAACGAATCGAACTGCTGCGGTTAGGTAGTGTTTGTATGCTCACCCCTATATAGTGTCAAGGTTTCAGTCAAATAATTTTACTTCAGGTTTTTCTCTCATAAACATTTATATGCTTATAAATCATCACCAGTGTATTGTAAATTTAAGTGCACTAATCATACTTAGTCTGCCATTTACAATTACACAGATATTATTAGATTGTAAAAGATATCTCAGTCGATTTGCCATCTATTGCTATTGCAAAGAAAAAAGCTTAAGTAAAAAAAGTTTTTTTTTTCAAACAGACTTTTTTTTTTAAAAACAGTGTACTGAAAAATAAAAATATTTATCAATGTTTGAAGCTTACAAGTATAGTTATTAAAATAAGTAATATATATTTTGAAAGTCAGCTCTATTTCAAATAGAAAGTTTCAATACCTATTTGTGCACCTACTTACATGCGAAATTTCATTCAAATAAGGAAATGTAAAAACTAAGAGGGTAAATAATAGATCGGTAATCCGTGTTTGTTTTTGACCCTGTAACCCTAAAAAGTATAACATGTCAAAAAATACATTTACCTGCTCACAATAAAAATTTCGAAAATTTCCTCAATTCTACACTTTGTAATTTTTTTTTTTTTAATATTGGACACTTTGTTGTAATTCAAAAATAAAGCTAAAGAAGTATATTTTTAGGGACCGTACTCGAGATATGTTTCATATGAACAGAGGGAGAGCGTTTGACGCAACTAAGATGGATCACGAGTAAACACGATGTAGTCACAAACTGTTACAGCTCGCACCAAACTTCTAGTTTGGCGCACAGACGTCATAGAAAATCTAAACTCCATTTCGCTGAACAACCAATAAAACACTGTAATGGCGGCCACGTTAATATGTGTCAGTAGATACTTTAAAGCCTGTTGGTAGTCGGTCGACTTACTACTCACTATGGTATGAGTGTGTGTATATGTGTATTCCTACATAGAGTTACTAGGGGCGCATCGATGTTAGTTCGCGAGGCTACGTCCGGATATGTTCATGGTTTGGCGCAAGCTGCGTTTAGAAGGGAATGGCGCCGCAGTAACAAAATGGGTATCAGAGGGGCGAGAGAGGCCCCACACCTGAACAAAACGCTTCCGCGTCAACTTCAGAGTGCACTAGAAGTTTGACGCGAGATGTACCTCTGGGCATGTTTATTCGACGAGGACGATGTGCGTGCTCGTTTATCTAAGGTCGTTTTGCACAGGCACATTTAAATTGCATCTTGAGCTATCTTTATCTGACGAGTGTGTTTCTCACATTTTCCATCAGCCCTTTTTATACCCCATTGCAGGGGCTTAGGCCTCGCCTCAAGATGAGGGGGCTTGGAGCTTAAATCCACCGCGCTGCGGGTTGCGGATTGTAACGACCGTCATCTATTGACAGCAACCGGGACCGACTGCTTAACGTGCTCTCCGAGGCACGGAGTCAGTGACGTAACAGTTAATGTCCTTAAGTCAGAAAAACTCATTGGTATACATCCGCGGATTCAAACCACGGCCACATGGCCTTATGGATTTTAAACAGGTTCAAAGACATAAAATTATAAAAAATATCATGTGATAACAACTTTATTTTCTCACAAGAATAGTACAATATAAATATATATTTATTATAATTATTATATTATTCTATCGCGCTATTCTACCCCTTAATACCCTTTAATAACCCCTTAATAGCCCAAGCATAGACATTACCTAATTAACTTACATTTTTTCCATTTTAGGAAATTATTGATTGTTAAAAGATAATTACATGTCAAAATAAAAAGGCAGTCCCGATTTTAATTCCATAAAAGTATTTTTAATTAAACTCACTATAAATGATTGAATTTCGGTAGCTAAGCGATTGATTTCTTATTAGGTACTTAAATATAATTTTCAAAGCTAATCTGCTATACTCAAATAAAACTATATTAATTTTGAAATAAAATCTTCCAACATAATTTTATTAAATAGTAATAAAACAATTTTGATGTTAGATCGTAAATCGTAATAAAATTATTTTACTGAGTAGTATATATAGCGTTTAACATGAGACGAATATTAAACATAATTAATCTGAATGTTAATGAGAGAATAAATTTGATTCGTCTGAAATAAGTTTTCAAAATGTAGTCTTTATTAACTTAATTCAAACAAGACTCGCGTGTCACGCGTGAAGCTAATTAAAGTTCTTAATTTCTGAGTACATTACTGTAAAAGTGAATTATGTGTGCGAGCCGACAACTTACTTAGCCGGTATAACGCCTTTGAGATTACTTTACACGTTAATTTAATTATGCAAGGGTCTCTGGTTCGGATCCCGGTCGGTGCAAAATCTTGAGAAAGTTGACTGAAGTGTCATAATTTCGTAGTAGTATATGTTGGAATTCCATTCCATTTCATCAGCCCTTTTTATACCCCACTGCAAGGGCTTAGGCTTCCCCTCCCCAAGATGAGGGTGCTTGGAGCTTGAATCCACCACGCTGCTCCAATGCGGATTGGCGTATTGTAACGACGGCTATATATATTGACAGCAATCGGGACCGACTGCTCAACGTGCTCTCCAAGGCACGGAGTCAGTGAAAGTTTAATGTACTTAAGTCAGAAAAAACTCATTGGTTCACGCCCAGATTGGGACCACTACCTCGTGGCCTTATAGATTTGAAAGAGGTTCGCTGCGCTCGGGCTATCACGACACACTTCGACACATTTCAAATAGGGATAACCTATTTTATATTGGAAAAGCGTAAGGGTATAAACATTAGTTTTCTATCTGTATGGAATGCACGCCATAGTTGACACACACAGTGCACCGCATCTTTATATTAAATCAGTAAAAGAAATTGTTATCATTATAACCTTTATCATTCAAGGACATTTCAGAATTGACTCTTAATTAAATTATTAATGAAAATTTCGACGTAATTAATAGCTATTTGAATACGTTTTCAGTACTTGGAATAAATTAGTACGTAATTTCCATTAATTTATCAAAGCTAACATTAATAAATTCAAAAATACAAAGTTTTTGATTGCTTATTACGAGCCCGTTATGAGTTAACAACATCGAGATAAATGTTTTCTCTAAAAATATCTGCTTAGAGAAATTATTATTATATTATATTAGTATGTACTTGTAAATTACTTGTAGATTATGAATAAAAATAATCTAAGTTGATTATGAATCGTGCTGTATCAAATACAATTTCGGGCTGCAGCAAATGCAGTGTGTTGTCGCCTTTAAAATTTAATCCAGGTCTCAACTGAAGATGTAAATGTGTGAAAGCTCACCAACTCTATCTAGTGACAAATGCTGTCACAGCTATAAAGCGCTTTCATGCGCTAACTTTCTATTACAAATTCTATTAAACTATGAACCGGATCTTGTAAATGAAGCCAAGTTAGATTTCGTATATGCAGTATCTTTAGTTTGAACTAACGCTTACTAAGAGCTTAGCAATTCGAAGTAATCAGGTTTTAATTGCATAGTTTAAGACAGTGTTTTACTAAAAATAATTGTATATTAAATAGCATATTCAATGAATTTAGCTTCATGAGGACATAGGTTTTCTCGAATATTCCACGTTAAGGCGAATTTCAATTTTTAAGGTGCATAAATATAAAATATAGCCGCGCCACGTTGCTTTTAAAGGTTTAACAACAGTATCATTAGCGGAATTAAGCAGTTCCACGATCTTTAAAAAGCTTTTCTCTGCCAATTGCCGTTCCTTTTTTTAATTATTGGTCTTTTATATTTTTATTTTGGTTTCTTTTTTTTAAACAGAGCTTTTTGCATTCCTGTCTGTGTTTTCAGGACGTAATGTATACGACGTGACATTGAAAGTTAATATGAATTAAATTCGTTTATTATAATCTATTATATTATTGTTTCTATAACAACAATATAACGGTTATAATACACGAATTTATTATTCTCAGTAAGTGAGGACATATAGAAAATCTTATTTGGCTTCTTCAGTATTATTTGCGTCCATGTGTACATCATTGCACAGACTATGTAAAATTGTAATCTAATAGAAGCCGAAGGTACATTGAATCATACTAATAAACAAATAAACGACAGATCTACGTATAGGTACAAATTTAATATTTCAATAGTAAAGCATCTACTTTTAAAAATTAGAAATAGACCGAATTTTTACCATAATTTTCTAGCATTTTACAAAAAAAAAAAAATTCGGAGAATCCTTTAGAATACAAATAAAGTATAGATGATCAACCGAAATTACTTAATACATACATTTCAATTTAAATTATTAACTTAAATTTTGGTATTTTAAAGCATTTATTTATATATTCTCAACTGTGCTGGGTGTTTAACACAAAAAAGGCCTTTTTAAAGTCGTTTCTTATCTTAAAACCATTACTTGTAAGTATCACTCGTTTTTAATATATTGAAGTGGTTTTAATTAAGTTCAACAATAAAAAAGAAGAAAGAAAGTGAAGTTATTTTTAGGGTGCCGTACCAAAGGGTAAAGAAAGGCACCTTATTACTAAGACTCCGCTGCCCGTCCGTCTGTCTGTCTGGCTGTCCGTCTGTCACCAGGCTGTATCTCATGAACCGTGATAGTTAGACAGTTGAAATTTCGACATATTGATGTATTACTGTTTCCGCTACAACAAAAAAGACTAAAAAACTAAATAAAATAAATGTTTAAGGCGTCTTCCATACAAAAAACGTGATTTATTTGTAATTGTATGCTGGTATGGAACCCTTTGTGTGCGAGCCCGACTTGCACTTGGCCGGCTTTTTAAAGGTAATATGAACCGTAATATATTTAAATTTTATTGTATATTTTCTTGAAGTAATTAATAATAATCTTCTTTTATTGGCCTAGCTTCTTAAAAAGTTTTACCCTTCGCCACTGAATCCTATTTTATACGTGATCCGAAACGCACTTGACTGGTTTTGACCGTTGTCTCCTTTTTTGCCAGTGAAACTACAAAAGCTTTCAAAGCTGTGTTACATATTTTTAATTACTTTATTTAATGATTTAATACATTAAACTGTATTTATATTATTGTGATACGATATCACTGTTACTAAACGATGTCAAAAGAACAATAAACTATTAGGATATATGTATACACCGATGATAAAATACAAATACACATATTTTATAATATGTATACGTAGCCATATTTAACTTCGGGAAATGATTTTTTTCTTTTACGACGAATATCTCGGATAAGCTACCAGGATACGGAAATTATTTCGATGGCATTTCGCTTTGACGAAGATGGCATGCCCAGAATTTCGTGGAATCAGGACTGATACAAGATAGAGTTTCAATGTAGTTTTAATATAATGTATTACGCTGCTATTTTTTTCTAGTAAGAACAAAAACAACGCAGAGCTTCACGAAATAAGATCGGATGTATAGAAGCAGTTTATTTTAAGATGTACGTGCTAATACGTATGTAGTTAAAAACTAAAAATGTGCGCACACCATGCGAGTGAACTCGAAGACAAAGACTAGTTAACACGACCTCTTACCCCAAAGGCACACACCGTCTCCGTTCCTTCCTTTCCACGTACGTAGAAAAATTAAATAGTAAAACAACTTCGAGCGAAATGTCAAGTTTGTGTAACAACATAACAACAACAACAGATCATTACTTATTTCGTGAATATAATGTACAAAAGCATTTTTCTAACATGTCTCTGTTTTAATTGCCGATTCAGTTAAGAGATTTTTCAGGCACATTTATTTTTATTGCACATATGGCAGTCATTATATCTAAAAAATGTAAAGGAAAATAAATAACTAAAAAGGAAAATATACGAATAAAAGCTACGAAATGTACGGAGATGCTTATTTTCTTGGAATTTTGCCACGCATATGGAATGGAAATGTGTATGAAACGTACGCCAAGGAAAATGAAGTGTAACAATAATTTCAAAACGATTCCAAAAAAATATATACCTAGACGTTATATTAGAAAATTGAAAGGTAATTTCATTTTGTTTATTTAACGAAATGGAAGATTAGTTTTAAATAATATAGGCATTTACTGTTTCCCTGTGGTTGTACGTAGCTTTGTCTGACACTAAAATTGGAATTTTAGATTCGTAAAAACTTATATTTCTTAATATAATGTAAGCGAAATTAATTATTATTACAAAATGTTATCTGGCATTGTAAATAAATTTTTACAAGGTTTGTCAATTCCACATATTGCGTTTTCCGAATTCTCATCTCACTAAATAATTTGAGACAAAACTGTCATTTTCAAAATTAGATCGATTGCTTTATTGATACAGAAAGCGAAGTAGGTTACAGAAAGTGTCGCCGCTTTCCAGGGGAATAAAAGCATATTATATACCGCGGGGATCAAAATCCCATAGTAGTTATTTTAATGTGAACTTTGACAAAAATTAATAAGATCATTCGTTGATTTGTAGGCACTAGCGATAGCTAGTGTGTCTTAGGCCGCATTTGTACTATACAAGGTACAGATTTGACCTTTTTGTCGCAAGAAAACTACACTCTAGCCACAGATTAGCAGGTAGTGTCACACTAACAACTTGGTCTGACTCGCTGTATTAATCGTTACACATAAAAAAATCCGCGAATTCCGCTCTGCGCTATCAAAAAGGAGTATTGAAAATGACTAAAAAATAAAAATACCTACTATGAATATAAATGTTTAAATGAAAAGTCGCGTATGAATCTGCGCCAATTAAGAAACTCATGAATGACAGCAAAATCCTACTAAAAAATTAACTGATTATTATTTTATTTTAAATTTAAGTATCAAAAGGATTCTGGGTAAGTCGTCGTTTCGTTACATTTCAAATTAACCCTTGAGTATTATTCTGAGCGCAACCAAAATTTTTTTGAATACGCCTTAGTGAGGATGTTTTCCCAAAAAAAATAATAAATTCACTATTTGTCAATTATTTCAAGATTATATTACGTAACTATGAAATGAAGATATGTGATGGTTTGATTAATTAACCTGACAATTTACAAAGGACTGAAAATTATTTCTAAGATTAGAAATCTTTTAGTATAAGAGATAATGATTCTGGCAACGTTTGTCCTCGCTCTGAGATTGATATTTTTGGGGACAGTTTTCACTGCTTTAGGCGGAGGCTTCTGCGACTACATACCTGTATGGAATAGTGCTGCTTTGATAGTTTTCATTTAAAAAATCGCTTAATATTATGCGCTTGGATGTTCCATTTTTGGTTGCATATTTTATGTTTGTGATTTGCGATGCAATGCTGTACTAAATTATGTATACACTTGCTGTAATTAATAAAAAAAAATTCATTTCTTTTATGTAGCAATCCTAAAATAATTTGCCTTACGTATGTTGAGTAAATCTATAATTGTCATTCGTACTAGATTTAAGTATAAAGGTAAATGTTTCTTGTGAATGTATTGTACGTATGATGTTGGTTTACCGTAAATAAATAAATAAAATCGAAATGATCATAAAAAGAACAATAAACCGACTTTCATCAGCAAGGTCGGCAAATAACTTGATAATATTATACATTTACTAGCTTTTTTCGTGAACAAAATAAAAAAAATCTTTTTAAGCAGATCTCAATAAACGCTTCTAGATCGCATGTCCAGATTTAGCTGTTGTGCTAATAACTGGGGATTATTACTAAGTCTTATATGATATGATTTAAATATAGCACTCCCCAGCTCACACCTACACACACACTCCTTCAAGAGGACAACACTAGTTTCCGGGTAAATGAACCAAGCAGAACAATGTAGTATCAATTTTGTTGTCGAGCCCACCATTCATTATAATTACTTTTGTAATTACACCAAAAATGCAATTTAAAAATTGCTTTTAATTGAAGTAGTTAAAAGGATTACTTTAACATTAACAGTTGAACGGCATTAACAGTTGAACCCTTTTAAACCTTAGCCGATTGTCGCAAAAAAAATGGTAGAATGACGTCTATGTATAAATGCATGTCGATCAAGTACAGAAATATCGAGAAATTTCTAGATAAAAAATAAATTCCACAAATTAAATTTATTTCAAGGGCGGCTTTTCACTCAAAGAGAAATTACCTGTTCGATGATTCGATTTTTGAGATGCATTTTGGCGACCACACAGAGACTGGCGCCATGTATAAAATTATTTAAAAAATAAAAAACGTACACATCTAGTTTTTGTCGATCTGAATGCCATACCATTTTTTTGTGCAAATCGGTTAAGATTTAACAGTGCAACCGTTGACGCCGTTTGTATGAAAAATTTGCCACTACGCAATCCTCTTAATCCGTTAGAGGTATTTCAAAAATCATTAAGATCAAGGAAATATATTCTCTTTTCGTTCACAACGTCTCATGTTACAGCAATAAGAGCTCCCTTATTAATTTTTTTTTTCCTTTTATACCAGTTTTTCTCGTAATATCGCCTACCATCTATTAAAATTCCTCTTACGCGGTTTTCGCAAAGGAAATTATTACTTGAATGAAATAAGAAAAAATGAACGTAGGATTTTTTCGGTTTCATTTTCACTAGAACTGTGTTGCAATATTATATTTTTTACCAAAAATGTACAGTTTTATAATACTAATTAAAAGTAGGAAATTTGATTTAATTTCACTTTTAACGTCATAATAACTTTTTCTTTTTATGAAAATTATTTGACTTGTAAATCATGAACAAAAATATAAAAAATTTTACCATTTTCTTTTTTTAAATTAATAATTTGCTTTACGAATGCTTTAACATAAACAATCTTTTATTTACATTCGATATTAATTTGAAGTAGGTCTATGACGTGACATATACAAGAAATTGAAGCTGAATAACATTGTAACATTGCAATTCTTTAAAGGCCCGAGTTTCTAAATAGGTACGAGAACAGTCTGAGCATTGTCTTTATTTAATAATCTTTATTGTTACACTCATAATACTACTAAATACACTCTAAAAAGATTAATCCATTGGTTTTACGATCGACCGATTGGACAAAAAAAATCCAAATTACATCACTCGACATTACATTATATACATCGCGATCAATTCAAACTCGCACTTAATATATTTTTTAGTGCATTTGCTATTAATACGGTTTTTATGACATCGAAACTCGTACCGTATAGTATTTTGTATTTTATAGTAAATGTCATTTATTTATTTATTAAACATTTTGTATTTTAAAAATTTCTCGTGCTGTACATTACCGGATGTTGGGTAAACCCCCGTCTAACGAAAAACTACTAGAAATATATAAATTATTATGTGCCCTCGAGAAACGACGACAGCAAGCAGATGCAATAATTTTATACAAAATATGTAACTCTAAATTTAACTGCCCTGAACTATGGTCTCAAATTAAGTTTAAAACCCCAACCCGTGAATTAAGATTAACGACATTATTTTCAACGATTGTCTGCACCACAAACGCTGGTAAACGTGCACCATTGCATAGAATTATGAATGGTTATAATGAAAATCTTAACTCTATAGACATATTTCAATCTTCTTTGTCTAAGTTCGGTTTATAAGTCGGTTTATATCTAATATATAAAATTCTCGTGTCACAGTTTTCGTTGCCATACTCCTCCGAAACGGCTTGACCGATTTCGATGAAATTTTTTGTGCTTATCCGGTATCTATGAGAATCGGCCAACATCTATTTTTCATCCCCCTAAATGTTAGGGGTAGTCCACCCCTAATTTTTTTTTTATTTTTTAGACAAAATTTTTAATTTCTATTTTTTTATGATACAACATACAAAAATACATACAATCCTCAATTTTCACCCTTCTACGATCAACCCTTATTTTTTAATAGGGGGGGATAACTTACTCTCAATTAAATGTTAGGCTCAACAGCCTAACATTTAATTGAAACTTATTACATAGTAACATTAGTATCAAGACAGTTTATTCCTGCTGTAATTAGTGTTACCAGTGCTTGATTTTTTAAATTTTCCGCGCTTTTTCTGGATCAACACTCATTTGCCACCATTTGTGTCGCGGGAACGAAAACGGGGAAGGGATGAATGGGAATGAGTTAAGATTGGGATAAAAAGTTATTCTTGATGAGAATGGAAACGAAAACGAAACGACACCAGGGCCAAGAACGGAAACAATAAAGTTGGTATTTTTGCGATGGGAACATGGGAAATACGGGAAAGGATGAACGGGAATGAGAAGACTGAGATAAAAAAAGTGATTTTCATGATGAACGAATACTACCCGTGCGAAGCCGGGACGGGCCGCTAGTAAAATATAAACCTATAAACACCTCGAAAATAATATACAGCTTACCGTGCTTGGATCATAATGTACTATTAATTCACTACTTCAGCATCATCATCAGTCCGTGTCTCTCCACTGCAGGACATAGGTCTCTCCCAAGGCTCGCCACCACACACGGTCCTCCGCCTTTCGTATCCTACTACCCGTGGTAAGGTGCTTCAGGTCATCTGTCCATCTGGCCGAGGGGCGTTCAACGCTTCGTTTCCCGGTACGTGGCCTCCACTCGAGAACTCATCTACCCCATCGGTTATCGGTTCTACGGCAAATGTGACCAACTCATTGCCACTTCAGTTTGCTGATCGCATCGCTTCGGCTATGTCGACAACTTTGGTTCTTCGACGGTTCACTACTTATTAAATTAAAAAAAAAGTACATTGCAACTTGCGTAGTTTGACTATCTTGCTACGTATAGCCAGGTATTTATAAACCTTTAGAAATACACCTTCTTCACTTCTTTACTTCATCAGCCCATTTTTTTTTACCCCACTGCAGGGGCTTAGGCCTCCCCCAGGGTGAGGAGGGGGGCTTGAAGCTTGAATCCACCACGCTGCTCCACTACGGGTTGGGAATGTAACGACCGCCATCTATTGACAGCGTCCGGGACCGACTGCTTAACGTGCCCTCCGAAGCACGGAGTCAAAGATAGTTGTGTACTTCAGTCAGAAAAACTCATTGGTACACACCCGGATTCGAACCATGGCCCTATGGGGCCATATAAATTTGAGAAATATAACTAAAATTTCCTAAATTAAAATTCCATGTTGTCATTTGAATATCGATTTCCGGAAGCAGTTTAACTAACATGCGTTAATAAAACACCAATGCGACGGTGTTTGACTATGGGACCATTTCAACATTAATTTATTTTAAATAATTTTACATTTAGACATAAATTGTAGAGTGGAAATAAAAAAATATATTCAATCCGAACACGTACGTTTCATAACAAGATCTGTATACTTTGAGCCCCGAAATAGGCTGCGCTGATTGCAAATTGTGCTTCGTCGACGAACACAAATTGTAAGCCAGTTCCTTTCGCTTAGTTAACTTTTAACGAACAATAAATTCACCATAAGCAGGAATCTCACTTTAAAGCACTTTACTTCGCCTTTTGTGAGTAACTTTGCATTTGATAACAGTTTAAATAAGATTTTATAAACAATCTTTGTCCCGTAATTTTTGCGTTTATATTTTATTTTTAATCTATTAGTTGGGAAGTGTGTACTTAAACAATAATTAGTTGTTTGAATATTATAATTGCTTGATTATGTTTCATTTAATTAGCTACGGAGTTATGAAACTTTGTTAGATATCTAATCTGCTGAAAATACATCGTAAATAAATCTAAAATGTCTATACAGTATTTACATAAAGTTCTTCTCGGTTTTCCTTTACGATTATAATTCAATTTAAAATGTTTCCATAGTCTATTTAATCTAATATAATAATAATAATCTAATTGTCTGTGTCGTGATAGCCCGAACGCAGCGAACCTGTTTCAAATCTATAAGGCCATGGGGCCGTGGTTCGAATCCGGGCGTGTACCAATGAGTTTTTTCTGACTTAAGTATATTAACTATCACTGACTCAGTGCCTCGGAGAGCACGTTAAGCAGTAGGTCTCGGTTGCTGTCAATAGATGGCGGTCGTTACAATCCATCAACTCGCATTGGAGCAGCGTGGTGGATTTAAGCTCCAAGCCCCCTCATCCTGAGGGGAGGCCTAAGCCCCTGCAGTGGGGTATAAAAAGAGCTGATGGAATTATTATATAATGATATGTATAAAACATCTTAGCTTTCGGTACGTTGCATTTAGTTGGACCAATTTCGAACATACGACAGGAAGTAAAGATGATATCATCATTGTGATTAATGATTGTGATTATTAGGTGATTAACACTTAAATCTTTATTATATTGATATAATATGTTTAAATAAACAACATTTGAGCTTTTGTTTCACAATACCGTTAACTTAATTATAAACGCCAAGCAATCATTCAATCAGATTACTTCCCCGGTAAGTGCGAGATGAGCTCCTCCGTAATTAGAAACCCTCCTACGTCTCAAGACTCTCACAGTGTTGAGGTTCGGGGTTTAATTTTAATTAACAAATTGTTAACGGTTTTCAATAACCCTACCCGCATTTATTGTTAAGGTGAAAAAGGGTTTTAAAAATACAATTCTAAGTGCTCGTAAAGGATCCCTATCTACTTATAAACGGATGTCATAACACTGTTATACAAATTTGATTATTCTGAAGTTAGAAAGAAAACTCTTGGCATGTGAAAATCTTACTTGAATAACAGAATTCAAAAGGTGAAAATAAATGAATGAATGAAGTCTATTGGGTCTGTTAAAATGAGAGTACCCCAAGGCTCTGTTATTGGACCATTTCTATTCATAATTTATTTTAGTGATTTACCTCATGTAAAATAATGAATGTACAAAATATAAGTTGTAAAAATGTTCTATTTACCACGACAGTTCAGAAATTTTTGTGATGAAAAGAAAATCCTACGTTTTTGATGATATAATAATAATAATAACACACAATCACAACAACGTCTAGGTCCCAAACTAAGCATTAGCTTGTATTTTGGGTACCAGGCGAAGATAACACATACTTATAACAACCAAGACCCGGTGCCAGTACTAATATTCATCATATAAATACTGACCTGACCTGGGATTCGAACCCGGGACCTCCAGCTTCGCAGGCAGGGTCGCTGCCCACTAGGCTAAGCGGTCGTCAATATAAACGCTTTCCTTAAACTTATTCACGAGTATTTCACAGCAAATATCTTGGTACTGAACTTAAATAACACCAAACTTTTAAATTTTTGCTTACCTGAAACTATTTCATCTAAAAACCTAATTCTAAATAATGAAATTTGGGAGCTGGTAGACAGCATAACTTTCCTAAAAATAACATTAAATTATAAATTGCTATGAGGTCTTCATATTGTTGAATTAGCAAGCAGATTTACTTCCTGTACAGAGAGAAAAATTAAATAGCTTACTGGTATGGTCATTGAACTATGTCTGGCTTACTTTAACTATTTCCACTGTTCAATGTCGTATGGCATTTTACTGTGGGATAAAACTGCGGACATTGAATTGATATTTGTATTGCAAGGCGAGCAGTTAGGTCTAATAAGAACCTTAGAAGAGTTAGAAGTCGCAATTCAATAAAAGAAATTTTCGAAGAAATAAATATACTCACTGTACGTACCATGTCAAAATTGTTTTGACAACATCAATTTAAAATAACTCATTGTAGCTACCTAAACTGTACCTAAAGCACCATACCGGGGGTAATTGGATTCGAAAGGCCGAGGCCCGTGTGTGGTGGCAAACCTTGGGAGAGGCCTATATCCTGCAGTGGAGATACACGGGCTGATGGTGGTGATGATTATGATGAACTTTTTAAACCAGAAAACATGATCACAGTGAGTAATTTTTGTAGTATTAGAACGTGAGTTTGATAATTTATTAACGTTTTGTTTTTAAAGAATACAATGTACATGAACCATTGGCTAACAATCATAATTTCGTTCTTTTTCGTTCTTGTTTCACTCTGGTTCAATCGTAGAGATGTATCACATAGATAGCGCCGATAACATGGTACTACGTCACATTATACCTCCATCAGTAGGAAACCTATATTTATTTCGTACACAAAAACTATATAATATCATAGTTTAGGCTGCTTCATTAGGTATTAAGTCGGCCAGTTAAAGTAACATAAGGGCTATTATGATGACGTAGGCAACAGGGCAATAAGTGGGCACAATAAAAAATGAACGAAGCATAAAAGCCGAACCTTACCTTGATACAGCTAATAATAAGTTATAATAAATACTAAATTGTTGTATTTCATTTTATGTCGGAGTAATTTAATAATAATAATAATATTTGGGACCTCTATCACACAGCTCTATCTAGTCTCAAAGTAAACAAGTATTATGCATGTATTATGGGGTACTATACAAATGAAGCACATACTTAAATATTCTTTATAATATATACTTGTATAGATACTTTTAGACCAAGATACAGAACAAATAAATATGTTCATGCACACAAATATTTGTTCCGGGCAGGAATCGAACCCGCGATTCGTAGCTTCCCAGTTAGGTTTTCTAACCACTCGGCCAATCGGTGTGTCAATATTCAGTCCCTAATCACGATATTTTTAATTAAAAGCGTTATAATGTTATTTTTTTTTAATAATTAGAACAACTTTTTTTCCGTGTACATTTTTGTACCAAAAGTTAATAGCATGCTTTAAAACGTATAACTTCAAAGTTACATTCCTACCTACAGAAGTACTCATTATTATTATTGTTCTAATGGGAAATAAAGTTTGATTTTTACGAGAACTTTTCAATTATTTTTTTTTGCAATTCCATTTTTTTTAAATACTCTAATATTTTATTTATATACCTATATAAATATACGTTCTATTTTTATGTGTTAAAATTAATTTAAAAACTTTAATTAAAAATAGCCTGGGCCTAATTTAATCTGCGAATTTTCCTTAATAATGTTTATTAATATATTTTATAGTGAATAACATTTCACCCGCGAATTTATTTAAAGCTGATTTAATTCTCTATTAAAGACAAGGATCTTTTGATTATGTTAACAAATAAGACTGGTTTAGGCGTGAAATCTCCTAATCAAAGACGTCCGTTCATGTTGATGGTCGCTGTACATGCAAGTGCTACAAGTAGCCAACTTTGCTAATCTAGCTTTGTGTCGAAGACCGTTGAACCTTTTGTCTATTCCACTTTCCATTGGTATAGTTAAATATTAACTACTAGTTGGTTCCTACGGCTACGTAATCAATTCTCACCATAGTTATTTTTCTAATTATAACATAAGCACGCCTATATTTGTGACAATAAACGTCATTTCACAGAATTAGGCCGACATAAAAATTCCTTTATAACGTAAACTTAATGATTTCTGAGTACATGACTCCTTTCTACGATTTGATACAAAAATAAAATTCTTACAAGGAAAAAAATCTGCTTTATTTTTATTTATTTTTTATAAATATTTTTTTTAAGTATTTTTTTTACCGAAGACGCCATACTTTGATATTTTAAAAATATTATACCTGTTTCACGGGTAATATTCTGTTAAGAAGAGGTTGCGTGCGTAAATGCCTATACAAACGCCCTTAACGATTACGACGTTATGCATTTTAATTAATCTTGGTATGTTTTAATTTATTGTCTCGTTTGAGTTAGAACTAGATTTAAGTTTATAGAGTTATAGAGCCAAAACGCCGAAATTTCTACAAACATCCTAGTTGTAGAAATGTCTTAATATTTATAAAATAATTCGAAATTTCTATAACTAGGATGTGTATACAGAAATTTCGAAGTTTTGGCTCTATATAAACGTAGTTTTAATTCAAATGTGACTATAAATAAAAATAATCGAAAATTAAAACGTGTAGGGATTTAAGTCTTAGGTAATCATATAATAGCGGTTGTATGGGCGTGCCCTATTTAATGCATTGTTTTCAACATAGCTTATTTTTCACAATTAATATATAATATGTACTGTATATAATCCAACCAATGAGATGTTTAACCGCTTTCATTTTCATATAATACATATATATACAGGCTGAGATTTTAGTAACCAGCCAAATTTTTTCAAGAAGTTATGTATCACCAATAGACCCCATTACGTAAATAAAAATATAGGTCAAATATTCATAATCAATAATTATATCCTAAATATTTTTTGACAAAATTTGGCTACTTTCTACTTACAAAGAGCGAAAGGGGGGGTGGGCACGGGGCATGTGGGCCGGGTGCGTGCACATGCACTGATGCCCTCGTGAAGGGTGACTAGTATATTGGTAGTTTTGGGAAAGGTTTACGTAGTCTTAACTAAATATTTTCCTATTGGACGATTCTAAAAAGGAACAAAAGGGCCAACGGATTTTTATCAAAATATAAAAATTTGGCTGGTCATTAAAACTTCACCTGTGTAAACATTTTTATATAATAATAAATCTTTGATGTTTTCGTAAATCTTATTACCGAAAAATAAAATTACAAAGATAATATCATCGTCATCAGCCCGTGTCTCTCCACTGCAGAATATAGGCCGCTCCCAAGGCTCGCCACCACATACGGTCAAATACGGACAAAGAAAAAAATAGGAAAATTAAATGTAATATATTTTCTTTTATTGCGACGTTTAGAATTTAGAGAAATTTTAAGTTTAACGAAATAGCCAATTTATAAATTTATAAATAATAAATTGAAATCATTAAAATTTCTGCGCTTAATCATGCATTTAACCGAAAAATATTAACCTAGTTATACTCATATAATTTGAAAAATATTTTTATTGGTCTTATCAAACAATTATAATATATAAATATATTCGTAGATAAAATTAACCGCCCACCATAATTTTTCTTTAAACGATAATCCTTGAACGATTTTAAATTCATTTTTAAATTCATTTTAGCCAATAATTTGTTTAATTTGTTGTTCGTTTATCTAATACACGAAAAAATATTAAGTATTATTTTGTGAGTCAACGAAAAAATGTAAGCGGATGATTTTTTCCATGAGTGTATCACATGAACAGGAAAAAGCTCGAAAGCTCGTTTCATTATAGAACGGAATTCCGATTGAGTGACAACCGTACGAACAGATATTCGTTGTCATAGTATAACTAGTTACCTACGTATACGTTATTTACTAGCATTGCAATCCCTCGATAGAACGAGTCGGTATAGGCGTAGCAATTGTGTGTGGCAGCCAAACGGAAGGCTTTATTCCCCGTCAGCAAGCTTGAAGCCGGAAAATTGCAGGAAATCATCCAGTCACGGCTCAACTCGCATACGAGATAAAGACGAATGATTCACCCCGTATGAAGAAAATAACATAGCGTAAACATGAAGCCGTTGCTGTATTCTCTTTAATGTGCGCTTACGAAAATATTAGAATTATGCACAGTCTGTTTCATAACACGCGAGCTTTTCCAAACTGGTAATTATGAATACCGTCTTCATTTTGACAAAGTTCGATTAATATATATATAAAAGCAGGAATATTATGAGCTATAACTAGAAATGTACTTGTTACCAGTTATACCAATTTGCGGAAAAATATACCAACTACACTTTTTGTAGCTCATAGAGCAAACAAGTTCGACGGCAGCGTTTGGTTTTAATAGAGTCAGAAATGTCACTTCACAGACAGTATCGAAACTGTCAAACACGGGTGAAGGCTGGCGCGAGGGGGCGTCGCGGTCGGAACTGGACTGAAACTTACCAAAGATACACCAGCTAACTAGAGGAAGAGTTTTTACAGTAAGCGCAGAAGAGTGCTTCTAGTCAATTCGTACCTTATGTTGTTGCTGTACAGGGGCCGAGTTTAAATCGAGACATTTATGACAAGTTAAAATCGCCTCCGTTTGTGTCCGAAGTTAATTTTGTATCCATATAATTATATCCATAATTAATTTTTTTTTTTTCATATATCCTTATCCATATTCACACCGGAATCTCATGTCCTTATAACCTTAACTAAAGCCCAAGGGCAGGCTTTTAACGTTGAATCATTTTAATGCCGTTTTCGCCCGCCGCCCCTAATTCTGGAGCAAAGAATTTTTCTATCAGAACATGTGCTACCAATGCATGGAGTATGTATTTTATTCACAAAAAGGAACAGCATTGTGTGACAAAAACAGATTAAGTTAATTTATCTCAGTACGGAATTTTCATTTTAAACGGTTATAGGGTAACAATAGAAACTGTTAAAAAAAAAATTTCTTACGTTGACCCTAGTATATGCTACATGGAAAAATAACTTTTTTGTTGCAATTGAAAACAAAGTTGGCAGAGTTTTCTATTTCGTTACAATCCCAAAGAAATTCTTATGATAAACGTATATTGTATGCAAGTGCTAATGCGAGGTGGGTTGGTGCCGACTGCCGGGTCGCTCCATATTCATGAGCCAACTTTAACTGCATCGTTCGGGCGACCCAGCGACATGTGATAACATAAGATATGTTCATATGCAATATAAAATGAAAAACATAAGAGCTTTTGATATCAGAGTGATTTTTTAAATATGAATATGAATCTTAATATAACTTCATAATATAACATTTTTAATTTATATATTAAAATTTTACGATCAGTAGATAAAAAGGTAGTTTATATTACAATATAATATTGTTGTTAAGTATGGGGTTATCTAATCTGAACAAAATGAAAAACTTCACTTTCCTGGGTCGAGAATGATCTATCTACTTTCTTTCGATATCTATAGAGTCATCCGCCTAGGCGGTAAACGCCCATTACAATAATAGCCTCACTGTTTGCCGCCCGTAATGGGCTGATAATAATTAGAATCTACGCTAAAACTTGCAACTAGACACTCGCTTTCAATTTGTTTTGCATCCATTAACACCCTACTGTTTTACGTTCTCGTTAACGGAACTCGAAGCGATTACACGTAAAAACTTTGCGAAGCTTAACCATTATAGTGGCATTAGGATACCAGATTAGGCCTGATGGACAGACACTATAATTTAACACGCTAAACGCATATTTATCAAAGGGAACTATGAAAGCTCAGCAGAAGGCGTTCTATAAGAAAAATATTTTGCTGGTGTACCTTTTTTTAATATAACTTTAACAATCATATCTGACAGTACAAAAAAAAAATTAATGGAACATTGAACACTTTAAATCAGCCATTTGATTGTTGCTTTAAAAGAAATTCGAAAACGGAGAAGAAAGGACTGCTTATGGGCGCCTAGTGAAATGTTTGGCGTAGAACTTTAATTGTATGGATGTAACATTTTCAAGAAGTGGACGTCCTAGATGGGCAAATTTTATATTCGAAAAAAAAATATTAAACGTCTGGAGGCATTAAACTTCAAATATTGGGTTTAAGTATATTCCACTTATATTATTCTTTTCATTTTTGATTTTTTTTTTACTTTTTTCTGCCTATTAGCGTTGAATTCGATGAGTTTATACTTACCAATGAAAATATTCATATAATTTTCACCTTTAGGCATTCCCGGGAAACATTGGAAAACTCTGTTTAAATTCATGATTCCATAACATGTCGTAATTCCTCGCACTTTTATATGACATAGGTACGTATTTCACACGCATTTCCTCGTTATTGTGACGAGACATGCGTATTTGGTATTTATTGTTTCTGCCATATTGTATGATATTTCGTAGATTTCGTAGTGACGACCGCTTAGCCTAGTGGGTAGCGACCTTGCCTATGAAGCTGGGGTCCCGGGTTCGAATCCCAAGTCTGGACAGTATTTATATGATGAATATTGATACTGATATCGGGTCTTGGTTGTTATATGTATGTGGTGTCTTCGCTTGGTACTCAAAATACAAACTAATGCTTAGTTTGGGGCCTAGACGTTGTAATTCATGTTTTACATTAATCTAGCATAACTTGAAATAACTTTATATGAAATAAATAATTTCAAAGTTCTATGACATTTGAGCTTTTTATTTGAGTACTATTTATAATTTTTTTTTTTAAATTAAAAAGCAGGTTTTATTTCAGACTTTTTAATATAAGAATATGTTTTCTATTTGGATGCATACCTACACATATCTGCACGTATGTGTTTAGTGCCCCAAGATCAGTGACATGCGTATGTTTGCCACCCTCGTCATCCAACTTTTCAGCATGCACCCCAGTTTGAATTTGGGAATAATTATGATTAATCGCGATATGGTCTCCCTAATGCCATGTCTTTACTATACTTAGCCCGACCGAGAGCACCATAGTGGGTTTGCGAGTAGCCATTGAAGGGATATATTTATCTGTTACCCAACTTTCATCTTTATTATCAGATACTCGTCACCATGTCCTGTGAAAAGTAAAGAAAATATAATGAGTTAAAATTGGTGGGTTTTTTGATAGCCATTGATGGGTTCTACTATCACCTTCCAATTCCATCACCAGCATTGTCTTTATGTGCTATAAAAAGTACGCATGGAGACAAAGCTAATGACCCCCAAATTCTGTAGGTTTTCTAGTAGCCATTAAAACGTTCTGTCATCCACTTTTCAGTTCCATGATCAGATCAGCTCGATGGTTCCATAACTATTAATGTCACCCAAATCACCCATATCTGTAAAATTTCAATTCTATTCCATTAGACATTGAGGAGTCCCTCATGAGCAGAAGACCATGACTGCATCAAAGGAACCCGATTATACCAGATTATTGCATCGTCATCGAAACTACTTGTGTATGCAACATTTCAACTTAGTACACCGTAAGATCAAATTATAAATGTCGAAATGAACAATTTATACATCTAACCACCCGCACACAATAATGTCGGAAGTTAAATAAAAGCTTGTAAAAATCATATATATTATAGCAAATTCACAATGGAAAGCTTTTCAATAACTGGGAAAGCAATTTGTTCACGAACGAAAATCGTCGATTTTATCAAGCGGAAGGAACTATATAGAACATCTAAAGGAATATAAAAGTTTGCGACGTCTCTGCTGCACGAGGTACTTATATACTAGATTAGAATAGTTTCACAAAAATGATTTTGGTTAGGTAACTGCGTTCATATATTTTTTAATAGAACTGTGTGGGTAACGCGGCTTTCACATGAATTGTTATGTAAAACAGTCGAGCATTTTTGATATCACTTACACACACACTTAAGGAAGGAAAATTAAAATTTATTTAAAAATATTAGGTACATAAAAGAAAAACGAACACCCCACAAGATTTTCAAGAACCAACTGCACTTTAATACATTTTGTATTTACAATAGTTTAATTCATTTCTATGACATCAATAGAAATGCAATGTTATTCATTAAAATGGAAACATTTAAAATGTAAAAAATGTAAAAATTAAAAATGTAAAAAATGTAGTAGCCCGTTATTAATTTTGATTAAGTATATAATGTCTGGATAGAGAGTCGGCGTAAAAAATTTATATAAAAATATCACTATTTTGTTATGTTTCACGCACACATAAACGATTTGTACATGGTTAGTACAGCGTAGCGACAGTATGTGGTCTGTACAAAAACTTACAACCGGCCAGTGTTATTTTTTATTTTAAATAAATAAAATGTTTTGATCTAGTACCCATTCTATCATGATACACCTCTAAACCAATAATTTATCATATTTTATTTATATTTTAAATGAAAATAAAATAACAATTTAAAATCATTGTGAAAACACTCAAAAATTCATTATACTTCTCAAGCACAGTCATATACCAGTTAAACGCGCAGTATTTTACACCGAAAACGATTATGCGAAAAATTATGGATCAACCATGAATGTGCTTAAACAAACTAATGTTATTTAACAATATGATTAACTAAACTATGTCTGTATTTAAATTCCTTTACAGTTTCTGTATATCTTAATAATAATAATAATAATAACGTATACATGACAACAACGTCTAGGCCCCAAACTAAGTATTAGCTTGTGTTTTGGGTACCAAGCGAAGACGCCACATACATATAACAACCAAGATTCGGTACCAGTATCGATATTCATCATATAAATACTGACCTCACCTGGGATTCGAACCCGGGACCTCCAGCTTCGTAGGGAGGGTCGCTACCCACTAGGGTAAGCGGTCGTTTTAAACATATAATTTATTTATGTCCAAATGTGAGCTAAAGAGAATATTGTGACAGCTGAGTGAGCGAGCCCACTTCTTGTTTAGAAGGCCATGGTTCGAAACCCAGCGCATGTAGCAATGATTTCTTCTAACTTGTTTACTTAACTATCAGACTCTATGCCTCGGAGAGCACGCTAAGCAATCGTCCTGTTGCCATCAATAGATGGCATTTGTTAAAATCCACCAAACCGCACTGGAGCAGCATGGTGGATTGAACTCCGAGTCTCCTCCTCCCGAAGGGAGGTCTAAGCCCACTGCTGTGGAGTATTAATCGGCTGATGGTATAGTATATTATGGTATGCTACAGTTTGTGTTGCAAATGTTTCAAGACGTAAAATTTCTAAAACAACAGTTTTCTATTTTATTTTATTACAAAACTTATAAAGGTAAAATAAATCGATGACCAGCTTGGTTTTGGAGCTGTATCAATAAAACGACCGTTCTTTCCCGTTTATACGGGGAAATAACCGGCTAATGCAACTTTAAAAATGTTTTTAAAGAACCAATGCACAAAAGTATAAATCGACGCTTAGGTTAGTTAAAAAACAATAAACATGTAATCTAATAAAAGTAAACTTAAAAGACCTAATAATTAGCGGTCCCAGACGCCTTTAAGGATCAAAAATCATTTGACAAAGAACAAACTTGTATTATTTTACACTTTTTAAAGGTTACTTTTTTTGGTGTCGGGGGTTTTTTAAATTTTAAATTAAATTTTCTCAAGTTGAGACCAATTCAAAACTCTTTCCCAAATTGTGAATACAAAGGTTATTGCCAGTATTAACCTTCAAATATTTATAAAGTGATTCTATATAAAACCGCTTCGAGGCATTTTATGATATTAAAATACACTATTTTATTAGTTACTCTTTAAAAAAAATTAAGATTGTCTGTATTTTTGATGAAAAATTGACCTCTTCTTGATCTTTATTACGTTACAAGATAGACTGACTTTGAATCCAAGTTATTCTTTCAATTAATTTAAAAAAATGTGAGTTAAATCAGATTAATTAATTTTGTTCAACTTTTTTTTTTAGACATACGAATCAAATGCATCTAAAATGTAAAAATTTCTTTGATATGATTAAATATTGAGATCAGCTTGGTTTAAAAATATATGATATATAAAAAATACCTTTAAAACACTTTATATTTTTAATTGCTCCTATATTCATAATGCCTGGGACATTTCACACAGCGCCATCTAGTCCCAAACTAAACAAAGCTTGTATTATGGGTGCCAGAAAACTGATATACATACTTAAATATTCTTTATTATATATATATATATATATATATATATATAGATATTTTACACCCAGACACGGAACAAATAGACATGTTCATGCACACAAATATTTGTCCCGGGCGGGAATCGAATTCCTCCGATTGACCATTCCCAAATTTTTGAAATAAAGTCCGTTACATTTTATTTCGAAAGGATAGGTATTTTAAGAAACTAATCTAAAATATTTTTTTTAGATCTGTATTTACGTAGATATAATATATTGAAAATTCTTATAGCGTGACGTCACCGGGTGGAATTATGAGTTTAGCCATTGCCATTGCATGTTTATAAAAACAATGATACTATTACTTTTGACAGTTCTGAGACTGATAATGCTCCGCAGTTAGGATCTCTAACCACTCGGCCAATCAGCCTTTCATATCGTACCTGCCAGTACATGTCATCATCATCATCATCAGCTCGTGTATCTCCACTGCAGGATATAGGCTTCTCCCAAGGCTCGCCACCTCACACGGTCCTCCGCCTTCCGCATCCAATTACCCCCGGTATGGTGTTTTAGGTCATCAGTCTACCTGACCGGGGGGCGTCCAACGCTTCGCTTCCCAATACGTGGCCTCCACTCGAGAACTCGTCTACCCCATCGGTTGTCGGTTCTACGGCAAATGTGACCGGCCCATTGCCACGTCAGCTTGCTAATCACTTCGGCTATGTCGACAACTTTAATTCTTCGACGGATTTCAGTATTCCTGATTTTGTCCATCAAGGAAATACCGAGCATAGACCATTCCACAGCATAGCATAGTACATGTTTACCTGTTGTATATCCTATTAGTGTCGTTGTCCACTTTAGAATAAAGCACATTTTTATATAAGTAAATTATCCGATGGAATATCGTAAGAAACATATAGGTACATTAATAGATTAACTATAGAAACGCTATGTGGCGTTCGTGTTTGCTAACTCGAGTGAGTCGCCACAATACGTGATCAGCGCGGTATTGTACACGTCTCGCTTGTATTTGTCTAGGCAGATTGCAGTTGCAGGCCGACCCAGGTGACTCCGCAGCTTCCGAATCCCACACTCAGCTCGGATTGGCAATTCTTGTTTGAGAACAACTCGATTGTTTGAACGACCCGAACGACTAATAGCTGGGCCATAGAACGTTTTACGCTTAATTGATTTCCATTGAGCCGTCTCCGAGTGCAGATAATGGCTTTTATCTGACACAAATGAACGTGTTGACTTGTCCGGATGTAATTTGCTAGACTGATCTATACGACACGTGTTATAATCTATAGCGATGTTCTTGAAGCTTTTTAAGGACAGTATTGAGCTTTAATTTTAATCACTTAATTTTTAAGCAGCCTTTGCAGAAATCAGCTATTACATGCAGCAGTACATGTTGTAAATAATTAAAATTTGCTTATGTATGTTAAAGACGCACGTTAGTCGCGTGTATATCTAAAGCCTTGCCACGAGTATATTGAAATATTATATGGCAGATTTTAGGTCCTTTTTAGAAATATCGTACTTGCAGCGTGCTTGCAGCACTACGCCAATATAATCAAAATTTTGGTCTTATAAATAGTTTGTACATTTGAGTTCAAGTTTGAAATAAATTTTTTAAATAAAATAAAGCTATCAAAATTCAATTAAACGAGGGTAAGGTTTTTGAAGTTCACTCGCAAATTCATTTAATAAACTATAAATTATTTTTATTTTTTGCCGCGGAATAATTGTAAATACATTCGATGTAATAATAACAAATGTATATTTTTTATGTTTTTTAAAAATAAAAATTTGGATTTTATTGACTTAACTGTGACTACCGTTTTTCATGATCTTGAAAATGTAATTTGTACTAGGTACATTACTACAAGTACTTTTACATGATGTTATATACAGTTACACTGTGTCACGTTATTCATAATTACCGAAACGTTATCGTAGTTCCTTTTACGTATTGTTTTCTAGTTTTATTCATATAGGAAAAAAAAACAAAAAAAAAACAACAACTCACGCACAATACGCGGAAAACGAAAACAAAGCGCTCATTCGAAATTGGGCGATATTTCAATAACTTTGTTGGCCGGTTAGTTAGCGGGTTTCGGACAGAAGATTAAATAGATTCGGCTCGCGGACTTAGCGGCGTGTGAACGCTCGTCGCTGTTCAATATTCATTGCGGAACTTTGGAGCGGCCGTTAAGCCCCGGGACAGGCCCGACGCCTTACAATAACAGTTCTTACGCGTACTTACGGCCGGGCGAGGCCGCGACGCTTTGTCTCGCCGCGATAATGCCGCCGCTTTCCGCGGCTCGGTACAGGTGGCAAGAGTTGTATTTTCCTTCGTCTGCGAAAAGCTCGACATCTTGGTTTTGTTGCTTTTCAGGAAGTCCATCTGCTTTTTGAGATATATAATGCTATTAATTAGATAAATAATGGAAACGAGTCGCGCTTAGGAACGTAGGAACAGTCTGCAATGCAAGCGCGAAAGACGAGTTTAATTTTCAATAGTTTTACGATAAAGAACCGTCTTTCATTAGTTATAAAAAATTAATTTTCATACAAAAAAAAAACAATTTTAATATTGATGATGAATGCTTTTTAGTATGATAAAAAATTTATAATTAAAAGTAAAAATAATTAACATTTATACAAATGCAAAATAGAAATAATTTATTTGTCTGTTCTTAATAGGTTCATCTTAATAATTTAAAGACCTGTTAAAATACTTTTTTTTTTTAATTTTGGACTATTCTAATATATAAAATTGTTTTCCTAATTTATTTATTAACCAACTCTAGAAATATATATTTGTTACAAGTTTAGCATGGATTTATACTGAGATATCGCGGCATGGCCATAAAAATATGAGCAAATTATATAGGTATACGCCGCAGCAGACTACATATGCGATATTTTGACAATAGAACTATGAAATATGTTGTGAATTATATGTAAAATTAGTATTGAAAAAACAAATAAAGATTCTGAAATAACCTTTCATGTACAATTGAACAAATTATTGAAAAGAAACTATGATAATAACATTTTGACTATTTAATCTCTGGGTCTATAATTTTTTTCACGTCTTCGATCGTTTCAAAGTAAGAGAAGCTCCATATTGATGATTCAACATAACGTTCTAATACTTATTATAATTTACAAGTGAACTATAATAATAATGACGATCGCTTTGCCTAGTGGGTAGCGACCCTGCCGAGGAAGCTGGAGGCCCCGGGTTCGAATCCCAGGTCGGGTCAGTATTTATATGATGAATATTGATACTGGTACCGGGTTTTGGTTGTTATATGTATGTAGTGTCTTCGCTTGGTACCCAAAACACAAGCTAATGCTTAGTTTGGGGCCTAGACGTTGTTGTCATGTATACGTTATTATAAAAAAATAATAATAATGATAGATGGGAGATCCCATGCAGCGCTATCTAGTTCCAAAGTAACAAAAATCATGCTTGTGTTATGGGTTTCTAGAAAAGTGATATACATACTTAAACAATATTTGTAATATACAAATATATAAGTATTTTACACCCAGACCCGAAACAATTAGACATGTTCACGCACACAAACATTTGTCCAGTGCGGGAATCGAACTCGAGACCTTTGGCTCCGCAATTGGGTCACTCGGCATTCGGTCAGTCAAAATAGGAGAAATGAAATGAGAAATGAATGAAATGAATTAAGGAGAAATGAACTAGGTTGTACTGGCAGATTCGTCTGTTCCTTTTACTGTATAATTCAGATCAATAAGATATGAGCTATGTTATAAACATTTCATGGAATCATATTGCAACAAGAACAAATTGTTCGTTTGTTGTTTTGTTTTTTAATATAATTTTAAAAAAAAGGAAATAAATGCAATAATTTGTTGGTCGGGTACTTACCTGTAGCCATGAATACAGTGGAAGCGGAAGAATTGCTGAAGTCAATGACAATTCCATACGAATACATACAATCTTTCTTACTACTCCCGCCCCGCTTTCGCTTCCGCTACTGTGTAGCCGCAGCTTTATCGAGACCAGTCAAAATAGATTGAAATCAACGTCAAAACAAATCATATAATAGTGTAATAGATTTGCCCTGTCTGCAATGATACCCTATAACATTCAAGTCATACTTATATGAAAAGGAATTTCATTCGAATTCTATAGATTAAGAGTTTGTTTTTTTTTTCAGTTAAATATTTTTTGCGCAATCGGGTATTTACTTAATTTTCTTTATAAATAAAAAATAAACAAATGTTGAGAAATGTGAAAAACTCTTAGTATATATGCACCTTTTCTCGCTAAAACTAAAGAATAAAATAAATAAGATTTTTTTTACTTATTTTTTTTATTCATATTATTCTGTCCAATCGACACACATGTTGTTTTTTATCCCCCAAAGCATTTTCGAGTATCAGTTGGTGTTGTAGTAACTTAAAATTCTTTATGCCAAGTTTTTATGGTCCATAGACCCCATTATGTCGTGATAACCCAAAGCGCAACGAACCTGTCTCAAATTTATAAGGCCCCATAGGGCCATGGTTCGAATCCGGGCGTACCAATGAGTTTTTATGACTTAAGTACATAACAATCACTGACTCCGTGCTTCGAGGAGCACGTTAAGCAGTCGGTCCCGAACGCTGTCAATAGATGGCGGTCGTTACAGTCCCCAACCCGCAGGGAGCAGCGTGGTGGATTTAAGCTCCAAGCCCCCCTCCTCATCCTGGGGGAGGCCTAAGCCCCTGCAATGGGGTAAAAGTGGACTGATGAAGTGAAGAAGAAGTGAAGGCAACACTGTGCGCCGTCCGATATGCAGCTGGCATATTTATTGTTAGAAAACTCTACTTAGCTTATCTAATTTTTTTTCATAAATGCCATCCGATAAAGAATAAATAGAAATGTCATTCGATTTTTAACCTAACAGCAAGTCAGGATACTTTGTTCATAGATAAGTGTATTTATACAAAGTGAGTTCAGTAGATAGAGGTCAGAGTCGCGTAGTCGCACGGGCGGGCGGCCAGGAGTCGTTCCGCGCCGTCGTGTCGCATAATTAATGTTTGCTCCAATTATAAACGAGATAAGTCTATATAAAAAAATTCACATTTATCGCGAACTTCCCTACCGAAATGGACGCGACTTTTTTGTGTTGCGTCCGGAACGAAAACCGGCGTACATATTACTGCTCTTTTAAAGGTGTTTCAAAATATATTTATGCTGGCTATTTCGCTGCGGTGTGTGCGAAGTTCTGCATATGAAATTTATTTCGCAGAATTTTTATTTTATACTATAGAAAATTTTCATTATAATGTTTAAATGAAAAACGCCGTTGTTACTTAAATTAAAAATGCTGCGGTTAATGAAACGTGTCCTGTCGTACATAGAATAAGTTTTCATGGCATCGATGTGATCGTTCAGAAACAAGCTGATAAAGCCCAGAGCGTTGTGATTATAGCGCGTTTATAAGACGTAGGATTACGATATCTTCTGTATAAGGGCGGTAGTGAACAAACGGCTAAGTATCTAATAGAGTAGGGAGATGAATAGTTACAAACACTCAGTATGTGGTAACGACGATGAATCAAACAATAGAGGTCTATTAATTTCTATGCTATCTACGTACCCACACGGTGTGTGTCGTTTATAGACAGAAGCGCTAGAACTCGCACCTCGGGTAGAGCGCGAAGAAGCGGCACCGGCGACACATAAACGTACGCTTTATCGACTTTGTGCCTTAATTTCGAGCAATTGAGATAGAAATTCATCTAGCAACCGATTTTGTCATTTGCCATGTTCACGCGACTGGAGCCATAATCCCAGACAGGTGAGAGGCCAACACCGCTCTACCGCCACGACAGAGAGGTAACATTTAAGCGCCGGCCTCAGAGGTACAGAATTCAAATATATACCGACCACAAGTTTGAATGAGGTAACAGTATCCTAATTAACTTCGCTTCGTGATTTTTAGACATAGGTACAGATGTGTACAGAGATTGGTATTTGCTCCAACGACATAAGGTGATGTCACACTCGTTAAGCAGCCGCATTGCCTTCATAAAACGGACGGACCGTATGTAAGTCTAATCTGTGTAAATGTCTATATAAATGAATTAAAGTCAATTTTTTTCGAAGTAAACTCATCGCACTTTATATCTATATAAGTCAATTACTTCTGATAACGTATCTATTATAAGTACAAAGTACCTGCATGAGTACAGGTATAATCTGTTACATTACTTAAACAAGAAATTTCTTTTATGATTTTTTTCCTTTATAAATAAAATAGCGAATAATAGTGTATATTATCCGATTATGACGAATAGTTTTTGACACAAATTTTTAAAAGATAAAACTACAGATTTACAAAACATTAAAGTCTAATTTTAAACTATAAAACAAGATGTTTTTAAAACGTAGCAATAATAATTAACAATCAAAAATTAACTGTACATTTCAGACCATTGTTCTAAACTACTGGTGGCAAATTACAGTTATTTATTGCTAATCATATTATCGTTCCAGATGTCGAATAATCATGGTGAATACGCGTAGTATTCGCCATGTGTATGTACGGTTTTGTAATAATTAATTAAAATAAATTGTTTTATAATTAACGCCAGAGAAGCGACGAATAATCCATTAACAACAAGATACTTAAATCAAGTTGTCTTATAGATACAATAAGTGTCGTGATAGCCCAGAGCGTAACGAGCCTGTCTCAAATTTGGCCCCATCGGGCCATGGTTCGAATCCGGGCGTGCACCAATGAATTTTTCTGACTTAAGTACACAATATCACTGACACCGTGCTTCGGAGGGCACGTTAAGCAGTCGGTCTCAGACGCTGTCAATAGATGGCGGTCATTACAGTTCCTAACCCGCAGTGGAGCAACGTGGTGGACTTAAGCTCCAAGCCCCCTCCTCACCCTGAGAGAGGCCTAAGCCCCTGCAGTGGGGTAAAAATGGGCTGATGATGATGATGATGATGATGATAGATACAATAAAACTTTATGGCAGATCCGAACGTACGCACAACGGACGAACGAACGAACGCTGTGGAGCGAGGGGTATATGACTGTACCTGCGCAAGCACGCTTAATGCGTTGTATTCCGATCCGCAATAAAGTTTGAGGCGAACTATACCAAGTAATTAAAAACAATAAAAGGAATAAAATGGCTCCTAAAAGGCTTCCCAATGAAATAAATATGTTTTAATGTACGTACTTATTTGTGGAAAAAAAATGCTTAATTTAAGCTTTTTAATAATCTTATCAAGTTTTAATTTTTAAAGTTTTAACACCAGGTACCAGGCACCAGGTTCGGGAAACACTAAAAATATTCACTAAGTATTGACGACATACGTGGAAACAAACGGTATACCGCTGGTGTATGCCATATTATTATACAATTTTTGTATGAATTTTTGTCCATAACGACACAAAGAATCAAGAACAATTTTGGTAATTCATTCATCGAAATGCATTATACGTATATAAATTACTAAGTGACATAAGAAAAATAAACTCAATTTACATACGCAATCTTGTAAAAGTGTAACCAATTTAATACTAGTTTAAAATATTGTAATAGTGAATTTTTCCGCTTGACTGGGGACGGCGCGGGGCGTCCCTAAGGGAGCAATCGGACGCTCCAGGAAAGTAAACTTTCGAAGCACTTCGCTCAGATTGCGACGAATAATGTTGCTTGTTTTACGATAATAAACTTTCAATAGTCGGCTATCTCGGACGCGAAAGCTCTAACTATAAAAGCTGGACAAATAAGGAAGCGCAAGTATAAAGTTAAAATAGATTTAGATTGATTTGCAGCTATGAGAGCCATAATTTATATTAACAAATTTAAACTATCTATAAATAATAATAACGTACCCATCACAACAACTTCTAGGCCTCAAACTAAGCATTAGCTTGTGTTTTGGATATCAAGCGAAGATACCACATAAGTACATAATAACAACCACGACACGATACCAGTATCAATATTCATAATATAAATACTGACCCGACCCGGGATTCGAACCCGGGACCCCCAGTTTCGTAGGCAGGGCCGCTACCCACTAGGCCAAGCGGTCGTCTAGTTCATAGACATCTATGAGAGCTTATAAGCATTATTTTAATAATATATCTTCATAGTTCAAATCTGGTCAGCAAACATAAGGCGCGTCATACAATGTTATCCTGTCTTATTGGCCGTAAAATAAGTCCCAAAAATAAATGGTATCCTTCAGAGGGCTGGCCAGCTCCTAATTAGCCATAATAACAAAATTTGTTCTCAGTGAAAGTGTCTTAAGTTTAAAAAATAATGGCCTTGTTAATAATTTCAACATTATCATCGAGTGTCACAACTACAAAATTTGTTTAACAACTTTTAACAACCTTGAAGAATGTAAAGTAAATATATTTTACAGCAGAGTTTAGTTTAATTCCAGGTTTTAATATAGTCATAAATAACAATTCATAGTATCGAAAATGTCAAACTCAATTTCGCGGGGGTGAAAACCAGCGCGGGGGGATTTTGTGGAGGTGAAGACCGACGCGTGGAGATCTCGCAGGCTGAAACTCGCCATCTTGCACCATCTATCTAGAGTATGAGTGGTTAGACGGTAAACGCAGTCTTTGGAATGACTAGAAGCCCTCTTTAATGAAGAAAGCCGTCAGTAATAGTTCTTATGCCCTAATTTTTCCCCGATTCATGAGTTATTATTTTATTGGCTAATTTCTAATATTACAAACAATTTATGGAGCCAACATATAAAGAAGTTAATTTAAACACAGCTCATTTACTGCAGTTTTGAAAATTGTGTGATATTTGCCATAAAAAATATTTCACTTTACCTAATAAAAAACACGGTTTGTATTATAATTAATAAAACAATTATATTGTTTTTTTGCTGCAAAGCGAGTTGGGATTTTCAAAGAAAATATTTTACAAAGTTAAAAGATATTAAAATTGTTTAAAACTAAACCGAACGAATAACTCGGCCAATGTGTGGAGCGGACACAAAGTTTTTACTATGCTGTTAAATACCTTATTTTTTACTAGATTCATGAAAATTAGTGGACTCTTAACGCCGCCACTTTTCAGTCAAAGGTGGAAAACATAATCTCCGAGCTATTCGTTAATAAAAATACTAAAATTGGTATTTATTTTATTTTTTATTTATTACAGACATACAGTGTTTTATTAGCTTATATCTAATCATGTTATTTCTCATAGACCTGAAGCCTTATATTTTATTACACAAAGTAGGTTCTATAAACTATATAGTTAAGTGTGAGTCGTGATAGCCCGAACGCAGCGAACCTGTTTTAAATCTATAAGGCCATGTAGCTGTGGTTCGAATCCGGGTGTGTACCTATAAGTTTTTTCTGACATGAGTACATGAATTATCACTGACTCCGTGCCTCGGAGAGCACGTTAAGCAGTCGGTTCCGGTTGTTGTTAATAGATGGCGGTCTTTACAATCCGCCAACCCGCATTGGAGCAGCGTGGTGGACTTAATCTCCAAGCTGGCTCATCTTGAGTGGAGGCTCAAGCCCCTGCAGTGGGGTATAAAAAGGGCTGATGGAATTGAATGATGGAAACCATACTATATATTTATAAATAACGTTTTATCTATAAAATTAAAACTATATTTTCAGTCTTTCAACTGCTTTGAAAAAAAAATAAAATCACGTGAAATTCAGTTTGCTCTCGCACCCGGCACAAAAAATAACATCATCGGTTTTTGCATGCACTTTATAGTGTATACGCTTTTTGCATTTTGCTTTCATAACCAATTATCGGACTTCTGTGGCTGTGCCCTGTGCCTAATTGTTTTTGACGACAACGGAATGTTGTTGTATTGCAGAAAATTTTGTGAATTTCACTCGTGCTCTTGGCTTTAAATAGGTATAAGCTTAGATTATTTAAATTTAAATATAAAATAAAATTTAAATAGGTATAGACCCTCGCAATACAATCTGAACAAAAGCGAAAAGCCAAAATTTTACAGACTTGTGTGTGTGACTCAACAGATCGCACTCTCGTTATGCCATACTAAGTACGTACAAACTGATGTTACATTTTTAGAATTTTCAAAAAGTACCGATTATTACCGGAGACATAACTAATTAAAGTTTATTTGTGTATTTACGACCCGCTCGTGACGTCACTCGGTGTCTTTACATAGAAATGATGTTAGCTGTTATATGTTAGCCCATAGTAATGTAACCGATTACCGTCATTGCACGATATACTTTAAAAATTTGTATCTTCAACATTATTTAGATATAGATAAAATTCTTTTACTTATTACTTTTTCTTAATAATAATAACATATTTCTATGAAAAACAAAATTCACAAGACGCACTCATTAAAGCTAGATTTTAGTTAAGTATAGTATTTTTTAGTCTTAATTCCTGCCCCACTCTATGGCATGACATTTTGATGTAGTCTTTATTTTCAACTTGAAATATTATTACCTTATAGTGTTTCACATTGAAATTAAAAAAAAAACATTACAATTACAATACAGTACCTATTACATTCTTCTTAGTTAATTTTGTAGATTGAATGTATCTCAGAGGCCCTTTTTTTCATAAATATATTATGTCGGTCTTAATTCATTAACATGGTTACCATTGTTATTTAAAAATTAATTGCTAATTTCAGGTAAATTATAATTACTTTTGGCAAAATTTTATAGGATTCGTATACATAATATATATTGTTGGAAACCTATAATAATAATAATAATAACGTACACATCACAACAACGTCTAGGCCCCAAACTAAGCATTAGCTTGTGTTTTGGGTACCAAGCGAAGACACCACATACCCGCTACCAATATCGATATTCATCATATAAATTCTGACCCGACCTGGAATTCGAACCCGGGACCTCTAGTTTCGTAGGCAGGGTCGCTACCCACTAGGCTAAGCGGTCGTCGTCCGTTATCATTATCCGTTAAGTTTAATGATAATTTAAATAATTTAATTCATATATCCATATCAGGCCATTATGCACTACTGTAGAGGCTTATCCCTCCTTTCGGGATGAGGATGTTTGGAGCTTAGTCCATCACGCTGCTCCGCGGCTCGGTAGATTTAACGACTGCTATCTGATGGCCTGACGGCAAACGAGACCGATGGCTTAACGTACTCTCCGAGGCAAGGAGTCGGTGATCGTTATGTACTTAAGTAAGAAAAAACTCATTGGTACACGTAGGATTCGAACAACGACCTTTTACATAATTAGCGCGCTCGCCACCACTATCCTATAACGACACACAAATAATTTAATAGTACATAAACTGTAACTCTAAATGTTTGTGTCGACTCTGATATGAAACAATACAACGTATAGACACACATTTCATCAACCAGTTCTCAACTAACACAATTGAATCCCGCTGCCTCGTTTAAACATATTCCTTAGCCGCTATCCCTATCTGAACTTTACCAGGGCACTGATGTCGTCAAAAGTATAATCACTTTGAGTTTGGTGCGTTAAGCTCGCCTAAACTCCAAACAAAGTTTTACATCCTGCTAACTTCATTTGTGTAAATTATATTTCTTCCTGAAGTAATTATTCCTACGCTTGTATTGTAAAACTCTGATTTAACATTTTTCTTTTCTCAAATTAAGGATTTATCTGCCGAGGTCTTTTTTTTCGTATACATCACAATAACGTCTAGGCCCCAAACTAAGCATTCGCTTGTGTTTTGGGTACCAAGCGAAGACACCACATACATATAACAACCAATACCCGATACCAGTATCAATATTCATCATATAAATACTGACCCGAGCTGGGATTCGAACCTCGGACCCCCAGCTTCGTAGGTAGGGTCGCTACCCAATAGGCTAAGTGGTCGTCATTATTATGTACTTAAGTCAGAAAAGCAGTCTATAATCTGTAAAATGTAGGTCTGTATAGTCTGTTATCAGGCTGATTTTCCTTTTTGGTGAATTGCAGCAAACAAAATGGTTGAATAAGAATAAGGAAAATAATATTTGAAATATAAATACGAAATTTTGTTCAGTAGATGTTAAAGTTTAGTAATAAATAAATAATACATGAGATATCCCACACAGCGCCATCTAGTCACAAAGTAAGCAAGTAATATGCTTGTGTTATGGAATACTAGGCAACTGATATACATACTTAAATATTCTTGATAATATATACACCAAGACACGGAACAAATAGACTGCACACAAATATTTATCCCAGGCGGGATCGAACCCGCGACCTTCTCTAACCACTCGGCCATTCGGTCAGTTATAGTGTGATATTCACGTGCGCGAACTGATATGTATTTAATAAAATTTTATTCTTACTTAAAACAACTTTAAAGAACCATAGACTCTAGGTCCAAGTCATTAATGGAGCTTTATTAATTATTACTAATATTTTAATCACATCAACCACATGCAGCTTGATACTCCTAAACTACTGAGTTTGCCCTAGAAAAGTACTTAACGCTGTATATATATATGTGTTTTTTTAATCTTATTATCTAAAAGAAAAATATTTTATTATAATCACAAGAACAGCTATTATAGACACTTCCAGCCCGATTTTGCACCATCCTTCTACGCGGCATCTGTTCTCAAGCATAGCCGAGAGGGTCGCTCCCTTCAGCCCACAGACAAGTCAACCTTATAGACCACGCTTTGACAGGGAGTAGCATTCGCCAAGGCTATGTAGTGACACTACATAACTACGTCACTAGTGAGCCGTCAGTTGGAAGCACGTCGGAAGCCATTAAATTGTCAATTTTAAAAGAGCCAATGAAAACTAGCCGACCTCTCCCCGCACCCCGCCACTTTTTGGCGATTTCGTTTTCGTACTGGTTTCGTACTCGTTTATTAAAGCGTGGTCTAAAGGTTGACTGGTCTGTGCTTCAACCATATTTGTGATAACACGACGATCCGCTACTCGTGCCTCCGCGCATTTTGAATTTGTGTATTTATTATAATTTAATTTGTTTATTTATTTAGTAATTAATGATCGTCTGTTGGAATATTTTGGTATGTACCTATTCAAGATTTTTTTTGATATGCAATTTGGCCTTTTACGAGTCAGATCCGATTTAATACTAATGGTTGTTTGAACAGTTGTTTGCGATAGATCTACTTACGTGATACGTGATACAATCGATTTTAAAATTCGCACACATTCATTATACACAACTATATTATTATTACCCTATTATCTACTTTTATTACTTGTGCAGAGGCTCGCCATAGCGATCCAACGCGGTTATGCCGCGAGCGTTATGGGAACCGTCGGGTCGGGTTGCGTCGGGTTCGCCAGAGATTGGTTATTTTTAGCTTTTTAGATTGTATATATAGACCTTACATTTATAGATTATAAGGTATATTTTCATAAGTAGTAAATATTAGATTTTATTTTAATATTAATTCATTACTCTTATTATAAATTGTATATTAAATAATAAACTAATTATAGGATTACCTACTAAAACAAAAATATAAAGTACTTAGTATGTTTAAGTTATCAAAATAAGTTATAAGATATCAAAATGTCTTTCATTTTGATATCTTAAATCTCAGAATACCAGAAGTAGCGTTCAATTATGATTACACATACCGCGTTGTGTCCAAAAACATTACGTACGTCCCGCTCCTGCCCCACTTCCCGCCCGCGTAATGTTGCTAGCTCGGGAGAGGTTTCCTACTGTTTTTGGGATAATCATATAAAATAAAAGAAAAGGTGTTTAATAATAGTTATTTAAGATACACGTGCGGAAAGTAAGGTTTTCAGGCACGCATTCGGATAAAACCTTTTACGCTCAAGTATCTTACAATATTTTTCAATGCATTTTGCGGGGAAATACAACAAAAAAATAAGTATAATAAAAAAAAATTATTTTATTTCACCAAACCCTATTTACAACGAAATGGCACGCTTTCTTTACAGATCGCGCGTTTCATACAGTTTTTTTTTTTCTTGAGACAAAGGTACAGCATACGTACAGCCAATAATGTGAAAAATATTTTTGTTTGCGGAAACAAAACACGTATTTTAAAATGAGATAATCAAGAATCTTATGTTATGGCGTTTATCATCATTTAATTATTGCTAGAGCGCGCATACTTATAAATAATTGTTTTTTTTTTTTCGAATATCAAAACCTCCTTGCATCTTTGTAATTTTTTAAATTTTATGACTTGCACCATGCACCATAGAGTCAAAAAAATTACTTTATTTCAGGCGTGAAATATAGGATTTCAGTACTGTTTTATTTCACGCGTGAAATAAAGAGTCGGTTTCCGCAAAATTTTGTTACACAAAAAAGAAAACTTTATGAGCAACTACATTGAAAAAATATTAACAGTTAGGTATATTTAGGCCACGATTATATAACACAAATTATTTCTTGCGGGGCAGCCGTACGGTCGCCGCGTACTTGTGTTCATTCATAGTAAGTTTTAACTATATTAGGTACTAGGCCAAAACTCACAGCATTCAAATTTCCTTCAGGCGCCAGATGTTTACTTGAGTTCAATGAGTTTTTTAGTACAATACGAGTATAATTATAGAAAGGAAGTAGCATGACCTTCTGACACAAGTGTTCTTCATTTAATAGAAAGTTACTCACTACAACATGAAATGCATACATACCATTTTAGTTAAATAAAGGAAATAAACATTTATTTTTTTATACCTATTACAATTAATAAAACCCGGCTTCAATAAGGTAAGTTTTTAAAGGTAAGGTAAGGGAAGTAAAGTTTTTATTAAGTACCCTTTTGTTGAGTAAGCATTTTATAATATTTTCTTTTAGAATTTGAACTGATTTGCAGAATTTTACGTTTAAATAAATAATGTAGGCACCTAATTTTATATTTAAATCTTTTTCAATAACCGCCGTTTCTATGACTTTCACTATTTATGTGGCCATCATTTACCAGGAATATATTATTTTTTTCAATGAATTTCTTGAAAATTGAAAGAACGATTGCTAAACGTTCGATATTTGAACTTATAACAAAATCTTCATTTGAAATTATTCGGGCATGTGCTTCTCAAATACGACATTCATGTAATTAAGATTTTGGGGAGGGAAATAAAGTCTGCCTTTATTTTTCAATCCATATCACAATCCATACCACACCTGAGGCCAATTGCTTCTACACAAAACGAACATTTTATTGATTTCAACAGGTAATAAGCAACACTTCCCGATATTAACCTACGATATATTTTGACAGATAATGAAGCTAAGGCAATTCTAAGACAATAATTTTGCAATGCTACTACTATTTTCTCTATTATAAATCATTATTGAGTAGCTTTCTCGTTGTATCACATAGAAAGTCCAAATCAGAAATATGGATATCACCAATTTCTGAGTTTGATCGTGTAGGCGATTGCGGCTGTATATCCTGAAATGAAATACTTTAAGTCTATCATAAAATAAAAAAGCAAAATGCTTAATCAAAAACAGAAAATCAAATGTAATCAATTAAACATAAAAATTTTAGGTAGGTAAGTAGGTACGCAAATTTTCCGAAATCGAAGGTCCAGATGTTTCTATAATAATATGTGACTCAGACAATTGTGATGTCAATACCAAATGCCGAAATAGCATGCCATTATTAGATAATTCATATATTACTCCATTCACCAAAATTTAATTTTAATCGGAATGCATAGAAGATTCATTAACACGTACACAATGTATTCATAAAGGTATATCCTTTGTATTTTCTAGGAAAAAATTAAATTTTTGGTATAATAGCCACCGAATTTCCAGTCACTAGTCGTGAATGAATTCCGCATTTATCAGTACGGTATTGGATTACCCACCAACCACCTACCCGCCATCAACCCGCTTTAAGGCAGCGTGGTGGATTAAGCTCCAAGCCTCCTCATCCCGAGGGGAGGCCTAAGCCCCTGTAGTGGAGTATTAATGAGATGATGGAATTGAATGAAATTGGATTATTTCATAATATAATTATGACCTACATAATGAACAGGAAAGGTCCAATATGAATAATATTTAACTAATATATCTTGACTAACTCTACCTAGTCGGAATAGCTGATTTCTTTAGTTTTTTTAAACCACGTTTTGTGTCACAAAAATATTGCTCGTCAAAGTGAATTAAACAAATTACGTTCCGCTCTGATGGTCTCAAAAACTTATTTAGCCGTGCTCTTTGTATGACTTTCATCTAATTCAATTTTCTTTGTTCTTTATTGTTCACACAGGTGCTTTATTACTCAAACAATAGAGTATTCTAAACAGGTATTAAATAAAAAGTAGATAAAATTTTCGATGGAACTGGCAACACTCACAAAATGAACGCGCCATTTTTTAAGTCAATCACAATATGTAAAACAAATTCAATAATTAAATAAATCCACTTTTGAGTACGTTACTTACAGATGAAATGTGATCCCATCCGATTTCTTCGTAAGCCCAGCAGTATTTTAGCATGTAGGAACGACACAAGACGACATTTTAAAATTAAAATTGACACTTGTACTGTACATTATAACTCGGTAAGTGCTACGGAGTGACTAATCGCAACAAAGTGAAACCACTCTTTTTAAGAGTGGTTTTTGTTTCTTCAGTTTCACACTCGCAGGCGGATTCTGGTATTCTGAGTCTTAAATACGAGAGACATCTTAAAAGTTTAAATACTACTGTTGTCATTTATTTTAAGGCAGTTGCGTTTCTCTCTACGCTCGAGTGGAACTTATATTTTTAACTTATGCGTCTTTATTTTTGTTTGTACGCCCGTCTTGAAGTTAACGACGACTCAGTGAAATGAAACGTGACATTTTCTTTTTTAATTTTGTAGTATGCTTTATATGAGACATCATTTTTTGATCTACCGCTACTACTACTTAGATGATAAAAATCCATGGGTGTAAACCGCTCGTCTATCAGTTTGTTTAAATAATATTAAGTTTAAACGTTTATTGTTAAAAAGAGTTTTTTGCTTATTCTTCTGAGAGGAACCAACGCTTTTCGATGCGCCTTTGTGGTGACGTTTTTCCACAAAGTAATAAATTCACTCTTATGACGTAGGTATTTTAAGATTATGTTACATAACTACGAATTAAAGATACTGCAGAAAGCTGGGCTTTCAGGTGGAGCTGGGGTAGCGTGAATAATGCTGCCCACCTACACAAAATAGGCGCTTTGACGTCGAGTTGCGGAAAAAGAACCCATTCTCAAGTATCAAGTATTTCATTTATTGACCGATTGGGCGTAGAAATAAGTCATTGTTGCAGACTTCACATTTTGTCGAAGATTTTAAAAGTATGCGTTTAATTAAGGCAGTAAGAATGTTTCGCGCCCAAATCTACTTGAATTTATTTAGTATTATGCTAGGTTAGAAGTGATTTTAAAAAAAATGAAGTTACTATTTAAGATGTCTATAGTCTATGTTATTTGTTTATATAAATAAACTTACATGAGAGAATTACCCAGAGATGAGCGCAAGCTTTATAGATACGACACAGTAGATTGGTTGCCTCCCTCTTAATTTATCGGAGTCTGTTTGAAAGCGCGCTGCACACGTGCCCATTTTTGTAATTACCGGCGGTGGTATTGCGACCGCATCTAGCTCTCGCATTCTCCCCGCAAAAAATTAACGAACAAACTCTCTTCGGGACCTGTGGAAATATTATTATAGAAATATACGAGACGCCTAGATTGTACCCTGTTTGAATAGAGCGACAGGCGTAGCAAAAATGATGAACGTTCAAAGAAAAAAAATATATTATAGTTCTAGTTAGATTAAATGATATTTTTTTAATTCGTTGTCATCATCATCATCATCATCAGCCCATTTTTACCCCACTGCAGGGGCTTAGGCCTCCCCCAGGGTGAGGAGGGGAGCTTGGAGCTTAAGTCCACCGCGCTGCTCCAATGCGGGTTGGGAACTGTAACGACCGCCATCTATTGACAGCGTCCGGGACCGACTGCTTAACGTGCCCTCCGAAGCACGGAGTGTTTTCGTTCGTTGTGATTCCTATAAATTAATTTACATATAAAAAGGATGTTGGTTTTTTTATTTAATTTATCTTAAGAAATATCACTTGAGGAGATTAAAGAAAGAAATTAAAAATGGCGACCGCATTCGGTTTTTCTCTTTTGAACTTTGTTTAGGTTGCGTTCAGGTTAAAACGCTGACATTTAAAATGCCGTGATTTATCTGCTCGAATTATCAGACTGACATGTTATTAATAACATTCCATGTAAGATAGAATGTTGTTTTTCTAAATTAAATTGTGGCTAAAAAGGGAAAGGGAAAGAACAAAAGAAGAGAAGAGAAAATAGAGGCAAGAGACGAGAGTACGTAAAGTAGGTATTAAGAAGCGCATTGTGATGGGAACAAAAAAAATAAGAAAAGGCAGATAGAAGAAATATCCAATAAAAACAAAGGCGAGAGCGGAAGACATGGTGAAGAGGGAAGAGGGTAAATCGATGAAAACTGAAATGAAAAGAAAGTTTGAGTTTGACACGGAACGTGCAACAAAAAATTATATAAGCACAGAAAAAATGTTATATTTGTATAATTTTGAAAAACTCTGAATGCCTCTCAATTAAAAAAAAGGTATCCTATAAAAATGACATGTTTTTTTTAACTTTAGTAGTTTTGCCTTAACGATATTGAATAAACTGAATTAAACTAAAACTGAAAAATTAAAGAAAAAAGATTTTCTTTTATAAGTATTCACATTCGTGCACTCGATAGTTGATTGAATAATTTTATCTATTATTCTGGAATATTCTGTCTTTGCTTCAATTTAATTTTGATTTCGTAGCAGGGACTACGAAATTGAATAAACGGGATTGGTCCGAATAAAATCGTTGCTGCAGTTCAATCAGTCGTAAAGGAACGCATGTCATTCGTGCGATTCCGAATGCAAAACGCATACTGGCCAACTTTCAGGTTAATTCATTTTATTTTATTAAAATCAATTGATAGCGAAGTTAATGTATTGTGAATTGATATTATGCTATTCGAGAATTTAAATTATGCTAACGGTTTTTTATCTTATTTATTTACTTTTATTTACTCCTAATTATCAATCTGTCTCCCGTCAACTTTCAGATTTCACAATATACTGTAGGTAACATTTGTATGTATGTAAAATGACAATCTAAAGTCGAGTGTAATGCATCAAAAACAATTAATAAATCCGACTTCATAAAAATAATTATCTGAGAGAGAGAGAAAAAGCTATACCTTATAGAATTTTGTTTCAGCAACGTGAAATTGCACCATAACATGTGTTTAGTTTAATACCTGCTTAGACAAAAAATTATATTGTAATGTTAATTAAATTTAAATATAAAATTACAAGGTATTGTAGACGAAGACAAACCATCAACCAAATATGTTTGTCCCTAATTGCGATACCTTATTCAAGTTATGAGGTATTGAACGAAAAAATGTTCGACGCTATGTGTAGGTACATAACTCAATCAAAATTCCGCACCCATCGATTGTACAGCTTTTTTTCTCTTTATTCTTTATGTAGTCGGTATTTAATGTCTTTATTTTGAGTAACCGATTGTCCGAATGGTTAGAGGAGGGTTAGGTTGCGGAGCCGAGGGTCGCGGGTTCGATTCCCGCCCGAGACAAATATTTGTGTGCATGAACATGTTTACCGATTTGTCACGTGTCTGGGTGTAAAAAGTATTTTTATTATATAAAAGAAATATTTAAGTAGGTATGTACGTAGTACCCCATAAACATAAAAAATAATAATCTTAATTGCATCATATGACATATCAAATGAAAGTGAAGTTTTTTTTATTATTATTAAAATGCATATTATAAAAGATATTATACAAAATATACAAAAAAAAATCCATTCCCTTCATCTTCGAAATTTATACGCCCAAAATTTAAAAAATAATCATTTGAAATTATAAGCCTTCACTTATATGTTGTAAGAAGACCCATAGAGTAAATTAATTTGACAGCAGCGTTTGGTTTTAATCATGGTTTTAATTGGTTTTAATAGAATCATAAATGTCACTTCACAGTATCGAAGCTGATCGAAGTGACATTACGCAATTTTGCGAGGTTGAAACTGGGGCGCGGGGATTTCTCGGGGGTGAAGAGCGGCGCACGGGGACCTTGTTCACTGAAACGGTTGCCTATAGTATGAGTGGTTAGACGATAAACGCAGAACAGGGCTACTAGTCAATTCGTACTTTTACGAGAAAACCACTTTAAAAATTAATTTTCGGGACAAGTTAAAATGTTTTTATTATAACGACTTTTCTCGAGTGCGACATGTGTATATCAAACGAAGTTGCTTATTTTTGGAAATGCAAACAATTTTGCAATAATTTCAGAACGCACGTTTTAAAAGATATTTAAGAAAAAAATATATAATTTTAAAAAAATGAAAAATTATATTTAATAATTCACCATTCTTTCTCTTTTATCTCTGAAAATGCGGAATCAAAAAATTTAAAGTCAAAAACGAATAGAAATAAGGGCTTCACTTATACTTTACAGGAAAATTTAAGCAATAAAAACTTTATTATTTTGATGGGCAAATTATAAAAATAAAAATATATAAATTTTTTCTAGTGCATTGTGTTATATGAAAACCTAAACGAAAATCCTAAGTCCTTGGATTCCCGTTACAAACGGAAAATATTCGTGAAGAGAAACTGTGTTGCGCAATTTCACTGAAAATTAATGAGTTTAATTGGTCTAATTGTTACTATAGTAACCTACTTAGCCAGGTTCAACTTCTAATGTCAATTTAATTGAAATTTAAAAAAACATAGTCGGTGATGTGTTTATTCATAATAAAGAACCCTCTCCACGATAGTCCGACTCGTACTTGACACTGCTTTTGTCTTTTCGATTTAAACTGAAAATGACCGCTATCTGCCCTCAGCATTCTACTTAAATATTGATATTGAGCACCATTTGTGTGATGCTAAGCTCCCTTTTTGCTCAGTTTTGCTTCCTTTATTTATATCAAATATCAGACTATTTTTCTCTCATGTGAAACAGTATGCTTGTATGTAATTATAGCGATGTGATTATTGCATCACAAGATGTAGTAATCTAACCTTTTTATGTGAGATTACTAGATTTCTTTCAGAATAAGCTATCTTATTACATAATTCTTTAAAATCCCTACCAAACCTATTATATACCGATGTCCAGTATAAGCGAATTGAAAAATCTGCAATATAAGCTAAAAGCTGAACGTTTGCGGTAAATTGAAAAATAAGCTTGCCCTTCGAAGAAAGTTTCCGATTTTCTTCAAAATAATGGCCAAGTTTTGGAAGAATATCCAGGATAACGATTAGTGGGTATATTAAAGCAATATCGATTACTCCTGTGCCTTGTTTAACATTTCTGTTAAATTTTCTGTACGTCGTCGATAAAATAGCCTGGGAGTCTAGATATAGACTGACTGGTTGGCCGAGTGCAAGGACCCTAAATGCGAAACTAAGGATCGCGAGTTCAATTCCAAATTTTTGTGTGCATGAACATGTCTATTCTTTCCGTGTCTGGGTGTAAAATATATATATATCATCAGCCCATTTTACCCAACTGCAGGGGCTTAGGCCTCCCCCAGGGTGAGGAGGGGGTTTGGAGCTTAAATCCACCACGCTACTCCACTGCGTGTTGAGGATTATAACGACCGCCATCTATTGACAGCATCCGGGACCGACTGCTTAAAGTGCTCTCCGAGGCACAGAGTCAGTGATAGTTATGTACTTAAGTCAGAAAAACTCATTGGTACACGCCCGGATTCGAACCATGGCCCTATGGCCTTATAAATTTGAGACAGGTTCATTGGGCTCTGAGCTATCACGACACGATATATATATATGTATACATATTTTTAAGTATTTGTATCTGTCGTCTGGTACCCATAATACAAGCTTTGCTTCGTTTGGTACTAGATGTCGCTATGTGGGATGTTCCAGGTATTATTCATATTATTATATCTACGTTGAAATAAATAAACATCTTGTATTTTGATGTTCTTTTCAGGTAAAGGTCAGGACCTTGATATTCAATAAAAAACTATCCGCGATTTATTCTGAGTATACTAAAAAAATAGAACGTTGCCTATTTTTAATCTGTCAATGTCATGTTGGGGTAAGGGCGGTTTATCATGTCTTCCTATCTGGTTGTGCCTCTAGAGTATCGTGAATGTCGTTGTTCTAACAAATTGTTAAAATTGTGCTTTTATTTTTTGTTGTCACAGTCGCCACCGTAGTATTTATTAGCTTTGACATATCTATCTACATACACAGAAGGCTAAGTATTTTTATATTGAAATAAAAATGTAATTAAAATAAATCGAAAATGTTTTTATTTTCGATTGTGAACAGAATAATTTCTTGAGCAACAAAGTGGTAGCTAGCTAGCAACGCTGAGACGCGTGTAACGAAATATGTGACTTTCAAAAAGCTTTTATATTGATACATTTTTTTTCTTATTTATAAGATTTTAATAAAAATGTTAAAGATATAGTCATTTTTCACATAATTTAGTCAAATTAATTCAGTTCTTGAACACAAACAAACAAGCGACGTTTATTTTTGACGTTCTCCATCACTAGTTTAACAAGGACAGACAATGACCAATTTAGTAAAGTGAGAATTTTCTGAAAAGCGTAAGAACATTCGGACCTTCGAATATGTAACCTGTTACCATACTCCCATATTGACTGTGGAATTCTAGACAGGCCCAAAAATACAAAGGCCAAAAAAAAGGAATATAAAATTGTGAATCAAAAATTTATAAGGTATTTTAGGAAAACTTTTCAGTCATATTTTTTGGTTTAGTTACTTTTTACCGAAAAGTACATCAAAAAATAGCACACTTTATTTACGAAAATATGAAAATTGTATGGTAATAATAATTATTTTAATTATTATAAAAAATAGATAATTTTTTTTTTCTAGTTTGGAAAAAGCTTAATTTCATCAGGCTTATGGGAACATAAAGCAAGGACTTCAGCCTGCAATGGATCATTTTGGGAATAAATTTACATAATGTCTAGGACACGCTTGACAAGCCAATTGTCAGATCAATATAAGGTAGAATCGAAAAGACAGTCTATCAGTTCCTAACAACGGCGGGCAAGAGCATAGAAAAAATAAACGGGTTACTGAATACGAAAGTGACTTGTGGATTTCACAAAAGCGGATATTAGTGGAACTTTTTCACTGTAAACTATTCTTTAGCGAAACGAACTTGTATAGAATTCACTATGCGTTCTGACTCTACGTTCTGTGCATGCTCCTATGGACAGAACCCGGGGTCGCCACAACGCATTCGTAAGAACGGAAATATAGATTTAGATAATTTTGTACTCTAAATACATGTGAAAATCAGAAACAGTTAAACCACATCTAGGTGCCAGCCTACTTAGTATTTCGAGGGAGGGCGTCCAATGTTGATTTAGTCAGCTATTCACCATTCGTGTATTTGGCGTATGCAAATTGATCGTTTTCCCACTGGGGCAAATTACATGGCGAGGGGTACGGGCGGCAGGGGTATGCAGCACGTACGCTAATGTACTCACTGTCCACAAACCATTCGAGAACATACCTACCTCATTCCATCGTACTCAACTCCAAAATTCACGGACAATTTTCTTTATTCACATTCTGTTTAGACCTACATCAGAGCAATTAAACGTTAAATGGCATGTGGTTGGTAATATTTATTATAGATGCACAGCGTTTCAAATTAAAATTCACACCTTCGAGCCCATCTCGAGTATATAGCAAATATTTCATAAAAACCTTTGCTTGATTGAACCTTGTAGTACTCAGATCTTCAAATAACTGTCTGGTTATTTAAAAAATGTTCCACATGGACGAACTGATATTTCGCCAATGGGAGTAAAACAAAAATAAACATTACACGACAACCGTTTTCGCTAACAAAACCAAGTGATGCGTATATTTCTGCAGTCGCTTCCGGCGGACAAACATTTGTTGAACATGTCGCAGCTTGTGAAGAAAAATTTATCTCTTTTGTTGCCTTGGGAACAGTTTAAAATATTTGTCCGCACTACCAGTGTCTACAAGTTCAACTTGGTTTAAGTTTAAGCGAGGATACGAAGTGTGACAAGGAAATATAAATTCAAGATAGAAAGATTGTGGTTTAAATACGGATCATGTAAATAATAATAATAACGGTCATAATCAATTTCAATTAAAGTTAAAATCGTTTCCAATAAAGTGTATTTTTTTAATCTTGGTAAATGGTATTTATGACTAACCGACTGGCCGAGGGTCTAGAGACTCTAACTGCGGAGCCAATGGTCGCGAGTTCGATTCCCGCCCAGGACAAATATTTGTGTGCAAGAATATGTCTATTTGTTCCGTTTCTGGGTGTAAAAAGTATCTATAAATGTGTTTACACATATTATATATATAAAAAATGATATTTAAGTATGTTTACCAGTTGTCTAGTACCCCATAACACAAGCATAATACTTACTTACTTTGGGTCTAGATGGTGCTGTGTGGGATGTTCTTAGGTATACTAATGTATCGTTGTCGTTGTTTTAATTTATAAGAAACCACAAAATAAAGGCCATAATTTTAGTTATACCATACCGTTAGCCCATTAATGCCCCACGGCAAGGAATTAGGCTTTCTCTCGGGATGAGGGGGCTTGGATCTTAATCCACCACGCTGTTTCAGTGTGGGTTGGTGGAATTCTAGTTATAGATTCCTTGATTTTAGTTAACCAGCTTCCCTTTATATAGGTCATCCTTTGCCATTGCGAAGTTATAGCATCGTATTAAGATACACCATAAATCGTGTGCGCACGGTCGTCGCATGCTCATACGACAAACAAGACAACACAGATTTCAGAATTTTTCACATTTCGCTTCTAGTTAAGCCACAGAACATTGGAGTAAGTTGTAGTTGGTAGGTATATAGGTGGGTGGACACGCTGGCCCCTTCAAGTATATATACTTAAGATGTATTTTCTGAACTCTAAAACGCAACATCAAATCGAATCAAAGATGCAAGGGAAAGGAATAAAGAACTTACTTAACTGCTTTCTAAAATGTGACAAATCTGAAACAAGGCTATTTTCGTACGCATCATTTTCATTTGTTTTCTTTGTGTAATTATTTTCAAGACGCTTGTCTCCGAACAAATAACGTCGCATAACACCTCTAATATATTCGATTCTCTATGGTTACAGCCGCATAGTAACCGATTTCCGGCTAAAAACGTTTATGAAAATCTACAGTAACGCTTCCCGATTGTATGCCGCTGAATATGAGCAAATATTTGGCACACAAAAGTCAACTGAAGGTCAATGGTCAAACAACGTTCGTATACTATTTGAAAATTCGAAGTTTTAATAATGGAGCCGATTGCGTGATTCGCGGCGGTTGTGCCGTCACTTTCTCCACAGGTGCCTTGCATAATGAATTGGAAGAATTAATGCGGCATCAGGGGTCGGTAGGGTCTCATTCATATATGTACCTACCCCATCATACTGAGCCATGAACGATTATACTTAACTTTTGGTAAAGCTATTAATTTTGTCAGTCTCACAGATTTCTTTTTTAAGGTCACATGAGTAATGAATTTCTTACAATTAATCAGACGTATTTGGTACGTTCATATAAGTCTTATCTAATTATTAGTATTCGTGCAATTATACCCGTAGCTGTGTTAGGTTTTTGTATTTTATTGAATGAGAAAAAAGTATTCTATACGTTGAGCAAGCTACTAAATTATCTTTGCACCAAACATTCAAATGTGTCCTGTACTTTTTACGTAATGCGTGCACAGACAGGCAGACAGATACAAACTCCAAGAAAAAAAAAGTGTGTGCGTGTAACCTTTACGTGCGATTGAAGTAAAACTTTGAATTTTTTTTTTGTACGTTTTATAATAACAAATATGAGATGATTCTTCGCTACCATCCCAGTCTGACAATTCTTGTAAAAGTTCGAAGTCATAATCGCTTTCACTGGAAGTAGACATTTTCACACTAAATTACAACTAAATTAAATAGATATTGGTTTCAAAATATTAGGATAAAAGTAATTTAGCGAATTTTTATTTGATGATAGCAGACGATCGATAGGTAAACCATCACATTTGACAGATAGGCCGCATGTTTATCGTTTATCCTCAGTAATAAATTATATCCTTCAACAGCTGTCAGAAGTATATTGGGACGCACAAAATGTCATTTTCGTACAAAAATCTAACTCTGGTAAGCTACCGACCCTCCCGTGGCCTCCCGTCGATAGATGGCGTGCGAGGGTAGATATGTCTATCTGTCGATAGGTTATTGAGACGACAAAACTATACAATGGATAGAATTTCTTACCCTAATATGGTTAGACCGTCGATAGATAGGTAATTGGGTTTGGCTGTGAGAGATTTTTTAAAAACTTGGCAATTTAAAATATTTTTTTTAAAACTGTTGAATTTTTATTCACTTTGCTATTCACAATTCATCCGTTTGAAAATTTGGAAATAAATAATCCTAATTGATTATGATATTTGCCACTAGCTGGCGTATAAGTCAAGAAGCGTGGAGTATATGACATATACTTACGACCAATCCAAATTATTATTTTTAAATAGCGGAAACTACACAGACTATAGTAAGCGTCACTTCCGTCAGAATAAGCGTTACTTCCGTCAGAAAAAAATCTGAGTTACTCCCTAGTCACGCCTAAAGAAGTTTTACTTCAAAAATTTTCGATACTGACATTGCAATTAAAAAAAATATATAATGTACAGACACGATCTCGTTACACTTTTAGTTACATATATATATGACGACCGTTTAGTCTAGTGGGTAGTGACCCTGCGTACGAAGCTGGAGGTCCCGGGTTCAAATCCCAGGTCGGGTCAGTATTTATATGATGAATATTATGATGGTACCGGGTCTTGGTTGTTATATGTATGTGATATCTTCGCTTGGTACCCAAAATACAAGCTAAGGCTTAGTTTGGGGCCTAGACGTTGTTGTGATGTATACGTTATTATTATTATATGGGTAGATATAGTTACAAACAAATGAAATTGTGACTTTTAATTATCGCACCCAACAAATTTTTTTTAACGATATACGCATAAATCTCGAGCTTTTGCGTTCAAATAAATTGCGTACTTTGCGATACTTCTATAAAAAATATTGTAAAGTACGACTTAGTATAAAACTGCCCAATTTCCTTGGTACCCTGAACCCATCGTCTCTTTAAAATTTTGTCATTTATCATAATTTACTTAGTATTTTTTAATTAATATTATTGTTATATAATTATAGTTATTTATATCATTATATTATATATTTATATATGTCGTCAATATACAACCAGGAAAACGTACCGCCCAATTAGGCGACGCCTTAAAGGAGGTCCAAAATAAAATAATTCAAGGACGTCGGTCGATGGAGCGAAATAATTACGTAAGACCTGTTTTTACCAAGTGGAAATCTACAGTCCCTTTGGGAAACAAGCGTGAGTTTATACATGAATGTATGTACGTTAAATCCATTTAATCTATCTCAGATATTGATTTAATAAAAAATTAAATTTTAAAACCTACGTCCAAAAAAAATTAAAAGCTTCGAATTGTCTAATGCAGGTTTATTGAATTTAAAGTTATTTTTAAACCTCAAAGGCGCCGAGGTCCACTAAGCAACTTTATACTTCAAGTTTTTAACTTTATATTACGTCACATCACACTAAGCTTATAATAAGTTATTTAGCCATCCCTAAAGCCTAGGCCTAGATTAAAATTTATTTGAAAATAAATCTGAATGATTACAAATTTTCATATGTAAGTTTCTTCGTGTCCGAAGTTTTAAAACTTAATTTTTGTTTAAAGCTTTTTAAACTTGCCTATAAATATACGAGTTTAAACATTTGATGATTTTTTAATTAAAAAAGACTATAAATAACTTTTTTCAAATAAAACACAAAAACTAATCGATATCAATTCATCCATTTGAGAGTTCTGACGCCAAAGACACACACAGTACACACACACCCACAGAAATGTAGCTAAGTCGATTGATTGACTGAGTCGGTCGATTTGGTTGCCGATAACTTGATGGCATTGGTTCATTGCATACGTGTATATTTAGATTGTAGTACTGGATTTTGTATTACAATTTTGTTATGTTGATACGTTGCTCTAAGTACTAATTTATAATTTAACTGACCGATTTACCGAGTGGTTAAAGACCCTAACTGCGGAGCCAAGGGTCGCAGGTTCGATTCCCGCCTGGGATAAATATTTGCATTAATATGTCCATTTGTTCTGTGCCTGGGTGTAAAAATATGTATATAATATGTATATATTACAAAAAATATATATTCAATATGTCGTGTCCTGATAGCTCAGAGTGCAACGAACCTGTCTCAAATTTATAAAGCCATAGGGCCATGGTTCGAATCCGGGCGTGTACCAATGAGTTTTTCTGACTTAAGTACATTAACTATCACTGACTCCGTGCCTCGGAGAGCAAGTTAAGCAGTCGGTCCCGGACGCTGTCAATAGATGGCGGTCGTTACAATTCCTAACCCGCAGTGGAGTAGCGTGGTGGATTTAAACTCCAAAACCCTACCTCACCCTGGGGGAGGCCTAAGCCCCTGCAGTGGGATAAAGCGGGCTGATGATGATGATGATATATTCAAGTATGTATATCACTTACCTAATACCATATAATACAAGCATAATACTTGCTTACTTTGGGACTAGATGACGCTGTGCGGGATGTCACAGACATTATTATTATAGTAGATGATAGACTGTTACTGAAATAAATTTAATTATTAAATCAGCTTTCAATTAAAAACTCTTATTTAAAAATCGGTCTAACCCTACAGGAGCTACTTTACCGCATACATACATACACACAGACAGACCCATGTATACAAACAAACATAGGCCTTCACCTCTCGTTTTGGATGTCGGAGTTCAAAAATACCTTAACCTTTTGCGGCGAATTTCCTACATCAAATCCGGTAAAATTTCGCTATCAACTCGCATAGTTTTAAATATCCGTTCTTGAGCTTATATTATTTCAGATATTGTCCGAACGAGGGTTGTCCGGTGTCCCTTGTTAATGTTGAATTGACAGCGTTAGCCTCACAGACCGAGCCGATCTCGTGGACGTCGAACAAGAGTCTGGGACGACAGCAGCCTTTCGGAATTTCAAACAGCTTTGATCTGCCCAAGCGGTACAAACACGTACGCTATAACGACTCTCCAGTTATATACCCACGTTTATATACAACGTAGGTACTTGTTTACTAAGGGATTTCGAAAATGTTCATTTCACTTGTACGTGCGGTAATATTTGGGTTCTGCAAAGCAAAGGGTAAAAACTTAAACGTTTGTAGTAAAGTTACGTATTCCGTTTGGCTGTCAGAAAGGTCTAAGATATCCTTATCAAAATTGAATACGTCTAGATAGATAGAATTGAATGTAGTTTCAGAAAAAGGGAAGTATCGTGCCTTCGTGCTTTGTATGTTATATGAATATAAAATGTATGAAGATTGAATGAAATACATTTCGAATTGGAATTTTTGTCGATGCATTACTTGCATTATCGCTTGCCATAATTACTAAAAATGTTATTTTCAAAAATAATAATAACCTATAGGTACATCACAACAACGTCTTGACCCCAAACTAATCATTAGCTTGTATTTATTTTGGGTACCAAGCGAAGACACCACATACATATAACAACTAAGACCCGGTACCAGTATCAATATTCATCATATATAAATACTGACCCGACCTGGGATTCGAACCCGGGACCTCCAGCTTCATAGGCAGGGTCGCTACCCACTAGGCTAAGCGGTCGTCGAAATAATGAAAATAAAGCTTTTTTCTTTTTAGGATTTCGTACATCCTAGATGAAGAAAACGGAATCCTTATAGGAGAACCTACATGTCTGTACGTCTGTCATAGCCTATTTTCTCAAAATCTACTAAACGTAAAAAATTTAAAGGAGTTGTTTCATTTCGGGCTAGGTCTTTGTACACCTTATTTTTATTTATTAGAGACAAACAGTCTTTCACTTAACTTACATAATAAACATTTGTTTTCTTATATATCCGGAGCCTCATATCTTACTACATAAAATGGGTTATATAAAAAAAAAAAAAAAAAGTTAATCCAACAAAAATTAACGGTACCATCACACATGCGCGCACATACATAACACACACACCACACAAACCTTATCCAAAAATAGCGAAAAAATACACAAAGTTTATTTGTTTAGTATTACTGTATGTTCGTGGTACGAAAATTCTTTCTCTTTTTTTATTTTTTATTTTATTTTTTATTTTACATTGTATTTATTTTATATTTTACATATTTTTTTTTACAATTTTTTTACAATTTACAATTACATTACACATACACATAAATATTTTACAATGTAAAAAGATCACACTGGTATGACGTATATTGATAGACAAATGTCAAAATCAGTCAAAATTGACAAACCTCGGGATTAATCTGCATAAAATTCACTGATGGTGTTCTTCTTGCAAAAGGTCGAAATTATGGCTTAAACTCCTGCGAAATTTTATTGGATAGATTGTTCAAAACATAACACTTTTTCTAAGCTATGAAAAGCAGATTTATTAATTAAATTATACATTAAACATTGTATGGATAATTAAGATCTATAAAATAAAAACTAATTAAAAACTAAAAGTATTTACAAATTAAAAAAATACTATGTAAATTATGATAAATTTTAAAGAGACGATGGGTTCAGGGTACCAAGGATGCTTGTCGCGTTGCCGCGCTGTATTGCGACACTGATCCTCTGAACAAAGGAATCCTTGCACATAGGATCCCCTGTCAACAGACACAGCGCGACACCCAAATCGTGGACAAGTGATTTGGTATCCTTGGACCAGGGACCCATCGTCTCGACAGCAAAAGGGATGAAATGTTAGCGATTTATAAGTTCCATGTGCTTGGCTGTTTTCCTACGAGCTGCTGTCTCAGCAGCTGCTCCAGTTTTTTTTATGTATATTTTATATAACTTTGACATAAAGTATCTACGCAAGTTACATCCCAAACAAGAGCTTTACCATTTTTGAATGAATTTGTTTATAATTACTTTAACTTTGAGACGAACATTTCAACATAGTTCTAACAGAAACTTGGCAGTTCGCTCGTAAATATACGACAGGGAGTCCTGGCCTATTCCATTGTTAAAAGTGTCACCAGAGCGAATGAAGGATTTCAGTTTAATTTAATACAGCCACAAAAATCTACTAGTTTCTAAAGTAAATAGAATTTTCAAAAATATACAAAATTGTAAACATGAAAAAGCTTTTATTACACAAAAAAATAAAAACATTCTTACACTCTAAAATTGGGTTTTATATGTACTTGTTTTTATTATATTTTATTTCAATAAAAGAGTTAAGTGGATTCTATTTTATTTGTGAATTTTTCTTCGCTTTCACTTCCGTAACTTTTAAATGAATCTGAACACATTTCACGAAAAATATGTGAAAATTAGTTATTTGAAACCTAAAGACCCATTCCCTCTCATAAAAAGTAATTTTATGTTCAGAAGTCGGGAGACGTGAAAAGTTTCTTAATTACTTAATTCTTGGAGATTAGAGTGAACAATGTCATTAGCTGTAGTTTCTTCGTAACTTTAAGACATTTCTCATTTAAACTAATTTTCTTCTTGTTTATCTTCATATCTGCATTGACCGCAATGTTGTCAGTTCTACAGGTGATAGAGCTACTGTGTTATTCAATTTAATTGTATTTTTGTGTTTTAACTTTTTAAGTCTAAATTCGTTCACATTCGTGATAGCCCAAAGCGCAACGAACCTGTCTCAAATTTATGAGGCCAAAGAGCCATGGTTTGAATCCGGGCGTATACCAATGAGTTTTTCTGACTTAAGTACATAACTATCACTGACTCCGTGGCTCGGAGAGCACGTTAAGCAGTCGGTCCCGGACGCTGTCAATAGATGGCGGTCGTTACAATCCTCAACCCGCAGTGGAACAGCGTGGTGGATTTAAGCTCCAATCCCTCTCACCCCGGGGGAGGCCGAAGCCCCTGCAGTGGGGTAAAAATGGGCTGATGAAAAACTTGTTAAGATGGTCACACATAACTAAGAAATATCATTCGATCTTGAAACAAAGTTTTTAAGTGCACTAACAAAGAAATTATAATTCAACTATACAAAGTAGTTTTTAAGTCGTAGATTTCCTTGCAACACACAACTAAACATTTATATAGGATCCCTTTAAAGTGTAGACACAAATTTATTAATTCACATCAATCACAGTGAAATACCAACAATTTATTCACCATAAGAGGCTAAAATTATGTACAATTGATAATTTACATAGCCCAAGCCGACGCAACGGAGCATGACCTTCAAACGGATTAATGTCGTGCAATGAAGCACAGATACGGTAGGTAGAATTATACAAAATAGGATGGCCATACTTTGTTATAACAATTATTAAAAAATGAAAATATTAATAATAATATCTTAACATTGTTCCCAATGTGTTGTTACTTTGATACCCGTCAGCGTGCTCTAAGAAAATACACGAATTAAAATCTACATTTTCCCTCAGAATTCATAAACCAGTGGTTTATGCACGCTGTTGAAAAATATTTTTAAAAAAGGGAGAATTTAACAAGTACCTATCGTGAAAATTCCAATGAAATTCGTAAATTCTGTTCGGGTGTAGACATACAAGTACGAATTGACTAGAAGCACTCTTCTGCGCTTACCGTCTAACCACTCTGGTATACCAGCTAACTAGAAAAAGAGTGGTTAGACGGTAAGTTTCAGTCTGGTTTAATTCCGCTAGGTCCCCGCGCGCCAGCCTTCACCCCACGAAATTGCGTTTGACAGTGTAACATTTCTGACTCAATTAAAACCAAACGCTGCAGTCAAATTTATTTGTTCTGTTGGTGTAGACATATTCCTGAAGTATTGAGATTAATTAAATATATGTAACCCTTTTGGCGAGGGATATATAAAAAGTTAGGGATAAAAATAAAATAAAAAGCAAATGAACTAAGTGATCTGCAATTAAATTCTAAGAGTAAAAATAAGATTATAACAAATCTTTAAATGGTAAAACGTTAAAATGAACCTGCACTCGCATTTTACATTTCTAGTTGTAAAGAAGTAAGAAAACTATATCTCCATCATTAAAAATTGTTGTTTTACACTATACGCAATTAAAAGCAAATATATACAGGGTAAGTCAGAATGTTATGCTGGTTTTCAAAAATTTATTATGTGAAATATGATGAACATATAATATTGTGAGATATACTGTGTGAAAGGTAAACTCTCAAAGTTTAGTTCAGTGTATTTAAAAAAAAACACATCACAGATGTTCTATGTGAGCGCCTTTTGTTACACGACAGACATCAAGCCGATATTCAATCTCCTGCCAAACTTTCTGCAGCATATCGCGGTCGATATCAGCAATGGCTTCTGTGATGCGAGCACGCAGTTCATCCAGTGTTGTTGGAAGTGGTGGTACGTAAACACGATCCTTTACAAAACCCCACATGAAGAAATCACACGGGGTTAGATCGGATGAACGAGGGACTAGTCGACGGACGGCCAGTTGATTTTCGTTTACAGATGCAGCCTGCATCCCTAAATTGTGTGTACCACGTACGAATGGACCTCCCATCTGGCGGGTCTCTCTGATATTTGGTACGAAAATGTCGTTGAACAGTAATCACGGAGTTGTTAACATGGTAATCAAGCACATAGAACGACTTCTGCTTGCCAGTCAGCGCCATTTTCTTTAACTGCTCTCCTGCTGACATCTTGCGGGCGAACGTGGAATCAGTTTCAGGAAACTAAACTTTGAGAGTTTACCTTTTACACAGTGTATCTCACAATATTATATGTTCATTATATTTCACATAATAATTTTTGAAAACCTGCATAATATTCTGACTTACCCTGTATATATATATCGACTGTAAAAAGGACGCTGCAAACGATTTTAATTTTTCTTCAGATCCGAACGACGAAATACATGAGAACAATTTCGATATAGGAAAATTTTGCAAAAATTTCTATATTCATATACTAAGTCCACCTTAATTGGTTGGATTTGTTCGTGTTTACGTAAAAATCCTTTTCGGATGCGGGCAGGATCGGAGCGGTAATTACTGGGGACAGAACGACCGCGACACGTCTGTTAACTGTGCGGTCTCGATGCGCTAAGCATAGAGGCGCTAAACTCGCTACAGAACTCTGACCATGATATACTAAACGATTTACTATAAATAAGTAAACGTAGTGAAAACGAAAAAAAAATGGGTTAATTCAGAAACGCTTTTAATACAAGCTAGTAAACATTAAACAATTTGTATAGTATAACGAGCGAAATTGTGTATCTATCTACAAAGGCAGTGAGGTAAAATGTAATAATGTAAATATTAGATGGAAGAAAGTAACATAATTAAAAATAAATACTACGAAAAAGACGTTATGACGAGGAGTAATAAAAATAAATTTACTGAGTGTTTTTTTTATAATGTAGCTAATGATTCGATCAATATCAGCGATTTCAATATTTTTTTTGTTAAGGCTTACTGATTTCGCGATCTCTAAAACCGAAAATCACTATTTTTGCAGGTCAAATTTTTCAATGTCCATTAGGATATCCGATATTTTTAATGCGTTATCTTACATCACTTATTTATCTAGTAACTCTATGAAATTTCATTTATATAATAACATAATAATATAAATAATTTAAAAGAAATTCAAATCTACGTGTTTGGGTACGCACGAAACATCAGATATTTCAAGGTTTTATCTTAGCAAATACAAATCACTGAAAAATCATACGTGCGGGGCATATACTATATTAGTAAGTGTACGACAAATTGCCTTAAAATTTATTTAATTAGTACTATAAAAAAATGTATTCCATACTGAATAAACGCAAAAAAGTCGTGTACAAAATCGTCGTCTGTGCCTTACAATTTAATGAAATTAACACGAATACCTATAAACATTAAAATTTGAGGTGTTGTCTCCCAAATACAATTTATATATTTCATTTTTGTTTGCAAATTCGTTAGTAATAAAATTTCGAAAATTACGTTATTAACCTATGTACATGCTCGCGGTGTCCAATCGTGCTCGAAGGACTTGTCGACGACGGTCAGCTTACAGGACCTCTTAATCAAAATTTAAGGAAATGAAAATCTTGATGGATTGAAAAATTAACACCTTTGAATGCTTTGAGGCATTAATTTTATTACTTCGTTTGTAGAGCAAAATTTGAATACGTGCTAAAATGCGCAAATCGTGTATGTTTTCAAAAACGAATTCTAACAGAAAGGTATCAAGAGTACTAAAACATTTTTCATCGTTTTGTGAATGGTATAACAGAATATATGCTGAAACTAAAATAAAATGTACCTGCACATCCCATAAGATCTTGATGTAGGTACTATTACGTCTATACGACCTACACATTAATTAATGGGTAATAATCAGAATAGAGTAAATAAATTTGACAGCAACGTTTGGTTTTAATAGAGTCATAAGTATCACTACACAGTATCAAAGTGACATTACGCAATTTTGCGGGGTTGAAGACCAGCGCGAGGGGGTTTCACGGGGTGAAGCCGGCGCGAGAACCTTGCACACAGAAACTCGGACTAAAACTCGTCATCTTACATGAGCTGGCTAGAGTATGAGTAGTTAGACGGTAAACGCAGACAAGGGCTACAATTACAATTACGACAAGAGACATTACGAACATTAAGATATTATAATTGTACTGTTTTACATGTAAAACAGTACAATTATAATATATTCGAAATTACCTGCACCCTGAGTGCCATAACAAATTTGAAGATTTTAGTTTAATTTAAATTTTGAGAAGATTTTTTTTTGTTTTGTTTGATTGTTTTCCATTTCTGCTTATTTCCAAAAAACAACTGATATTCCAAATTTGCTTCCCTTCCTCTACTTTTATGGTTTTAATATTTATATATTAATTTATGTAAGATAAATTACACATCAAGATCGTACACTAATTAGGATTTTCGAAGATCAGATAACCATTTAAGGTGGTAATATTTGTAGCAAATTAGACACAAACGCTAATCAGTATTATTCACCCACGTCAATACATCTAAATTAATCCTTAGTCTAACGTTTCTACGTTGTAGGTGAATCGCCCATTTCGCAGTATTGAGCCCCGTTACACTCGCTTAATTTATCAAACTGTCTAGAAAGTTGTCATTAAATAGACTAATTTAAAGTAATTAACTAATTATCTTAGTAAACCAATACTACGACTATACTATCAGCCCATTAATGTCCCGTTGCAGGGGCTTAGGCGTCCTCTCGGGACGAGGGGACTTGGAGCTTAATCCATCACGCTGCTAATAAAGCTGAATAAACAATAAAGCTGAATAAACAATAAAGCTGAATAATTGTAACATATCAGCGCAGATTTTAAACGAACAAAAGGTAATAAATATAATTAAAATAACCCATTAATAGCGAGGGTGTCTTGTCTAAAGTGATGTAATATGTTACAAACGCCATTTACAGGCTTAAAGGTAGAGGCCGTTAGCAGGCTGTTTCCAAACATAAGCTCATTATTAGCACCTATTTAATGTTGCCTTCGCTCCCATACGTGTAATCTTCATAAAGTGTAACAACGGCCATATTGTCTGCCGTCAACGAGCTGCCTTATAACGACGTCAATTAGTCCACGTGTTCTACCTTACGCAGCTTGAATACTTATTTCAAGCTATAGCCATTATTGATGAAATGATCTAGAATAACGGTTATGTAAATATATCAAGTGTTTAAGAGTGAAATATAATTTTTTGTACGTATATTATATTTGTATTTGGAAATGCTTAAATTATTACTTGAACGCCTTCAATGTCGATCGTTTATACAGCGCAGCTTTGATTTCCTTTATCTCGGTTAAAAACTCATACTTGAATTTGATGTATCATCTGGAATAGTTAAAGTTCATCTATAAACCCTACTCCGTCTACGTCTATAAATAAACAATGAACCAAAGACACCGCGTAATTTGCATAGAGATATGACCAAGAGTACTACTATCAGTTTAAGTGACAAGTGACAGATTAAAATGAAAGTTATAAGTAATATAAAGCGTCAAGTCTGGCGTGAGACTATCGCTTGATTTTATTCACGTTTCCCGCGTAAATTGTAAAAACTAAATAAAGTCTGGTTGCACCAAAATTAATCGAGTTCTATATTATTTTTCACATATGGTGAGATTAGCGGGGTTCAAGAATAAGTTTTGGCGCCAACATTTTCATTTGGGGGAGAGACATAGAGAGAATGGGAGAGAAAGAAAAAATAACTAGGTACTGTGAACCGTTCGTTCTACTAACAGAATTTAAATCTTGTGTAACGCAACGCATTGTCAGTAATTTTTATATTATGGCTATTGTTAGTTGATTCCACGGGAAGGAAATTTGCTAAAATTTTTGGTACCTTAGTATTAAGATCCATTTTTGTCCGTCGTGCAGTTCCTCGTTTTTGGCGTATGGTATTTTTGAATCTAATATTCATTTAATGGAAGAGGAATATGGAACTGGACCCAAATTCATCTCGAACGTGGGTGTTTGGGAACGCGTAATTAAATTAACAATTTTTTTTTGCATATGCACTTCCAGATTTATTAAAAGTATGTACTTTAAAGAAGGTTAGCAAACACAGAAACACAGACAAAGCATATCCTGCTGCGACCAAGTCGACTGCTCATTCAAGAATGATCCTCAAATTCATCTCGAACGTGGGTGTTTGGGAACGCGTAATTATATTATAAATTTTTTTTGCATATGCACTTCCAGATTTATTAAAAGTATGTACTTTAAGGAAGGTTAGCAAACACAGAAACACAGACAAAGCATATCCTGCTGCGACCAAGTCGACTGCTCATTCAAGAATGATCCTTAAAATATTTGCAGTAATTTATTCATCTGAGGGAATTTAAATATTTTCTGCATTTCTCTTAACGTCGTAGGCCTTGTTAAGTAGCTATGCAGGGTGACACGTTAACGGTCGGCCGGTGTTTTTAATCGCCTAGCAGAAACTGTTGGGGTTGGCACGAGCCCGCGATAGGACGCGGCGTGGCGTCGCCTTCGTCCGGGCGCCCCGTAATGACGTCAATTAGTTCGCGTCGGTGCCGTCGCGCCGCTAGCGCTAATTTATTAGGGGTCGCCGTTCCTAACTTCTAGTATTAATAATATTAAATTTTGAAAATAAACTTGGCGGGTTTCTTGATCATGTAAAAATTTTACAATTACGTTTTATGTACTAAATTGTTTTTTTTTTTAATAAATCTACTATTCATAGAGCTTGAAAAGAATTAAATGCGTTTGATAAGATACATTTAAAGATTTCTATTTCATAATGCGTTTCAATTGAATAATAAATATAAAGTATCAACAGAAACGGGTCGTACGAGCGGGTAGAAACTGGGGTAGTTAGTTCTCTTTGTTACGCTCTGAACAAGTTAAAGCGAATCTTCAGTTTAAATGTTATTATATTGATTTTATTGTGGAAAGCTTTGTATAGCTAACGCAGTTAGTTGGGTACCAAAGTTCGCCCTCGTTGTCATTGTTGATCTATCGTTACTTTCAATCAAGTTATTCGCGTAACACAACAAAGCCAAAAGGGGGTTGTTCTCGATGCGCGTGGCTAGATGAAAAGCGGGAGACGAGAATGGATAGCCCGGCAGCCGCCGCGGGTATAATAACATCAATAGATGATGCCGAAACCAATTACTGGACTCAAAAGCCACAAAACTTAGATAAAAGCGGAGGTATTCCCTTTATGGCCGCCGGTAAAAGAATTCAATTACATAATCCTAAGGAGATTAAAAAGGCTAACGCGACTCCTTTGAGTTGAGGTATTTAATTATTGGAAAACGTGTTTTCTCTGCGCTCTTTCGGTTAATTTGAAGATTGAAATCGTGTTCGAAGTCGAGTAACTTAGTCTTTTTTAAAATTCGTTGTTTTAGATAGAAATAAAAATTTAATACAGTAATCGTGAGCGTTTCTGTCAAATGTGAATTATTTTGAGTTAACATGACAATTTCTATGCCTAATTAAAACACTATTGTGTTTGTGAACAAACAGAATTTTTCAGTTCATAGTAATACAACAATATTGAGCCAAATCTAGATGTTTTAAAGACTGATATACCTAGGTATATAGTTGTTATAGTTTTAGGTAGCCAGTTATCACAGTGTCATAATACGTTGCCGCTTTTGTGTCAGTGTATCAACGCGTAATCGTGTATCTTTGTCCATCCCATGGAGTCTAGCTACGAGTATAAGAGATAGTTGACGTACGTTTGGCAACGTTGCACTGTCAGTGCAAATCGTGTCAATTCTTGACCGACTAGTCGGTCAAAACATTGTGGTGAAGTATAGCATTATATTGAATTTTATAACGGAATCTCATTGTTTTAGCTAAAAGTATTTGAATTTTGAAAGAATGTCGTGTTCAGCTGTGTCTTGTTCGTCAAGAACAAAAAAAGGAGGATTAAAAGACCAGGATTTGTCATTTCATACGAAAGTATTTGGCATCATTTTTAATGCTGTAAAATGAGTTCTTTATCCAGAAAAAACTTTTTTCAGTTCTGAAATATATTATTCGTATGAGATAATGATTAAAATCAAATGCAATATACCATTAAATACCAACCGTAAAATTAAATCATATAATACAAACATAAAACACTTATAGGTACAAAAAATGGACATGCCTAAAAACAGTTCTCATCAATGGATATCACAATTATCCATTGTGATAATTGGTTCGAGCAGTTATCTCTGAGTAACATGTTTCATGTTAAAAAAAGCATGCTGGAAATAATTTAACAGAGATTATACTTGTGAAATTTTTTTGCGGTGGGCTATTTTGCATAAGAGTCTTAGAAGAATAATAATCTTTATACGCAAATTTTAAATTTGTGTATATGCATCGCTTCATAAACCTAGATATGCCATCTCACAAAAATCGTCTTTTTGTAACGTTCCAGAAATAAATATACAGAGTTATATGTAAATAGACTTAATCTCGTTAGGAAGGTCTAAGATTTAAAACACCGTTTATCTTTATAATCTATGTAAATAAGGTATACAGAATACGGTTCAGTTCAATTGAAGGCCCAAGTGCGAGTTGGTGCGATTTTTTTTAGTACCAGTGCAGCAGTGTGTCGTATGCGTTTGTATGGAAATTTGTACAGCGCCCATAGCGGTAGTTTTAGAACTAAATTATGGAGCATGCGAGTATGGTTTGCTCACTGATATAGTTCGTCTTTAACTTATGGCGGGTCGGAATACAACGCTATAAGCGTGCTTGCGCAGGTACAGTCATATACCCCTCGCTCCACTGCGTCCCGCAACACCAAAAACTGGTTACTACGACGCGACTTGTTCCTATGTTCACATCCGCCACAAAGTTTGATTGGAACTTAAACATTATGATCAGTAAGTATGCTATATCATTCAAACACCATGCATTAAAAAGAGAAAGAATATACCGTCTACATATCTATGGCGTCAATAATTGATTTGATGATTTTGTTTTGACCGCAACAATATTAACAGTTATGGAAGAAAAGTAATGGAAATATTGACATATTTAAGAAAATATTTCTACTCATTTCTATGGGATAGGGCTGGCGAAAAAACAGGTCTTTGTGTTATCTTCTTAGTTGTTTTTTTTTAAATTATGGAATAGAAATACTAACTTATGAAAATATTTTATTCAAACCACTTGATATTTCCTATACCTATGCCTGCAGTCTTGTTAAAAACAATCTACTTACTGATTTTGCGCTTCTCGCGACTGTCGAAGGACAAAATTAACATCAAAAATAAAAACTTCTTACACATTTTGGTCAAACAATTTTATATTTTTTTTCGAAAACAGTTATGGACCAATTTTCAAAAATTTGGTAGGTACCATTCTCGATGACACGTGAGCTCTTGCATCTTTTGACACTATACTGCATTTTCGTCTACCTTTATAATTTTCTGAAATATAGCCGAATCACACATAAACGAAAACGATTGATAAACGTTTTCAATATTAAAAATACACGAGAAGGATGTTTTAAAATTAATCTTCTTTGCTATTTTCAATTATGTGCTTTATTTGTTCATCTGTAAGGTTCTTTTTCTCAAATGGGAAGTGAGGGTGCGGGTACCATTTAGCGGGCGTTCTCAATCTGTAATTACTGTTGAAACTGTTAAGACGTTCCATTTCACCTTTCGTTAGTGAAAAATCAAAAATGTCTATGTTTTCTTCGATGCGTTTCTTGTTCGTAGAACGCGGTATAGCCACTATTCCTCGATCGACCTGTCAAATAGTTAAAAATAATATAACAATGTTAAGTACACGAGTAGGTACACGTAATAGATTATTTTATGATGATTTTATGTCAACAATGAAGTTTATGTCTCTTTAAATTAGATAGCTTCTTTTTATCGTCAGCTTGTCCAAATACATAATTTTATTATGCTTATTCCAGAAAACGAAAGTAGCACTCAAATAAAATATAAATTAGCTAATTTAAATGTTTGTAAAAAGGAAATCGCCTAATTTAATTTGAATTACATTTAAAAGCTTATACCTTGAAATATATATTTCTTTTCATTCTTAATAAACATAGAAGGTTGAAATTCTATGAAAATACAAATCCTTTTCCCAGAAAAAGCATTTAGACTTTTCTTTTCAGTTGAAATATATTATGCATGAAATGAGCAAAACAGACTTTGTCCATTAAATATTGTTTTTCATGGAATTTTTCCGTGATATTTATGTGGGCATACTCACAAGGTACCTAAGAAGTATTTGAGGGACCGTTTTTTGATATTTTTCAGCTAGACTTTGAAGTGTTGCGTCGTTGGCACGGGGTGGGGGTGCGTCCGACTTTCGACCGAGTACAGCCCCGAACGGACTGTAGGCCATAACTACTATATCGTGCTTTTGACACCAATCGACTAACTCGTCTTGCGTTATTGTAGGATTCACCTAAAAAAACACAAGCAACGCTGGCTAAGTATAATAATAATAACACACACAATCACAACAACGTCTAGGTCCTAAACTAAGCATTTGCTTGTATTTTGGGTACCAAGCGAAGACACCACATACATATAACAACCAAGACCCGGTGCCAGTATTAATATTCATCATATAAATACTGACCCGACCTGGGATTCGAACCCGGGACCTCCAGCTTCGCAGGCAGGGTCGCTGCCCACTAGGCTAAGCGGTCGTCAATTATATCGTATATTTTTAACATTAAAATTGTTACCTACTGCTTTTTTTTAATTTCTTTCACCAGAAAAATCTGCAAGTAAACCATTATAGCTGTAAATAGAGCCAAATGTCAAATTTAATAACATCAATATTAATAAATAAAGAAAATTATTACGTATTTTAAATTGCTGTGTTGTTTTTACAATTTAAGATTCATCAGTTAGTATTGGTTGGCGCGTCATTGTATGACACTAATGATTTTTTAATAGACCTTGGCTCAAGTGAATCTGTGGTTACTATTATTATCTGTCAGTTACTGACATACATAGGTATTGTAGTGTAATATTGAATAATAATTTGAATATTTTAATATAAAATAAATTTAGATTCAAATAATAATATAATTATAAGTTCTATTGTGACAAATAAATTAGGTGTAATTTACGAATAAAAATGGAATTTAAGTATAAACTAACATTATATGTTTATATTTATGTACATAACATGCGCCCCAGGGCGCAACAAACCTGTCTCAATTTTATATAAAGCCATAGGGCAATGGTTGGAATCCGGGCGTGTACCAACCAATGAGTTTTCCTGACTTAAGTACATTAACTATCACTGACTCCGTGCTTCGGAGAGCACGTTAAGCAGTCGATCCCGGGCGCTGTCAATAGATGGCGGTCGATTACAATCCCCAACCCGCAGAGGAGTATCCCGCCGGAGTAATCCCGCGTGGTGGATTGAAGCTGCAACCCCCCCCCCCCCCTCTTGATCCTGGGGGAGGCCTAAGCCCCTGCAATGGGGTAAAATGGGCTGATGATGATTATAATAAACTAACAACAAAGTATTAGGAAACTTAATAATTTTTTTTCGTATTATTTTTTAGTACGAATTATCCATAAAATAGTTTGGGACGAAAATTGCAGTAATGACATAATTAAATAAATATTATTTTACTCGCTGGAATATACCTCAATCTGTAATATCGCCGGCTTTATGGTGGCGTGTTCGTAGAGCCTTTTCATTTGTGTTAAATTAAAATTGGACACTCCGATGGATTTTGTCAAATTGGTTTCCTTGGCGGACTCCATGCCTTGCCACGTTTCCAAATAATCTATTAGACTAATTTCCCCGCTTTTCTGTAAAATTGAAATCGTAAATTACTAGTGGTGCGGTTATTTGTATTTTTACCAATGAATTTAAAGAAAATTTGAAATATGTAAGTACAAAAATTAATGATGCCAATTTTATTTGCATATGTTTCACTGCTTTCAAATCGTTGCTCGGATTTGCATATTGCCAGAAGCTGCTAGAAGAAGCGAATTTTATTTAAACAGGTCTCACTCTTAACACAAAATAATAAGATTATCGTTTATTTTCTTTGATATCTTTTATTCAGCATATTTTAAAATTATAAAAAAATATAGTTGTATTTCTCATTACGAGCAGTGTCATTTCATATTTCACTCAGTTGTTTTTTGTGCCCCCAAAATCAACCCCCAGAATGAGAATTCGTTTTTAAAGGGTCATCGAACTATGCCAACAATATTATATCTATACAGGATGAGATTTTAGTCACCAGCCAAAATTATTCTAGATGTAAAGTATCACCAATGGACCTCATATTGTAAATAAAAATATAGGACAAACATTCATAACCAATAATTATGTTCTGAATATTTTTTAACAAAATTTGACTACCTTCTGCTTACATACGAAAGGGCGGGGCATGAGGCATGCGGGCGGTACGCGTACACGTGCACTGGCGCCCTCGTGAACGGTGACTAGTAATATTGGTAATTTTGCGAAAGGTTTACGTAGTCTCTGAATATTTTTTTATTGAACGATACTAAAAAGAAACAAGACGGCCAACGGATTTTTATCAATGGTCATTATATTAAAATTTGGCTGGTCATTAAAACCTTATCCTGTATGTATTATACATCTGTACCAATTAACGTTCTTGGAGTTAATTTATGGCGGCAAATATAATCGTGTTTTTCTTAAAACTGAGAAAAAATGTTTGTCTCTCAAAAAAAAAAGTGATTCAAATTTTTGTGTAAATAAAGCAAATAGTTCAATCCAGTATTATTTGTGATCATTGGGGCTAACCACATAATTTGACAGAGGTGTCACCAGAGATGGTATCACATAAAGCGTTCACTTCGACCACTTGCACTAATTTTTGGTGTATAAGTCGTGGGCGAAACAGGTAACGACTCTAAAGCTAGGACTGTCCGCGGATACGCGCGCTTCAGCTTGACTCTATGGCTAACTAAGGACATTCCACACAATGTAAAAGTACGTTCACTAGCGTATTCAGCCGAGTTGGCTCTTTCATATTGCTCACCGTATATGCCATCGGATAATGGATTAGGTAGGCGTCCACGTAGTCCAGTTTCAAACGTTGCAGCGAATCCGTGAGTGCGGAAACCACTGCGTCTCGTTCGTGAGCGTCGTTCCATAGCTAGTAAAGTAAAAATGTTTTATATTTAAAAAATATAACGATATATTAATTATTATTCAATAATCTTTATTTTCTCTCTCATACAGGAAAAAAATCACTTAACTGAAAAGAGAAAAAAACAAGCTATAATTTATATAATTTGGTTTAAATAATGTAAAAAAACGCCATGTAATGTTTTCGTGTCCGATAACTACTTAAGCAGATATTAAAATACCTATATATACTAATAGAAATATGACTTGAATGGTATAAAGTGATATAAAGAACCGAGTGAAATAAATAGAATATATAGAAATAAATAGTACAGTTTATTTTTGAAGTCTTAGGTACTGAAACTACCTTATCAAGTTAAAGTTATTGTATTTACATATTTCTGAATTATAGCGAATTCTGTATAGGCGAATCATGGTAATAATAATAATATCTGGGACATCCCACACAGCGCTATCTAGTCCCAAAGTAAGCATGTGTTATGCTTGTATTATGGGGTACGAGACAAGTGATATAAAAACTTAAATATTTTTTTAAAATAATATAAACATATATGGATACTTTTACACATAGTGAGCTGTTATTTTAAGTCTTGCAGATAAATCGCTCAATTTTGTACTCCAGCATTACGCGACAAGAAACAGTTCTTATTGCTTCTGGTTATTTCCCGCACTACTTAAAACTCATAATTTTGGTGCGGTAACATGTTCGGTGGCAATAAAGGAGCCTAGCGCGCGTTACAGATTGTCAAGATCGGAAAAACGAATTGAGCGAAGAAAGAAAAATAAATTTCAAGTCCAGCGGAGTGCCGACTAATATCTTATTCGCTGCAAGTTGAACTACTTAATTTTGTAAAATCTGGCGCGTTCCTTCGATTCGCTCGACTTATCTCGACTAATACCGATTAAAATAAAACGTCAGAAGAAAACGCCTGGAGCTGATCTTATATTACCTGTGATTTTTTTAAGGTTCCGTATCCAAAGGGCGAAACGGAGGCTTTTTGATACTACGCTGCCTGTCTGTCTATCCGTCTGTGTGCCACGGATCTCTAGCTCGTAAATGAACTGAGTTAAAGACCTCAAGTTTGGATATTTTGATAAAATATGGATGAAAAGCAAATATTGATAAGAATTTAAATAAAATAATTTTCAGGAGGAGTTCCATGCATGAAAAAGAAACTAAAAAATTTTTTTGTTTTTACCCTAGCAATCAAAGTACAAATATACATTTTAATTTCACAAACAGAAATGGAGAGCCCTCAATGTTGTAAGTTTTAGACCATTTGTATTACGGGGGGTCAAAAACGAAACTAGTCACAATTTTATAAGTGTATATTAAGTACCGTGTACAGTATTTAAACGACAAATACTGAAAACGCCGATTCTTATTGTAATTTGTAAGCTGTGACCAAAACAAACAAAAGTTTTTTTCTTTCACGCGGTTGTTTGATGTCTAGCTCAGAGCAAAACACATTTTTCTTAAATATGTAACAGAAAATTATGGTACGGAACCTTTGTTGCTCGAGTCCGACTCGCACTTATTAGTTCTTCAAATTCAAATAGTTTTTATTAAATATAAAATGTTTACACACACTTATTGAAAGTCAAAATAAATTGATTAGGTACCGGTTCAAAAACTAGGAGGAGAAGAACCGGCAAGAAACTCCTCCCTGTTTATTTTATTTAAATATATGTTTTTCTTAATTGTTTTTTTTTATATTTAAAGTGCTTACAACTATTACAATGATGTCCATGCGCACTTATTTAAATACACGCTAATACAATAGTAAGCTTCTTTTCATGAGTTGGACTTTAACTCGCTTTATAAATTGATTAGGATTCAAGTCTAACATTTCTTATGGAATTTTATTATAAAAACGGATACAATTTCCCAGGAAAGAATTATTAACCTTTGAGAGCCTGAACCTGGGAATTGATAACATATGCTTATGTCTTGTATATAAGTTGTGGCCATCACCCACCCTAGAGAAAGCATTTAAGTTTTATGTACATAAATTTAAATGGGGTTTCTAATAAATTACCCTCGAATTATATTAAAACTTTTGCTTAGTGTCAACACAGAGTGTACGTCTATTAAAATCAATAATTTCTTACTTTCGTTGTGACATACACGTCGTCTCTACTGGCATTGTTGTTTTCGATAAAGTTTTTAATGCCCAAACCTACTTCGTCCTCAGTACGGTAAAGTGATGCCGTATCTATGTGCGCATACCCGGCTTCCAGAGCCCATTGCACCGCTTTAGCTAATGAATGGTTTGCTGATAAGATCCTGGTACCCTGAGGAATAAATAATACATTGTCTTTATATTTGTTATTGACATTAATGGCGTATTCTAAGCCGACTGTGAGTCGTTTACTGTATGAAGACTATGGCAATAAAACCACGTACTGTCTTGGCGTAATACCGGCAGACAATAAACGGCTCACTGTCAGCTAGGTGTGAATCCTACTAATATTAAAATAATACCTGTGACATCCTACACAGCGCTATTTAGTCCCAAAGTAAGCAAATATTATGCTTGTATTATGGCGTACTACACTGCTGGTATACATACTTATATAATAATAATATCTTTGACATCCTACACAATGCCATCTAGTCCCAAACTAAGCAAAGCTTGTGTTATGGGTACCAAACAACTGATATACATATTTAAATATTCTTTATACAATGTACATATATAAATATTTCACACCCAGACATGGAAGAAATAGACATGCTCATGCACACAAATATTTGTCCCGGGTTGGAATCGAACCCGCGACCTGTAGCTCCGCAGTTAGGGTCTCTAACCACTTGGCCAACCGATCAGTCAATAAGTGGTAAATAGTCCATACTGACTACAAAGTGGTTGGCATTTTAATTTTAAATAATGATTCGATTCGTTTCGTATAGAAAATAATTTGCTTTTACATAAGTTCCATCTGTTCTATTAAAACGTTTATTTCTGCATTTATTTTTCTAATGATATGCAATGTTATTTGGGTGATACTTCTACAATGTTTTCACCAAAAATAATAAAAAAAAATCACTTTAATTAAACAATAGAACGTTTTGAAGCGTTCACAGATACATTTCGAATCAATCTAATTTTATTAAAATTATACCCATAAATATAATATTTATAACAAACTACTTACATCAGCAAGGTGACCTAGGCTGGTGCCTAAGGCGACGGCAGGTATTTTATTTCCATCATTTAAAGTATAAAAAATTGTTTCTCCATGTAATACCTAAAACCACAAATACGCAAAGTTGACATTTTTATTAGAATGTAAACATCACAAATGTGTATATACTAACAGTTAAAATATTTATAAACAAAAAACTAAAACAAGTTGCTCGATCGACGTCCATTTGTAATGAAATATGGTTTGTGACTGGTTTTACGGATAAATAACATGTGTTTTTTTTTGTATAGCATAACAAGGTCGGTTCACTCGTTACGTTCATAAACTGGAAGGCTTACTTGTAATAGTTGACTTTGGAATTGTAGAAAATTATCTAAAATAAATTCTATATCACGCTATTTAGAGCTCAAATCAGTGTTTTACGTCGGTTTATATCGAACGCAAAATTTCAAGTTCTGTGCTAAATAATTCAATCGATTATCGATCAAACGCCCAATTTTCGAATAGTAGCCCTTCAGCCGTTAAACCCAAAAGCATAAAGCTTTAGGTGGCGTAAGGGTGTTTTACGACGCATTAAACTGAAAAAACATCTATGAAATCTATATGGGTAAAGTCATTTCCAAGATTTTTTTTTACATTGAAATTAAATGCATTGTGAAATTGGTCATTTCTGAAAATCATGATCAAAAACATGACCAAAATTACGAACTCTTGTTTTAACAAACTTTTGTTACTTAAATTACACACGAAATGTAATTTCAGCATTTTTAGTACTTATGACACACTATTCTATTTCACGCCTAATATTACAAAACTTCTAATGACGTATATTTGGTCTGTAGCGTATATTTTTTGATCACATTTATGCTGTCCAAACGCGGTATCTCTATATACAACATCCAAGGTGTAAACGAAACTAATGTACAGGCAGACGTCAGCCAGAGTGATACTGAGGAAGCGAAAAATTGGCAATATTGTACGCTCATGTATAAGGATTCTTTCATAGACACCACCGCACCTGTTCGTACCAGTCGGTACTTGTCATCGATACAACTTACAGACGTGTCATTGCAAACCAAAACATTAGGTTAGGTACAATACGGGAGTATTCCGGCAAATTCTTTGGTTATATGAGTTTGTGTCATTGCCATAAATTATTTCAGTCCATAGATTTATATTGTTTGACGACCGCTTAGCCTAATAAGTAGTAATAAGTAATACTAATAATAAGTAGGTAGCGACCCTGCCTACGAAGCTGGGGGTCCCGGGTCAGTATTTATATGATGAATATTATACTGGTACCGGGTCTTGGTTGTTATATGTATGTGACGGCTTCGCTTGGCACCCAAAACACAAGCTAATGCTTAGTTTGGGGCCTAGACGTTGTTGTGATATATATGTTATTATTATTATTATTGTTCCAGTCGTTGTTGCGTTGTCGTACTGTCCAGAGAGTTATACGTCAGTGTATTCAATCGATTATATTGTTTTCTAATTAATGAACCATGCCGATTTGCGTTCTTCGCTGTCGCAAATCATCTCCATGTACATAAACGGAAACCGGCGTCAATTTCTTTTCGCAACTAAATTCTATTATATTGCAAAATTACGTTTTCCCTAAGTTTCAGACAGGAAACTTCGAGAAAAAATTACGTGATATTGTAAAGCGCCATCTGTTAGTGAGTAGAAATTATGTCAATATTTCGACCGTGAATACTATGGTACTATATAATATTTACTGTTAAATAGTATAGTTAATAATAACACTAAAAAAATTAATTTCGTTACTTTCCGATCGCTGGGATTCGTAAGTAAATTTTTTTTTAATGCCCACTCTTGTAATTTGAAACGATTGCAAACAAGTAACGTGTCGCGTTGCCTCGCGAATTCGAATCATAACGGCATATTCATGGTGATATTCAGAAATTTACTTTAATGACATTGGTTTGTTTCACAATCAAATTGATACACAAAAAATCAAAGTTCGTTCACAATATTCAGAGCTTGACAACAATATTACATTTATTATGAACACACATAGACGTGTGTTTATTAATGCCCGATAAGTAGTATGATAAAATTAAATGTCATATCGTAAAAGATCGTGAAAACTAGAGAAGGGAACGAAATTTTTGAAACCGGTTTCCATCATTACCGCTTCTAGCATTTGCATAAATTTTCAATACAACGTAAAAAGCGCCCACTATCTGATATATTACGTTCACTGGTTTAAGGAAAATAAATTGATCTGTTTTTTTATTCATCCTATTTCACTCTTTTACGAAACTATATAAAATTAATACGTCGAAAACGATAATTTAAAACCATAATTCACAACACCTACACATACACTTATCTGGCATTAAGAATGCCATCTAATCAGCTATTGTGAACAAAGTCTCAACTGGAATGCAACTAGCGCAACTTGTTCTGCGTATTGTGCGACACAACCAGTGTACATTGATATGCCAATTTAAATTCGTTTTTGTCGGCCTGACTATTTTCTATGCGCCGGTCTTCCAGTTTACGTAAAAGGTGCGGTATATTTAATAATAATAATTCTTTATTACCTACAACAATCTCACAAAACTAAATTTTACATAAAATGCTACTGACGTTGGTTTTCAGTTTGACCTCCCCAAACTAGTGATATCATAACATAATATTAACATGTGGTCGTACTCAATACTCACACAACTTAAGCACAGTTTACAGGCATACTATGCCTATATATTTTTCGTATAGTATAGTGTGGTGAGTTATGCATAACAAGAGACACAAACAAGACATAAAAGAAACAATCAAATAACAAATAATGAGAAATAAGTAAGCGCCCGAATTCATAGCAATTTATATACAGGATGAGATTTCAGTCACCATACAAAAATTTTCTAGATTGAGATTAACAAAATCTAGAAAATTTTTGGTTGTTTACGTAAATAAAAATATAAGTCAAATATTCGTAATCAATAATTATATCCTAAATATTTTTTAACAAAATTTGGCTACCTTCTACTTACATACGAAAGGGCGGAGCATGGGGCAGGTGGGCGGTGCGCGTGCACTGCACAGGCGCCCTCGTGAACGGTGACTAGTAATATTGGTAGTTTTGAGAAAGGTTTACGTAGTCTTAACTGAATATTTTCCTATTGAACGATACTACAAAGGAATAAGACGGCCAACGGATTTTCATCAAAGGTCATTATATTAAAATTTGGCTGGTCATTAAAACCTCATCCTGTATTTATACTTTGGCTGGCGAAAACCGGACGAAAGAAACCGGTATGTGTGAAAGCAGCTTTACTCCGATATTATAATACTTGTATTAATTACAATTAATAATGTCAAAAGATCGTTATTAGTTGCCCTCGGTCCACTTAGTACATCAATATTAATTTCTACGTATTTTCGTCAATAAATTCAATTACCACTGACTAGCTTCCCGCCCGCGGCTTCATCCGCGAAAACTATACATTTGTACATTTATACTGACACCGAAAACTATACATTTGTACATTTATACCGACAACATTCCAGTTTAGCCGTGAGATTGTAACTAACGAACCAACACAAACATTTTGCGCTGAGAAAAGTATCCTAATGTCCTTCCTTAGTTTGTATTTTTATTATACCCATTATAGTAAAACAAAAAGTTTGGAACACGCATAGTTGTATTAGCTTGATTTAAATGGCGCTCAGCCTGACTTACTTCACCCTCAAAGCCGCAACTACTTCAAAATTCAAGCTCTATATAAAATATCATCAAAATCGGTTTTGTGGGTTAGCTGTGAAAATATAAGGTACACACATATTTTCGCGGTTAAAAATAGTCTATTTTAGTCTTTAAGATGAAAGCTATCCTCTTACTAAATTTTATCAAAGTCGGTTCACCGGTTTGGCCGTGAAAAGGTAACAAACATACAGACGCATACGTATATCCACGGTAAAAAGTATCTCACGAGTTTAAGTTGGCACAGGTACTAATTTATCTTCACATGAATTTCTTCGAAATCCGTCAAGTACCTACTTTTTGCATGATACGTGCACAGATGGGCGGACAGACAGACAAGAATTCCAAAAAAATGTATTTTGATATCTATATCGATAGCCACCCACACTACCATCGCTATTTTTAAATAACATGTACTTCATTGATGTACTTACAATATTATCATTACGCACGGATCTTTCTTCGCCTTCCACTACTACCCGTCGCTGTCCACGTGGCTGTACCTGTGCATTGATTCTTTCGCAGGCAACGAAGACCGGCAAAGTTACGTGCGTACTGTTATGTATAGAGACGGCTCGTTACAGTTTTATATTTATGAATTTCAAAATAAGCTCCATATACAGTTGCAAATTCTATAAATAATTTTGCCTTCATTTTGATAGGTATTCGTAATCGTAAGAATTTCCATCCACCAGCCTTTTTTATACCCCACTGCAGGGGCTTAGACCTCCCTTCAAGATGAGGGGACTTAGAGCTTAAATTCACTACGCTGCTCCAATGCGGGTGAGCGGATTGTAACGACCGCCATCTATTGACAGCGACCAGGACCGACTGGTTTACGTGCTCTCCGAGGCACGGAGTCAGTGACAATTAATGTAAAAAACTCATTGGTAAACACCCGGGCTCAAACCAAAACCACATGGCCTTATATATTTGAAACATATTCGCTGTGGCTCGGGCTATCATGACACGTAAGAATAATCGTTGAGAATCGTAACACCAAATTAATATTATATACACATTATACATATATATACATATAGGTATATATGTTGTTTCATACATTGGTGTTTAAACTCGTTGAACGTATTAAGCTGTTCCCTAACAATATTTATGTATTTCGATGGATTTTGCATAAGAAAAGCTGTATTCTTCACCGCTACAAAGACCTTGTACATTACCCAATAAACCTTTAAATATACTGACAACGATTCACCTAAACCGTTTACCCCAAACACCTTAGATCAACTATCACACGATTTACGATCAAGGAGGATACTAGTGTGTACGGTTAGCAGAAAGATACTAAAGTAGTAACTATAATGACCGCCTTTCTCCCAAGTATCACATAGAATTATTATGGTTATTAGTATGGTACCCAGGATTATATGTTTACGAGAAAATTATGGGTAGCATAAAACAAGTTCTGTAAAATAATTTAAGTACATGAAAGCTGGCAAAGTGCTTGTCGGAGCACGTCATGTGCACGTCCATTTTCAGTATGGCTAAAGCATATATTCGCATGGGTATATAGGCTGCCCCAAAAAAATGTGTCAAGCTGAGACCCAGAGTCAGAGTACTCGGAGTACCCGAATCACCATGTACCATGTGTGTTTCGGATTATTTGTAGTCTACAACTTATTACTTGTTTCATAATTTTTCAGTTGACTATAAGTATGATGACATTTCTGGTTTTCAGGAAAATTTATAATTTTATCAATTTTGCTTAATGTTAGCCTTATCTAATACAAACAAATTATCAAATGCTAACTATCGTACCATATCGTACCATGGGCCACAAATGTCGTGATAGCCCAAAGGGCAACGAACCTGTCTCAAATTTATAAAGCCCCATAGGACCATGGTTCGAATCCGGGCGTGTACCAATGGGTTTTTCTGACTTAAGTACAGACCTATCATTGACTCCGTGCTTCGGAGAGCACGTTAAGCAGTCGGTCCCGGACGCTGTCAATAGATGGCGGTCGTTACAGTCCCTAACCCGCAGTGGAGCAGCGTGGTGGATTTAAGCTCCAAGCCCCCCTCCTCACCCTGGGGGAGGCCTTAGCCCCTGCAGTGGGGTATAAATGGGCTGATGAAGTGAAGTGATGTACCATAATAATAAAAATAAATAAATTCAAAACTTCTAATATTAAACAAACAGCTCCTAATTGATTTAATGGAATAGGCCGCTGGTGGTGACCTCTCTCGGGCTAGTGCGTTCTCCAGACCAGAATCCGGGGCTTGGTTGCATGCTCTGCCTCCACTTTACCTAGGAACACTGTTAAATGGTGATACTCTGAGGATAGCGGTTGCCTTTTGGTTGACCTGCCTGGTTAGCGAGCCGCACCAGTGTGTCTATAGGTCTTCGATGGGAACAGACGGATACCAGACCTTTTTGTTTCTCCCGGCATCAGGCATGAAATTACATAATCTGGAGAGCAGTCGTTTTCCTCCGGTAGGTCTTGTGTCTTAAAGTCTCTTGGATTATGTACTACGGACAAAAAGCGGCCGGATGGTGTTCACAGATCTCATGGCAAAAGGGACGGTACCTTCTTTGAGAGGTGACGTGTTAGCACCTAGGAGTACTCAACGGTCACCTGGCTCAGCAACTGAGTCAGCCGCAGGGAACAAACATGGTAAATACGCCATTTAGAAATCGACTTTCTGACTTCGTGCCGATTGCCATCGAGACGGTGGCAGCGTGGCAGGACCTTGGTGTTCGGAGGAAAAGACCTTTGTCCGTCAAATAGGCTGTAAATATAAAAAGCAAATTTTTGGTAATGAGTAAATAAAACGAAGTAAAAATTGTTTTCATACATTTTTTTACTAAACAAGAATAAAAGTTGGAAACGAAGATCTTTCTATTTAATTATTTTTTAAATATTTTATGATTTTCTTTACATGTGATAAAGCCCTGTCCCTTTTCTTTCAGTTCTTTTGTCCGCTTCTCTTACTTTTTATGCAACTCACCTGAGACCTTCAAACGGACAACCGGACATACGCATGGGCGGACATGACAAAACTATAATGCCCCATTTCCAACTGTAAAGGCGATTCAGGAACAAAATAGATTGAACTGAAAGGATTTCCGTTTTTCAACCAAGTTCAGATTGAGTCGAACGGAGTATGTATACACTACACATACACAAATAGTTAAGCTGGTTGTAGCTGAAATACGTATAAATTACAGTAAAATATCGAACCTGATGATAGATCTGTCTATCATCAGGTTCACAGTAAATGATAATTGCTTATTTGAATACAGTTGGCACGAATTTTCATTCTCGTTTTTTATTAGTTTTATGCGGCTAATTAACTAAAGATTTGTGCTATACCTGTAAGTTTTAATATCTTAAAAGAATTATGGGAATACATCTATACACAGATATATTGCATTGACTTCAAACAAGAGTTTTCTCATATAGACTTATTCATTGAGGTCGTATTCACATCGGGACATATAAAAGTATTCATGTTTCCAGTATGTGTCTACACGGGATTCAAACCTGTCACCTTGCACACTGTAGTAATTACTTCTTTTTTCACGGAGGCCGAAAAATAGGCTCCCATCCAACTTTGATGTCATATAGCATTAGCTTTTTACTCTGTCAGTACTTTCAAACCCTTTCTTTGGACCTCACAATATACCATATAAGCATTAACAAGACGCCGTTTTGCTACAGAGAATTGAACTCTATTAAGTAAACCAGTAATAAATTATCGAAGGCGGACCCTTCGTGCGGTTAAGCTCGCTGGAATAGTAGAGAATGTATCGCGCGAGGTATCGCCCGGTTACACGCTAAATCTCCGGCGATCGCGATCGGCTTAGTTAGAGACCGGTACACTACGAAAAAGATTCAAAAATATTAATCAGTATTTTGGCCAGCATATGGTCATAGAGGGAGGATGCGCTGCGACCTAATAACGCAAATGTACTTACTTAATGAGATTTTACATAAAATCATAGCGGTTTTCACTGGAATATTTGTTTTAGTTTACTTTTACCATATCTCATTTAATGAGACGGAACCAGTAGGTAAGTATGTAAAAGTAATTATTAAATTAACTTAATTTTAACTTAAACAACTTAATTAACATAGAATAACGAGCTCTATAGGTCTAGTTTATATACTTTTAAGCGACTATTGTGTTTCTAGTAAAAAGACCGCTCAAGTACCGCGCTCAAGACAGGCATTAACCTAGGGTCCCGCAGCATTTTTTGACTACCTATTAAATCAAAGATTATCCGCTCTGGTAATCAAGGATCGCAAAATTAAGTTTATTAGTATCAGGCAATTGCGGATCTCTAAAAAAATTACAAATATTACTACCAAATGATTTTGTTAGGTAGGTACAGCTAGCGCCGAACATCTAGTTTGCTCTGAAGTCGAAACCAGAAGCGTTCCAGTAGGGAAAATAATAACAGAGGATCGAAAGCGGCTTCCGCATCTGTGCAAAACGCACGCACCTCAATTTCAGAGCGCACTAAACATTTGGGGCGATTTGTACCTTTCTACAACTATCTGTATTTATTTATATTTATTAACCTCAAAGTAAAGCAGTTAGAAGAAGTGGGACACATTGTTAATGATTTTAGGAGCCCATATCTCTCGAAATATTCACCTGAATAAAATAAACTGTCCAAAGATGCCCTACACGAGTACGAAAAATATTTTTTAATCCTTTAGTTAAACGCCTGAAGAAACGCCCCTAGATAATTTCGTTTTTATAATTTATCTGCAAAATTATATGGCGGTTTATTAAAATATCTCATTTTGAATGTAATACGAATCAATGTAGAGATAGCAAAAGTGCCTGTGACATGCAGATGGACCGAAGGACATGAAAAAATTAGAAAGGTTTCGTTTTTTTCACCCCTTGGGTATAGAACCCTAAAAAACGAACAACGTATCTTATAATTTAAGAATACCATATACATTTGCATCAAAAAAATATAATGTAAAAACTTCTCTGATAAAGAAAGAAATCAGTAAACGCAGCAAAGCAAGTAGTAGGTGAACCCGCGTATTTCTCTAAACGTACAAAAAATAAGAAGACGGTTGAATGATAGTCGAAGAAGAAGAATCATGTATAATGGTAGTGTAAACAGATCTAAGTTTGCGGGAATAGCCATCGACTTCGCTTAGCCGACTCACCCGATAATACGAAATAGATAAAACTGCTCTTTGTACGTTATTCGACCTTAACACATGATTAATTCTTTTCATAGCGTTCCGACTTCTGAACTAAGGACATTATTGTACACTTTCACAAAGGAAAGCAAGAGAAAGTATATATCTAGAAATATTTAATGAAATTCGTCGAGCGTCTAATATAAGAGTTTGCTTCGTCGCTCCCTAGAAATCATTTAACCCTCTTAACTCAGCTCAATTATGAAATACTTCTAAAAACTTTTCACTGGATTCTAGAAAAGAGAGAAACTCGGCTAAAATGTATTAAATTTGTTATTTTTAGATTTATCTTATAAAATATATATTTAAGAAACATTAAATTATTTTCTCTTATTCTTATATTTACTGCTTTGTCTGTTTTTGTGTTACAAAAGATACAGTTAAATAATAATACCTGGGACATACCTGGGACATCCCACACAGCGCCATCTAGTCCCAAAGTAAGCAAGTATTATACTTGTATTATGGGGTACTAGACAACTGCTATTAACTTAAATATTCTATATGTAGATACTTTTACACCCAGACACGGAAGAAATAGACATGTTCATGCACACAAATATTTGTCCCGGGCGGAAATCGAACCCGCTATACTCAGCTCCGTAGTTAAGGTCTCTAAGCATTCGGCTAATCGGTCAGTCAAAATAAAAACAAAATGTTTGTAATCTTCTATATTAATAAAATTGCAGTGTCTGTCTGTCTGTTCCGGCTAATCTCCGAAGCGGCTGAACCGATTTCGATGAAACTTTGTAGACGTGCAGAGGGCATTATCAGGAGGACATATGCTACTTTTTGTCTGTCTGTCTGTCCGTCTGTCTGTCTGTTCATGCTGATTTCCGAAACTTGGCAAGCGTGCAGAAGGCATTATCAGAAGTGATATACAATACTTTTTGTTTGTCTGTCTGTCCGCTCGTCTATTTGTTCAAACTGATCTCTGAAAGGGATGAACTGATTTCAATAAAACTTCTCAGATGTGATTAGGAGATTGTCAGGTACGACATACAATACTTTTAGTTTGTCTGTCTGGCCGTCTCTCTGTCTGTTCGAGCTAAACTCTAAAACATTTCAACCAATTTTAATGAAACTTCGCAGACGTGAAAAGACGGGTGTGAAGAGTGACATACGCTACTTCTTGTTTGTCTATCTGTCTGTATATATATATGTTCGAGCTAAACTTTTAAAGATTTCAATGAAATTATGCAGGCATTAAAAATAGGTTCTCAGGAGTGATATAGGTAACTTTTTGTCCGTGTGGTTGTCTGTCTTATTGTTCCGGCTAATTTCCAAAACGACTAAACTATTTCTACGAATCTTCGCAGAAATAAAAAGGAGGTTATCAGGAGTGACATAAGTTCGTTTTTGTCTGTGTGTTTGTCTGTCTGTTTGTCTGTTTGTTTGTTGGGGCTGATCGTCGAAACGGCTGATCCGATTTTACTGAAATTTTGCAAACATAAAGAGGGCGTTGTGAGGAGTGAAAAGCTATTTTTTATATATACCTATACATATAAAAAATCGTAATGTCTGTTAACTGTCTGTCTATTCCGGTTAATCTCCAAAACGGCTGACTGATTATGGGACCGACTTGTGGGACAGCTATTCTTCATGCTAAAATGGATTTTTATGAAATTAGGTATAGAGATTTCTTAGGTAGTTAATTTTCAGAATGTTCTAGAAAGTGTTACAATGTTCTGGAGCGTCACGTTTTTTTAACCGTCCCGGCACAGCTGTGTAGTCCACGCGAGCGAAGCGGCGAGCGGAAAGCTAGTGATATAATAAATCAAGACAGGAGAGGTTTAGTTTAGGTTATTTGGTATTAGTTTAGTTAATCGAAATAACTTTGTCCTCGTCAATAAAGTCAAAGAAATCGTTTAAATAGTAAAACATAACGATAGGGACAATAAAAAAAAACCTTGAAATATATTTCATTAAAATCCGATCAGTAAATGGCATCCCGTGGCCTTTATGGATAAAAGTAAGAGGATTATAGACGGTCCGAGGTATCCTTTCCGTAGCCGGTGATTGGGTTTATCAATTCTGACAGTTTTACTGTTACCAATTCGAATTAAAAGGGTGGCGTCCATTAAATCATTAATAGTTCGTATTTTACGAAACACTCTGATCTCATATATATGAAACAAATATAAAAAAATAAAAATTTATACTAAATAATTACATGTACGGGAGTTATATATATGCTCAGAGATTCTAGATTTATATAAAGGATTAAAATAATTTTGAGTTTCATGATAGCCCGAGCCGCAGCGAACCTGTTTCAAATCTATAAGGCCAAGTGGTCGTGGTTCGAATCCGGGTATGTACCAATGAGTTTTTTCTGACTTATGTACATTAACTGTCACTGACTCCGTGCCTCGGATAGCACGTTAAGCAGTCGGTCCCGGTTGCTGTCAATAGATAGCGTCGTTACAATTCGCCAACCCGCATTGGAGCAGCGTGATGGATTCAAGCTCCAAACCCTCTCATCTTGAGGGGAAGCCTAAGCCCCTGCAGTGGGTTATAAAAAAGGGCTGATGGAATGGAATGGTACTGGGTCCTTACGATACAGGTATGCTGCCTAGTGTGAGGACTATAGATACATACTGTCAATTGTTATATTATTTTTTTCGGCTGTTAGCGTACCTACTTATGGCTGAAGTATTTTACTGTTTTTTTTTTTTTAATAATTAGTAGATCGCTAATCTGCTGTAAAAATAAACTATATTTTTTTTTCATTATCAAATCGTACATTTCGAAAATCTTTGGTTTTATTTCTATGTGGTGGGTTGATTGTGAAATGGAAGATTCAGAGTTAGTCGTCAATGATGATACTCGAAGCCTGTCAAGTCTTATCAACATGAACCACCGCGAGACATATGTATAACGTAACAAACAATATTCGTAGTTATTAGACTGAATATTAAAGACTCGCCTTGTACTCATTTGGGACGGGGCAAAGGGACTGAAGCAGATTAGCAAGTAATATGCCGTAACTCGCGACCTCACCTCCCATTTAATTTCACAATCACAATACCTTTAAATAAACTGGGAAACCCGTGATTCCAATATTTTATACTTAAGTTTTCACGAATTGTCTTTGAAACTAAAATATTTGATATGGGTACCTTACTTTTATACGTAGCACCGTTTAAGATTTAGAAACGGGTTTGAAATATTCATATAATATCAAGGCCGGGTAACACTAACGTGTAATCCATTAAGGCGAAATTAGTCCCTGATAAATCATTTTTTAAATCTCCTCTATAACAGAACTATAAAAAAAATTGGAAATAATAGCTATCTAGAAAAAATAGCCTGTGTCTCGGAGAGCACGTGGCGCCTGTATACTCTCTCCGAGTGCTCTCCGTCTATTCCCGCCGAGAGCTCTCGCGCGAGAGGATTGCAGCACGCATGCAACCATGTACACTCTCGTCTGTTCAGTTGCGGTTGCGAACGCCGAGAGGATGGACTCACTAGACGTTGCATCTGCTCTTACGCTATGCGCTGTTAATTATTATATGTATGTTTTTTTGTCTTTGTGGAAATTGTGACTTGGATCCCATAATACGGGTTCCGTTTTATATATTTCAATGAAATTTAATTCACTTTCGCTGTTCCACATTTTGCTGGTAGGTAGTTATACCAAATAACTGAACAACAAACTAATCGAGTAAACTAAACAAAAACGACTGATACTTCAACATGTGTGTTCCGCACGGTTGCTCGCTATGCACTGAAGCGCACGAGAGTGTACAGCAATGCTCTTGGCGTTCCTGCGAGACATGCTGAGACCCTTTGACTCGGGCGCATAAAACCGCCACGGGAGCGAGAGCAGGCTGGAAACCCCGAGACATACGAGGCGAGGCGAGCGCTACTATGTACACTCTCGTACTCGGCATATCTCGGGGTGTCTCGCTGAGAGTGTACAGCTGCCATAAGCAGTCGGTCCCGGGCGCTGTCAATAGATGGCTGTCTTTACAATCCCCAACCTGCAGTGTAGCAGCGTGGCGGATTTGAAGCTCCAAGCCTCCTCCCCCTCTGTCCCTGGGGGAGGCTTAAGCTCCTGCAGTGGGGTAAAAATGGGCTAATGAAAAAAAAATTTTTAGTCAATAATAGGTAATTATAGATCTGTGCTATCTGTTCAACAATTATTTTAAAAATATCAAATCTGTAGATCTAAATTTGAATCTAATTTTTATATAGAAGGAATTTTCTTTTTTCTTTTTATTTGTCGTAGTTATTGTTTCCTCAATTTTCAACGTAAGAACATGACGGGCCGTGAGCGGTGACCGAGACCGCAGAACAAACAACATTGCAAGAAGACGTACTATAAATACGCGTAACGTACTTTTAAGCAGCTTGGGTAATCGGCGTATTTTAAGTTCTCAATATTGTGACCTTGTTATTATAGTGATATACCTGTCTAGCCAACAATATTCAGGTAAAATAATGACACGTAATACAAATTAAGCAACCACATCATTTAAAAATACGTATTACATATTTACTCAATAAAATATGATATCAAAATGAAACAACTTTAAATTCATGAAACAGATGGAAACGCAACCAGGCGGATATTAATTTGGTATCACCGCCAGATTGCCTCTACAGAGTAAAAGCAATAACACTGTCTGTCTCTCGTGTGGCGTTACATGTCACGTGTACGCAGATTAAAATAATACAGTCGTGTTATACACAATTTTGTTCTGTAGCTAGCTTTTGACTACGACTTCACCCGCATGGTTTTCCGATTTGCATAACTCAGTTTTTAAGTAAGACATATAAATTATCACTTTTCAAGACCCGGCCCGGGGCTCAATTTTATCTTAGTTTACGCTTCGAATTTAAAAGTTAAATATAAAAATTTTTAATTGATCGACAAAATTTGTTTATAAAAATTATTTTTAATGTGACGAATTAAATTTGATTTTACCTACATATTAATCAGTTTTCTTCCATCAGCCCTTTTTTTTATACCCACTGCAGGGGCTTAGCCCTCCCCTCAAGATGAGGGGTTTGGAGCATAAACCCCACCACGCTGCTCCAATGCGGGTTGGCGGATTGTAACGACCGCCACCTATTGACAACGACCGGGACCTACTGCTTAACTTGCCCTCCGAGACACGGAGTCAGTGATAGTTAGTGTACTTAAGTCAGAAAAAACTCATTGGTACACGCCCGGATTCGAACCATGGCCTCACAGCCTTATTAATTTGAACCAGGTTCGTTGCGCTCGGGCTATCACGATTCAATCAATCACTTTTCTTACAGAGAAAGAACCTATTTTAAATGCATAAAAGCACGTGCGGGGTCTCCCACTTCTTATAGTTGACGTTACAATAATTAATACTGCTTTACTTCTAAAATAACAGAGTGAAAATATGAGCATGCCCTATTTGTTAGAACACGTATTTTATTATTTCGTCATTATTGAACTAAATTAAATAAAAAAAAACACAAAGTTTTGAAATTTTCTAGTTCAGGGGGGACAATAATTATCCAAATTTTTTTTCCTTATACACACACATTACTCAATCACAGTTGTTTAGTATAGTAGATTGTATTGCTTCGTTTTAGCCAGATTTACATATGAACTACCATTGGAAAACTTTATTGCGCTACTGCCCTATATGAAAAATACAAATTATTGTAAAGGTTATTATTCTAGGTCAAAAGGCAAAAAAAAATTTATCCGGATTCTGTGAAAATTTCTATTTCTATATTATTCTTTGCTTACTATCTACGAAGCAACCGCCTGATGTTAAACTTTGTAGGCTTTGTAGCCTTGTAGGAGCTATTTTAGTTACCTTCCTTTTTGCTTCGCGGTAGTCAAGTAAAAATGTAGATATAAGTATGTCTCTTTTTTTTAACTTAAGTGTACGAAGAAATAATAAGGGACGTGGTCTTTGTTTAAAAGTTATGTTTTTGCTTTGATTTAGGATTCTCTTAGTAGTAGTAGTAGATGTTGAGGAAAAATGTTGCATTTCATCAAAATTAAATAAAAAGAATATCCAAAATAAAAATACACTGTTCTTTGTTATCGAAATATTGAATATATTGTTTTAAATATGCAATTTTTATTAATGGTCAGAAACATAACAATCTGGTTCTAAATAAAAAATGTTTATTTCTTTGCATTGTAAAAAATGAACTCATTACTAAATGTAAAAAAATATGTTAATTACTTGTACACATATCTATCTATACAGAGAAGTTAATTTAAGTCAATGAATTTCACGACTGAAACAATACTTTTTTTTAAATTTTTACTTTTATTCTCGTTATAAATATTTACGTATATTTTTTAATTCGTGTTTTCAGTTATCGGGTCGCGGGTCACAAAGCTCTCGTCCGTCTTTATTTAATACAGCGAGATTAATCTCTGGCAGGAATGTGTCAACCGTGAAATAAAATAAGCCGATTTACGTTAAATGCTTTAGTAATTTATATGAATGAGAAATATAAGCTCATTTCGTAAGCTTTGACTTATATTTAGAGCATTTGAGACATGTATTTGAGAAGGCTGCGTCATTCAATATACATAATGTTGTTTTTTGCTTCTGCCAAATGAATGTAAATAAAAGATCAATAATCTACACACGTTTCACAACATTTTCCAATCATTCGAATGAAAACCTTTTTATTGACTGTAAAAGACTTGGAGTTTTGGAATTATGTGGAAGAGGTTGATGTTTAGGTTTAGGTTTAGGTTTAGAAGAAACACGGGTAGAGGAAAAAGAGTGAGAAAACAGAAAAAAGCAATTATATGAAAAGGGTTCAGATGGACATGCCCCTTTGGTCAGTGTTCAGAATAAATAGGAAAGGGAAAGCAATAGAAGAGATAATCACAAGGAAGAAGAATGAGATAGTGAAGTGAAATAGTGATAATGAGTGGAAATTATATAAGAAAGATGGAGAATAACATAATATAGTAACGGCGAATTAGAACAAAAAAGTTAATAGCTGGAAAGAGAACTAAATGGACAGAGGAAGTAATACTAATGAGAGGAGACTGAAATGCTGGAACAGGAAGTATATGAGACCCCTTTGAAGATAAAGAGACTAGAACTTAGTATCGAACATCAAAAGATAAGAAAAAGAACAATGAAATCAAAAGGTTAATAGCAATGTTGAAGGAAAGAGAATGGGCGATTGTAAATGGCATCGGGTAGAAAGACAAAAACCGGCCAATTACAAATCCAACTCGCACACGAAGGGTTCCGTACCACGATACAATAAAAAAATACGAGCGCAACGTTAATCGAACTTTACCGTTAATCGTAATTATTATGTAATTTAAGAATTATTGTATAAATATATTTCATTTTATAGTCGTTAGTTATTTAGAAGGCACTCGATCCTCTCTGGCTAATCCGAAAAGTAATGACATGAGTGTGCTGATAGCTAGAGACAATTTTTATTACTTATTTTATTATAGCGAACCTTTGACTTTTAGTATCGACTGTAAAAAAAATAAGCTCTGCAAAGGAAGGCGTATATTTATAGTACCTAGTAATACAATGTAGTTTTCATCATAAAATGTTCTTTTATATTCAATTATCTTTTACGATAACATCACAAAGATAAAATGCATCTAGTTTACGCTTTAACAAAGTGATATAAATATTTTTTTCCACATATCCAAAAACAACAGTTTAGTTGGTAGAAGGGAGACACATGACTCTAACAAAAATTAGGACTTTAGGAGTGCGTATCTCAACAACTGTTGACTTAAATAAAGAAAATTGTTTGAAATCTCGATATCATTTTTTTTTTCATACTTCAGTCACATGTATGGCGACCTATCCCTAAAAAAAGTTTTTTTTTTTTAATTTCACTTTGTCGTTGTGTAGCGTTTCATAGATAACACCTACCTTTCAAATTTTATCTATATATTACCAATAGTTTCCGAGAAAAACCACAGACAGACAGACAGACAGACATGGTGACTATAAGAGTTCCTTTGTTGCCATTTGGCTACGGAACCCTAAAAAGGGACGTCATTAACTACGTCGTCACACACAAGGATGGTTGGGAGCAAAATAGAGAATTTTAAAATAGGGGAGACAATAGTCAGACATATAACCGTGAAAAGGAAACTGATAGGGAAGATGATATACGAAAGATGTAAATTCGCGGTGCAAGCGAAAGTAGATTTATTTGACTGGTTCTGAATAAAATCAGAAGTAAGGTATAAGGATACCGGTTAAATCCAAGAGTGTTTATCAAACAGTGTTTAACAAAAATAGTTGAACAAAATAATGAACAAATTATCACTTTCATGATTAAATGTGAATATTCATGGCAGAAATAGAAGCGATTGCTTTCATTAAAAATAAAGAAAAATATTAACAAATTAAACAAACAGACAAAACGCACCTTGAGGGTTACGATGATTACGTACGTACGCCCTTTAGTGTGGAAATACGCCATAGGTATCTTTTTATGACATTGACTCAGAAACCTGATTTTTTTGCAAGACTTATGAAATTGCGGTCTTCGTATTTTATATTGGTTTCAAATTGATATCCTTACCCATTTTCGTAAGAGTTGACAGACAGACGGACAAAAAATTGATCCCATGAGGGTTGCATTTTTTACCTTTAAATGTACAGAACTCTAAAATAGTTAACCTACACGTCGAAATGATGTTTTCATTTTATTAAATTACACAACTATAGACAAGGAAACAAAGCTACTATAGTTGTAAAAAATAATAGCCACATTTTTCTTGAGAAAAAATGACATACACACAGAGAGAGACACTTGCGAAGTAGGATCGAACAGCTGGTAAGTAAAGGGAATTAAATAAAATGCAAATAACCAGTTACGGTTCTATCTAGAACGTTTTTGGAACGAAGCGAGATTTTATATTGGCACTATCAATCCATCATCATTCTATGATAAGAAAACCGGTCAACTACGAGTCTAAAGTGCTCTCGCTCGGCACACTCGGTGAGAGCTTTCGAAAGACAAGCTACATCCTTGAACACTTACATAGAGGCACCCGTACAAGACGGATGATATAAAAATAAGTGTCACTGGAGCTTTTTTATAATGAATATGTTAATCCGTGAAAATGGTTATTAAAAATTTCGAGGAACCGACGACGTAAACGCATTCCTATTCCAACGTCTTTGTGGCAACGGGGTTAAGTGAAACTCAGAAAGGGATTGATGTAATACCAATTCGCCGTTTTCCGCGTGCCCCCGTTCCGCCCGACCTCTCAACGACTAATAGTGCTATAAGCTCTTGGTAGGTATGTGACTTTTTTGTGTACAATATACATGTCGTACGATGATTTGATAATTCGAATTTTCGCGAAAATTCTAGGCATATTGCGAAAACACGGATAATTGGACAATGGTGATTATATTTTTCAATCTAATTTAGGTAGTGTTTACGCGAAAACGCGAGTCGCCTTAGTAAGACTGCGAAGAAAATCGTTAGTTATTACGAAAAAAGAAAACTGATTGGCCAGTTTGAGCGCCCCGCAAAAACATCTTTGATTGGTCAACGACTTAAATGTCAATTCATTTTCGCACGTTGTTTTGTTTGTGGTTGCGTTTTTGTAAGCGAACTAGCAGTTTTTTGATATTTAATGTGTTTAAGTTTGTAAAAGTAAAGTTCCTATGAATAGGCATCGTCATTTCTTACCCTTTATAACTCTATGATATAATACCTCAAAGCTACATGGGAAAAGACAGGAACCAATCAGAGTAAGAATTGGCTAGCAAGCAAAAATCAAACCAATCAGCGTTAAGAATGTTCAATGTTACCAAAGCGACTCGCGTTTACCTAACTTCAACTAACTTAAAACCTAACGTTTTTAGGAATATTAAAAAATATAATCACCGTTGTCTAATTATCCATGTTTTCGCAATACCCCTAGAATTTTCGCGATAATTCGAATTATCAAATCAGCCTACGACATATACAAATATGTTTCATGTTGACTTTTACGCCAGTTTCATTCCATGCCACTGCGCTTTACATAATGTTTTGTAAAAGCCACTATACTATAACGAAACTATACCAAAATAGTTTTAGTCGCTTTATAATTTCAAAGTTATTCAATGGTATCGCCAAGAAAACAATATCAATATTTCTGAAGTGTCTTCCTGTAAGAGCGATTTTATACTCCAGCGTGTTGCCGGTCGCGTGCGCTCGCAACCGGCATAGACGGTCGGTATGAATAATGGTACGATATGGGGTTCAAGCGTGCGCCAGTCGCGTGATTTGAAACGTTCCACCGGCGGCGGCGGGCGGCAAGAACAAGGCCAACGCGAGCGCCGCGTGTGCCGGTCGCCGCGCGAGTCAGTATTACTGAGCTTACATCGCGGCATGTGCACATATAAAAACAAAATGGGCATCAACACTAAGTGTTTAATTTGTGAGACTAAAAACTTTTTTTGCTCCTTTCTAAAAAGCGAGTACAATGTTACAAATGAACATTTAAATAAACATGAAGCTGTTATAGGATGCATAGGTATACATATAATTCTGTGGCAATAATCAATGTGGCAATGGTGATGTGGTAATGATCTTTAGCGTCTTTTACTAATTTGGTAGAGCGCTAATATAACCACATTCTTCTTTATGATTGTGCACATCTAACCGGCACAACTGTTAACACTAAAGCGGCCGCTTGCGCACGCAACCAGTGACACCCCGAAGTATAAAATGACCTGATTTTTTGCGATTGTTATTTCCAACACGAAATTAACATAAATTCTGTTTCAGAAATCGTTTTAGGTCCAATTGCCGTGAACAATAAATATTTATGGTTGGAAACCTTGAACTCTGATGCCCCAGAGGTCCAAGAAAATTCTATAGAATATGCCTTGTCTCATCATTGCGTAAGATCGGCCATGCAAATAATTGATAATCAATATATTGGTGAAATTACCAAAAGAAACCAATTTAAACATTAACATGTTGCAGTTATAAAAACTAAACTTTAGACTATGATATTCTGGGAACATAATACAAAACAACTGACAAAGTCATACCGCGTGATCCACACACGGATCGAAAAAATATATATAAATACATATATACGTAATACGTATATACGTATATTGTAATATGTATACATATATACGAAATACGTATATATATATAAATACATAGGTATAACTACAATTTTGACTTGAATCTAATGTTTTAACTCCAAATTAGATGGATACATATTTAAAAGAGTTAAGCGATAATACTTAGTACGTTATCATCATCATCTGCCCATTTTACCCCATTGCAGGGGCTTAGGCGTCCCCCAGGGTGAGGAGGGGGTTTGGAGCTTAAATCCACCACGCTACTCCACTGCGGGTTGGGGATTGTAACGACCGCCATCTATTGACAGCGTCCGGGACCGACTGCTTAACGTGCTCTCCGAGGCACAGAGTCAGTGATAGTTAATGTACTTAAGTCAAAAAAACTCATTGGTACACGCCCGGATTCAAACCATGGCCCTATGCCCTTTTAAATTTGAGACAGGTTCGTGGCGCTCTGGGCTATCACGTTATATTAGTACGTTATAACATATCACAATTAAATAACTCCCGCTATTATCTAGAACAGTAACTAAATATTTAAAAAAGAAGATCTAACGCTATCAGCAATAAAATTATAGTAAAATATAGAGATATGAAGCCATAGATGGCGCCTCCATCCTTTCGCAACACTCTCTTATCATGTCGATAAATTTAATTGATTAAGAGAACAACTATATACTGTCCTAGGACCCCCATCTGTCACAAATTTGATCCTTAGTATATCAAATAAGAAATATGAAAATACCTGTGAATAAAACGCTATGTTTTAATGGCAATATAATGTATTTGAAAAGAAATATAAATATATTAGACCGGTTAGCCTAATGGTTTGAGACCCTAACTGCGGAGCCAAGGGTCGTTTGTGTAAAAGTATCTATATATGTATATATTACAAAAAAAAAGAATATTTCATTATGTATATCAGTTATCTAGTACCCCATAATACAAGAATAATACTTGATCACTTTGGGACTAGAAGGCGCTGTGTGGGATATGCCAGATATTATTATTATTATATTTTTAGAACTATCCATTTCATTTGAAGACCGAATGGTAATAATTTGCACTAGGACAAATTAACTCACTAAACATCGTGCTATTATCAGTCTATGGCTGTAATAAGAATAATGGCGAACGCTGATTTATAAATAACTAATTATGTAAATAAAAAAGAAAATCACACCAATTGAAATCGTAAAACTGAATATACGGTTCAATTTATTCAGGATCACAGGGCAAGGGCTGGGTGACGGTCGCGGTTTGTGCGTGTTTATTGGAAAATGCCTTTTCGTACCACACGCCGTGCGAAGAATTTTTCTCTTTGGAAATTCTAAGCCACGCTCGTGCTTTTATATCGAGCGACAAAAGACCTTCTTTAGTACGGTGCGACTCATTTTCACTTGTTGTTTGCGGTTAGTGAAGTTAATACGTAAAACTTACAAGAAAAAGGAAACAAATATTAAATAGAAGGGAGTAGCAATCCTTACTAATATTATAAATCCGAAAGTTGTTATGTATGTTTGTTGCTCCTTCACTCAAAAACTACCGAATGGATTTTAATGAAACTTTACAATAATATAGAATATATATCAGAATAATACATAGGCTAAAATTTATGAAGACACAAGCATTCCGCTCGCGGCTCCGCTCGAGTGAACTACACAGTTGTTTCGGGACCGCCATGATTTTTTGCATAGATGCATGATTTGCATGACGACCGCTTAGCTTAGTGGGTAGCGACCTTGCCTGGAGGTCCTGGGTTCGAATCCTAAGTTAAGTTAGTATTTCTATGATGAATATTGATACTGGTACCGGGTCTTGGTTGTAATATGTATGTGGTGTCTTCGCTTAGTACCCAAAACACAAGCTAATGCTTAGTTTAGGGCCGAGACGTTGTTGTGATGTATACGTTATTATTATTATTATTGTAGGTATAGTATATAAGCTGAAGAGTGACTAGGCTACTTTTTTTCCAGGAAAAGGGGGTCCTGGCAAAACTTTGTAGTCCACGCGAGCGGAGCCGCGGGCGGAAAGCTAGTATAAAATACAATTAAAGGGATACCGAGTAATAATTATTAATAAGTAGGTATTAATTAATAAATGCCCGTTATGAGTTTTTGGTACGTAGTATCCATTGTAATAAAATTATAAATTCTATCGACATGTCATTCACCCAACGCATTCGTCCTTTTTTTCGGACTACGCAAAGAACATAAAAGTTTTTATTATTTTATAAAATCATAATGTTTAAATACTAATTTTTACAATATCAGCATCCAGTGACACAGTTAACAGATTGTCATTTCCTAGTTCATCGTAAATGAAGTCAATATGACCACCGTAATAAGAGGACAGAATTTAATAAAATTGTTTTAATGACTTGTTTAAATGATTTTGAATCTTACGCCTTAAGCACATACGTGACTCTGCTAGCCTCGTATATTGGCGGCATCTGTCGCATTTCGGTACCGTTATAAAAACGTGTTTCGAAACGTCGCATTGTGTTTCGATCAGAACGAGCTAACAAGAAAAATGTCATTAACGAATTTCCAGAAAACACTTTCTAAAAGTGACAACCCTTCTAGGGTCATTAGTTGTTTTTCATAAAATCGCGCTAACGAGAAGCAATTAAGGTCAATATAAAGAAAAGGTAAATACATAGACATTTTTTACGATTTTACTGTTCGTACTAAAACAAAATATCACTGCTTTCTTTAGTGTATATAAGTGTGGTTAGTGTATTTAATGTACTTGCCTTATGTAATGGATATAAAAACTTAAGGTCCGTACTTAATTATTGTGCCAAAAATATATATAGTAGGACTAGTTTCCGTACATTCTAACTTTAAAATAATATTGTGAAGGGCTATAGGAGACGATATTAAAATCCGAAGACGAGTCAGGCAAGGAGATCCTCTCTGCCCTAAATTATTCATATCAATTCTAGAGGAAGTGTTTAAAAATATTAACTGGAGGAATAAAGGTATCAAAATTGACAACATCTATTTAAGCCCCCTGTGATTCGCAGACCGCATTGATGTCTTTAATGAGAGTCGTAATTAATTAGAAACAATGCTGAACCAACTAAATCAAAAAAGCATCAAAGCAGGATTAGAAATGAATTTTAGTAAAACAAAAATTATGACTAATGGATTGACAGATTATAACATATTAGTAGGTACACGGAAGTTAAATTTCGTTGAGTTTGTTGAATACATATATCTCGGAAAACTAATGACATGTAAGAAAAATGGTAACGTTGAAGAAGTAAACAGAACAATAAATAACAATAAATTGCATGGAAAAAAATACTGGTCCCAAAAAGAAATATTTAAAGAAGTTACAAATCTGGCTTAAAGATGACAGTAATGGAGACTTGTGTTTATCCCAGCCTATTATACGCGTACCAAACCTGGACGTATATACAAATAAAGTGAAAGCTTCGATTGAAACATGTCAAAGAGGAATGGAAAGAAGCATGCTGAAATTAAAAAGAATACATAAAGTAAAAAATATTTTTTTATTACAGACAGGAGATGGACCTTACGCACTACCACATGGAAAGGACCTGCGAGAAAAAGAAATGTGATAAGACCATATAAAAGGTGGTCCGATGACATTATGGAACTTGGAGGAAATCATTGAATAGAAAAAGGAAAGGATAGAAAGGAATGAAAGAGACTGGAGGAGACCGTCGCCCAAGAAGGATCCATTTAAATAAATAAATAATTTACTTAAACTAACTACTACTAAACTAATTATTTAATCAACAAATGTAAACTAACAAAAAAAATGCAAGTGAATGGAAAATAAAAAAGGCTTGTTATTATTATTAACGCTCCAAATATTTAGAATGCACGAAAACACCAATTTAAGTTTACTTATACTTTATTTTGAAAGACAATCACAAACTCTTATTACACTTGTATCTCAGTTCGCTCTTGACTATTCCAAGAAAATGACTGACTGATTCACGGCACAGCGCTGACTTCCATAAATAAGCGCCGAAATCCCCACCCCGCAGCATCTCGAAATTTCTGTTATTTAAAAATTAGATTTTCAAAATTCTAATTACAATTCATCTTGAGAATATCCACAGCGCTGGCGCTACGTCTTTGAGTATGCACGATGCTGTCTTTAAAATTTAATGTCGAGCAGTGCAAATTTCTTTGAGTCGCGCCGCCTCTAAAATAAAATTATAAATTTATTATTTATTTATAATTTATCTCGAATTTTTAGTTATTACTGTACTCTGTCGACATGTTTGTAAAGTCGCGTGATTATTCGAGTACTTTGTATAACACTGACGTCCTAAGCATAGACGTTACAACATGAACTAAAGCTTTTATCGATAAAACTACCAAAAAAGTGAGCACTTTTGATTATTTCTTTTTATAATTAATTGTAATAAATTTTCTCTTCTGCCAACCAACACCAACTAGTCTAAGAGCTTAGAGAAATGAAACTGCATTTTGTGCAGAAAGCAAGCGGCTTTGCCCATATACTCTTATACATACATATATTATAAACATATATGTTTGTATCTTATACATATATGTTTAATGAGCTTAAATATGTTTCAATGAGCTTGGACGAAAATTTTAAAGTTGCTCTGAAAGTCATTAAAATTATAAGAAATATGGTTCTAGAGTAACCTCTCAAAATATCAGTTTTTTATATTTACTAATTCGCAAGATATTTACATTTAAAATATTATCATTATCCTTTCTTTATAATAACTAGGTTAGCGTTTGACGCGTAGAAGTAGCGAAATGCGCTCGCCCGCCTTGCTCCCCACTAGAACGACAGCACACTATCGGCAGGGTGACCGTTCGTACACCCCGCTAGTAGTGTAAGCCACAACTGGTCGTTAATTGGCATATTATGTCTATTAGCAAGTATTTCATCGCGAAAACTATAACTTATAAAAAAATTATAACTTTGTAATTTATTTATTTTTAACTTATCTATCAAATATTAGTTTTGATTAAAATATAAGTTGACACAGCTCGCCAAGTTATGCACAGTGCATTGGTGGAAACTCTATTGGCTATTGTACAAACTATAATATGTTCTATTGATATGTTAAATAAAACATAAATAATTTGTTTCCCAATAAATAAAAAATAAAAATAAGTACTTTACCAAAATTATGAGTCTGTCAATTCGTTCACGTTGTCGATTGTTTCTAAATATGAAATGCTATATCTAGATTAATATGCTATCTAAAGTGGCTGCAAAGGGTGAAAAACACAAAAGTCGAATTTTGAGAAAACCTCTGTTTTTAAACTTTTGTTATGTTGCCGATATTACTGGTAACGTGTTATGAATTGCTATATATGTGTCCCCATATACCGTACTATATTTCGGTAACATCACTGAAATTACATAGTCTGTATAATTGCATTAATTATGTTGCTACACGTTTGCGTTTCTATGTAATTAGTCTGTCAAATTAATCTCAATCAAGGGAACGCAGGATCAGTTATTGTAGACGTAAATTTGCACATCTATACTGATTTTCCAATACCGATGGAAAACCAATAACGTTTTGTATTTAAGTCGTCATGTTTCGTATTTAGGTATTAGCTTTTGGTCATGTGGCTAAATAATGACATGGAGTTTATATAAGGGTTTTCTTCCCCGTTTTCGTTTCTAAGGCCGTATCAACTTCAATTCGTATTCCCATTCTGGTACCATGCGCTCTATCGTTTTTGCTGTTCCGGGGTTACCTATTTCTTGTGTTGCCTTTTTTCCGCTATTGCTGTCGCTATTATACCCGCTCGTATCCAAAACTATCTGTTACTATCCAATCTGCTATTGCGTCTATTGATATTTCATCTCTTGATCTATTCGGTCTTTGGATTTTCTAGCATTGCATTTATAAATGAGTAGTTTTTCGAAAACTACTCGATTCATTCATCAATCACATTCATCAATTACATTTTCAATTAATAAAACATAAAACTGAACTCTGTATCTCGTCAGATCTCTGGCGTGAGCATGTGTTATGAGCACTATTAATGTATTTGGTGATATAGAAAACTTTTTAGTATTTCTCATACATACATCCTACTAATATTATAAACGTGAAAGTTTGTTTGTATGAATGTTTGTTGCTCCTTCACGCAAAAACTACTTAATGGATTTTAATGAAACTTTGCAATGATATAGCTTTTTATAAAGGTACGAACTATCTTTCTATCCGCGGCTTGGCTCGCGTGGTCTACACAGTTATACACTGATTTTAAAAATTCTTTCACCTATATAAAGCTACATTATCAGCAAGTAACATGGGCTATATTTTATTCTCAAAGTAGTTGAGTTAGTTACAGTTGTAACGGGACCGCTATAATTTTTCGTATGGATATCTGAAGAGTAACATAGGCTACTTTTTATTCCGGAAAAAGGGGTCACGATACAACTGTGTAGTCTACGCGGGCGGAGCCGCGGACGGAAAACTATAATATTATAAAAATGTAAAATTTGTATGTTTGTTTGTTTGTTTGTTTCCGGGTTAATCTCCAGAATGGCTGAACCAATTTTGATGGGACTTTCAGTGTCAGAAAAAGGACTTTTTAGTGAGTATAGAGAGTGGGTTGATAGCGGAGAGGTAGGGTAAGGGGTTAGACTGACAGGGAAGAGTAAGTAGCAGGAAAGGAGGAAGGGCGGTAGAGGGAATGGGAAGGGGAACGTTTCTGTAGTTCACCCGGGTGGAGACGGGTACGACCGCTAGTACATATAAATATAATATTTGCTGACTTTTACGTTACTTAGAATTATTTTTAATTTATTAGTCCCATTACTTGTTATCTAGATTTCTATGATATCATATTTAGTAGACCCTCAGTTTCCTCATATTCCGATATTTTATTAACCCTACGATAACTTGTTATTTAATATTAACCATTCGTTATTTTAAACTCCAAATATTTTCACCTTTGCGAGACAAACACGTCAATTAATTAGAATAAAATCTAGATGCTTACATAAGCATATCTAGTGTTGGGCTTAGTTTTACATTTCACTTGGATATTACTACTATTTTGAAAACTATGACTCAAATGGAATGTGAAAGCAATGAAACATCGCAATATAAACTGAATATTAAGAAATTCCACATTTCCCACTCAATATCAGTGCAAAGGAAACGTATATTTCAATAATATTCTCTGTAAGTGTGGGGCATATTTCACTATATCACGCTGAAAAATGTGAAGGCAATCTCCTATGAACCGTACTCACATCGACGGAAATATGAAATAACTTACATTTTATAAATAATAAGACATCTTCCTTTGACACGGTGTAAGGTATATTATGATGGATTGTATGCTACGTGAAAAGAAAATATTTCATTAAAAATATACCCGAAATCATATCAAAATTAATATCAATGTATACAACAAAATAAAAGTACTTCATAGACTTTTATGTACAAGTATCTAATGTTAACAAAAAAAATTTAATCTGTATGGTACAATAGATTTTCGTGATTGTGTGATGAACACAAGCCGGGGCTAAATTTAAAGTTTAATCTAAATCTAAAGTTTAATTTTTTTTTTTTATTTGCACTAAATAGGCAGTGTAAATGTCCTGTAAGTGCGGAATTAAAAAGATATGCACTTTTAAATACGAAAAGTTATTTATTTTATATAAATTAATTCTACGTACAATATGCAACGATCTAACAAATAGTTGAATGCGCTATAATTACTTCGCGAGTCACGGGCGGTGGTTGTCTTTGTGCGACTTTGAACTGTTGAACCTTTTGCACAAAAACAATTTAATTACACAAGTTATTTAAGTGATGCTAGCTTCAAAAAATAATAATTGATTGGTTTGAGTACAATCACCGAAGCTACAAAACACTGCAGTTTTTACACACACATTAAGCTGTATTTGTGCTACAAATTTTGTATATAGAATGACGTGGGCGGGATCCGCCTTTAACTTTTATTTTTATGATTAGGCGTAATGAAGCAGGCGTAATAAAACTTATTTAAAATATTCTCTAGAATATTTAATTTCATTTCGTTTTGGGTTCATCTCCCTGATAATAGGAAATTTTTTTTAAAGTTATTCATGTTTTTTATCAAATATCAGTCGTTAAAATCCACCAACTCGCATTGGAGCAGAGTAGTGGGTTAAGCTCCAAGCACCCTCCTCCCAAGGAGAGACCTAAGCCCCTGCGTTGGGGCATATGGGCCGATATAGATATTTTAAAGGCATTTTTAATTATTTTTAAAAAAATAATGAAAAGGAGAAATATGAGAAAAATAAAAAAGAAACTTTGCTCTCCAGTGACGTATAACTTTTCACCTCACTAGCAAGTAAATATATGATGTAAGAAATAATATTGTACATTACATTTACTTTAAAAAACATGTGTGCAATTCACACATGGTAGAAGTGAAACCTCCAAAAATTTTCGTTTCCAGATAATGAGACGAACGTAAAATTTCGGGAAGTTTCACTATTTTCAATAGTAAAATCATCATTATACGTAATAGAACTATAATTTTTCACATGCAATAACGCTTTTCGGCGTGCACTAAATTCACGAACACGTTCCGTTGAACATTTTGTTGTCTTTTTAATCATGTTTTCCCTTTTTTTTCGATAATCGCGACAATATTCTACATTAGTTTTCGGCTTATTTGAAGAATATTTTATTATAAATAATACGTACACGTATACAAAACACCACGGTTGTTGAGAAAAGGCATCACAACAACCGTGGTGTTTTGTGTGCCTTTGTAAGCTTTGTACTACGTATGCCCGCACAAACACGTATTAACACACGTACAACGCTGAGGCCCAAGCAAACTCCCACTATGCCATGGTAAACACGAGTGGAGGGGGTACGAAGTAGAGCACAAAGAGAACCACGAACATAAGAAACACTGTGTAATGCTTCTTATCTCATTTTCTCCCACGTTAAATTTTATGAATTTATGTGTCTGTCTCTTTTTACTGTCGCTTTTTCGTTTCATCGACTTTCAAATCCCAACGATGCTAAAGAAGTTTTCACTTCAATAAATTTTACTAAAACATAAGAACATAAAAATAATACATTTCGTCCATTGTTTCATTTTATTTTTTTTTATTTATTTAATCTGAAACTTATCCGCAGGTAATTTGGGAAATGGTACTTACTGGTACCATTGGTATAAATTATATTTTTATTGTGTAACATAAGAAACTACGATATTCACACGACTGGGATTTCCATCAAATACATTTAACATTTAAAATTATTTTCATTTAGAATAACAAAATTTTACTTTTATTTATTTCTATATATTGTAAATAAATATCTTAATTGTCTTTTATATCTTAATATCTTAAATTAAATAAATATCTTAATTTTCATTTAGAATAACAAAATTTTACTTTTATTTATTTCTATATATTGTAAATAAATATCTTAATTGTCTTAAGAAGTTGAAACGTATAGCAACTATCTTTTGGGACGTGATCCCAACTCTGTAATGCTTAAAGTAAATGGAACTAGAGATCTGATAGCCTACATTGTAGTAGAATCCAATAGGATACTATCAGATATTCTGGAACATTGGTTAGCAAGAAACATGTTCGTTGTATACTGAAGGGGGCGCAGCGATCGAACCTCGATGGGACTGTTATTGCGATCCCGGAGGCAGTATAAACTGCAAGCAGCGAAGCCTGTATTGAAACCTAGAATACACTCAGATACATTCTGCATATGGAAGTAGTTTCTGCATTTCGATTAAAATTCCTGAATTTAGTTTTTAAGTGGAGTGTGTACCGGAAAATTTCTATTGGAACGGTGTTAACGGTTGCACCCACGGATTACCGAAAAAAATTATAATATGGTATTCAGATCAGCAAAAACTACGTTTAACAGTTTTATTTTTAAATTATTATGATACGTCGAAAGAAAAAAAAATCTAAATAAGCGGGGTATGAAAATGCAATTAGTTTAATGTTGAACACGTTCTGAAAAATAAAACAATTTCGACACAAAAACCCGCCCATATAATTTTATAATTTTTTTAATGTATTTAAATTATTTAAAAAATAAAAACGATTGCACCTACTTTTTGATGATCCAAATACAATTTATTTTTATTTTTTTCTTTTGCGGGAGTTAGTTTATGGAAATTCGTAAGTACACAATCCTTATAACTTCTATTAATGCGTGTCGGATACGCATCGACTTACTATGGTTGGTAATTACAAACAATCACAAATAAAACAACAATTTTGTTGGTAACTGTGATGTGCATATTTCTCATAAACTCGTGAATGTTTCTCATCGAAAATGATTTTTGTTGGTGCTAATTAGTAGTTTTTTTTTTATTTCACAATTGTAAAGTGAAAAGGTGTATACATTGTTACGAAGAATTTAGGAACTCATATCCCTCGAAATATACACTCAAATAAACAAGGCATGACGAACCTCTATTGAATTTACAAAGATTTGTTTATTGAAAACTCACATGATGGAGTGCGTAAAAATTTCTTTTTTCGAACTTTAGTTCAATGTATGAAAACTACTTCTAAATAAATTAGTTTTCATAATTTGACTACGAAATCATATTGCGGTTCATATAAGACTGGGAAATTTTATCTGGATTCAATAAAAGATGGCGGAGATATATGCCTGTGACATGGGCAAACAGACGGACAAGATGCCGTTTTCGCCAAGGTATTTGTAAAACTTTTTTTTACTCAAATAATGCACTATGTAAACGTCAATTCATTATTATTTTATTTTTTATTATTTATTATTTTTTAACACTCTTTTATTATTTTGAAGTATCCCGTTATGGACGTCTTCAGATATTTCAATTTTTTAACCTTGATAAATCTACTTCGTAAATGTAAATTTATGATCCATGTCCATCTACAACTTAGTAATTAATATCTTGTTTCATCGTTCTTCATGTAATGAAGCAAACTTATTACTTCTTTCTGTTCTTTTCCTTTTTACCTTCATGTCATGATGTAGACGGGTTATGCGTTTGAAGTAAGAAGTTGTGTGTTTGTGTGTGTTTATGTGTGTGTCTGTTACATTTTTCTCAAAAATTACTGCACCGATTTTTTCTTTTCCTCTTTCACAACACTTTCGGTTATTTCAGTTTTACTCTTCCTGGCCCTTACATTTCACTTTTTACCAAAACCCCAATACTCATCGAAAGAGATTATATTTGACACTTGCTTATATAATTACTTTTTACTTACATTACGTTTTTGTACCCATCGTCGATGCTCTATTTCTTCTGGAAACGTTTAGCCAATTGCTTACTTGCTTACTTTGGGACTAGATGGCGCTGTGTGGGAAGTCCCATGTATATTATTATTATATTATTAATTACCATTCTGATAAATCGAAAACATCTGCGAGGTTCCGTCAAGCTTGATGGAATAGTTTGGAAATTTTTTGTTTATTTACAAACAAATCAAACAAAATTACTGCTTCTATATTAAAGACTGAAAATATGCATTTCGAAAACTATTTAAGTAAGAACGTAGTTTCTTAAAAAAACGTTTTGAAAATTCATCAAAATAAGACGATAATTCGACAAGAAATAATACCTGAATCCTGAAAATACCGTAAAAATCAAATCGCCGCAAAAAGAATGTATAACTACGTTTATTTAGTTTCTTGTAATGTTTACCAAACTTTGTGATCAATTAGAATGAATTGACTTCCGATATGAAATACACAATGTATTAATCTAGTAAATATTGTTACTCGTACAATGGAAGCTTTCTCAGAACATGATATCAAGTCCTAATCCCTGATCTTAACGAAACTTGAGGTTGGAGTTACTTGTTAACTTTCACAAGTTCACGTTTCAATATTATTCCTAACAATGGAAACTACGAAATTTCTGACTCAGAAATATAGACTCTTAAGTAAAGAACAACCAGAAATGTATAAAAATTATCTAAATATATTATTTTCATTATTTTCAATAAAATATTATGTAACAGAATACAAAAAGTTATGCAATCGTCTTCAGTAGCTCTACTATGACTTTTAACACGACATCGAAGTAGCGCCGAAAACTTTCCGTTTCAAAAATCCGGTCGCTTACTATGGGCGAGAGTATGGATTTTTGAAATGGCGCGTATTCGGCGCTAACTCGGCACTGCGTTAATTTACTAGAGTACGACCGATGCTGGTCCTAGTGTTATTTTGAAGAAAGTAAGGTATTTTTCAAACAAACTAATATTATTTGAATGTACGATTAACTTAACTGTGTCTCTAATAATACGCCGTTGCAATTTCTATATATACTTTATATAATTTATTTACGTCCAAAATTATATCAAAATTTGTTCTACTAAAAGGCATATAGCTCTAGCCTCTCAATCAAAAAAAAAATAAAATTATATTTTGTTTTGTTACAAGTTAAAGGTGACACATATATTCATATTCTTGGTTCTGGACCTGCGTTAATACAATATCCCTTTTCACCGTTTCTGTGGGAAAGTAAATGTCTACAGCGCAATCTCAGGTTTTAAAATAATTTTAAACTCGCAGTAACAAAACGTGAGGAATTAAGTTAAAATAGTGGGATCAATATAACGCTACTTTGATAAGCTATGTCTGAAGGTTTACGTGTTTTTTTTTGTTTGTTTGTTTGTTTGTTTGTTGCGACATGTTCAATAAGAGATTTTAATTAACTATTTTTTTTTTCTTTATAAACATAAATATGTGAATGTAAGTTAAACATGTCACTCACAAAAAATGCATATTCATCGCTATTATAGCGTGGAGGGTATTCCTTTAATACGCGACGTTCCGGTTTCGGCACTTGTGATGAACTTGTTTGTTTGTTTGTCAAACTTTTCGATCCTAACACTGTACACGGAAATCTGATTACATTATTGGGATTTTATTGTAAAAGCGTATAAATTGCCCTTTAAAAGATTTTGTGATTTTATTGAGGCGGCTGACATGATTAGCAAGTTTATCTTTGTCATTATATTAATTAATTTCGGTGTATTGAGCGCGGATGGACGTACGTGTGCTACGGGGCGGGGTTCTAGGGGGGTCATTTTCATCTAATTTGTACATTTGAAAACAAATATTGTCACAAACCTATTCTTGTTGTAAAAGTGCAATCAAAAACCATCATTTTACTTTATGTTATTAAAATATAATATTATTATGTATTTTTTCATGATCTATACACATTTCAAGGTCTTAATGTTACTAAATAATACATTTTTTATTCTTTAAAATATTACGTAGGCACTATTAGCACTAGATTTTTAATGTCACAACACCTGAATGTTTTATTCAATGAATTATTACAGTCTCCAATTAACAATAACATTCACTAATGTAAGTTATTATGGTTGTAATTTAGAGATGTTATATGAATTTTAAATGCAATTGTTAAATTTTAAATTAATAATGCATAGAAATATGTTTTAAATTACTGTATTATTTTATTTTTCTGTTTCGTAACATTTTGTTTCGTTACGCAAATTGTGCGTGAATAATTTTTTTAAAAATAAAAGAAATATTTTTTAACACTGGCAACGATATGCTGTTAGGTTATGAATGACGCGCAGTTGGCCATTTTGATATGTCGTCTCCGTAGTTCGTCAGATCGAAATTTTATAGTGAGTGTTTAGTTTCCGTTTAGAGACGAAATTTCAGTGATTACGGTAAGAAAACTTTCACGTTAAGTTACTATTTGTTACCTTTTATATTGCATAGCTAAAACTGTATAGAAAAACTCCATATGACAATGTTTGTGAACGTTTATTCAAAAAGATAGGTTATAATTTCTCAGATTTTCGTTTTCGGTTTAGTGACGTTTCGTTACGCAACGAAACTGAAAAAGCTGTGTTCATATTGAGTTATTTCTAACCGACTATTGAAAAGAATGTACTATGTACTTACCGACGAAATATTATTTGAATATTAATTTGTATTTGATAAGATTTCCATTTAAGACGATACGCATTTTTTTACTATGCAATACAAAATTTAAATAGAATGTTTTATGTATGCTTTCTTTATAACGCTATGGCTAATCTTGCTAATATTATAAATATAAAAGTTTGTGACGTTGTTACTCTCACTCCAAAACTAGTGAGTTAATTTTAATATAGCTCATGCATCAGAATACCATAGGCTATAAATTTTTGTTCATTTGTCTGTCTGTCTGTGATGTGTTCCAAGGTGACGGGGTTAGTGGGGACGAGTCGGCTAATTTGCTACGGGATGGATGACGGGGGACAGGGGCGCTTAAGACTGGGGATTGGGTTTGTGGACAAAATATGATTTTCGTGAAAAAAGTAATACTATGCGTATTAAACCGCGGGCAGCCGCTAGTATGATTATAATCTTATAACAACAACCAATGCAGTAACCTTTTGTGTTTTAGATGCCTTTGACCAACGCAGAACGTCAAAAGCGTTACAGGGAAAAGTTAAAACACTCTGAACGATATGAAGAAATCAGAGTTAAGCATTTAGAGAGAGTGAAGAAGAATAAAAAGAAAATTAAAGATCTCAGCCAAGAAGAGCAGGAAATGCAAAGAGAAAAGTGGAGAGAGGAAAAAAGAAGGAAAAATAATGTTGGCCCCATTACAGAAGTAAAAAATAAATAATGAAATAGATCCACTGGAGGAACAAAATCATTATACAGCTACACAATCGCGCATAAAATGTGTGGGTTGCGAGGAGGATTTAGTTAGTGACGTTGAAGAAAACGACCTGAAAAATATTGGGTGTGATAAATGTCCTAGGTGGTTCCACCTGAAGTGCACAGTGCACAAAGGTCGACCATTCGATGAAGTGGCAAATCGAGAATTTATATGTCATGTTTGTTATATTTAACATTTATCATTTAAAGTTATAGAATCTGCCAAACATGGCTTAATTCAGTAATTAAGTTTGTTTAATGTTTGTCATTTTTTAACCTTACTATTAAATGTGTCAAAAATGTATGGGTATTTGACTATATGGAAAAGATTTAGAAATTTTCGGGACAATCTTTTTAATCATTTATTATACAGCTAAAATTTGTGTGTTTTTGCTCATTTATTACACAGCTGAAATTTGTATTTTGCTGCCCTATATTTTTTAATTATTCATGATAGTTTTGTTCTTACTCTAGCTCATATTGTAAATGTACCAAAAGATTTGTTTATTGTATTATTGATTGATTTGTATCACATATTTTATTACTGTTCTAGAATCTATTTGCCAAAGAAGTAATAAATGCACATGTACCAAATGTGAGCCATTATTTTCTCAATTTCACCATGCAATATGTTTAGGTAATTAAATCAAATTTTGTAAATCTTATGGATCTCAAGGTCGAACACAGGAGCTGTAATTGCAGTTCATTTCGACTGCACTAGTTACAGATTTCATAGAAAACATAATAGCCCGATTGAACGCAAGTTTTTTAATTACAGTATAAATCTTTGGGGAAACATGGGAGATTTGGTAGGGAGATATTTCTTCTAATTTTTTCTGTGAAACCGCCGACCTACGCCAGTTTACCGGTTTGTTATACATAATTTATAACACATCTGTGTATCAAAATAAACTGCAAATAAAATCTAATTAACTAAATTCACAATAACTATGAATACTTTAATATATGCGTATATAATATGTACTTCAGATAAAAAAATTTAGTAGTAAATAAAAACCTAAAATATTTCTAGTTTCACTCAGCTATTATGAACTAGCCCTTGCGTTCCGTTTCGTTATTTTCGTGACGTTCCGTTTCGTTTCCATTTCGTTATATGTACAATTCAGGTGAAAATGGCCCGGCACAACTGAAAATCAGCGCTGCGACGTGAGTCGCAGTATTGGGCTGAGTTGTGATCCCATTCGTGGGTGCGGCACAGACCTATACAAAGTATATATATATGTGTGTGTTTTAGTTGTTAAGTTTTTTTGTTCTGTTGGGTCTGTTGGTGTTTCCCATGAATAAATATATTTTCTTTCTTCTTTCTTTCTTTCTTTCTATTAGCAATTTGCAAAGTTTTGAGTAAAGAGCTGGGGTGACAACTCCAGGCCCCTGACTTGGAGTTGTCACATTTGAAGTTAGAGAATATTCCACTTCTTATTTTCTCAGTGAATAACCAATTAGTTTCTATTTAATTCGTCTATTTCGGTCTTACCACTAATAATAATAATACATGGGACTTCCCACACAGCGCCATCTAGTCCCAAAGTAAGCAAATATTATGCTTGTGTTATGGGTTACTAGACAACTGATATACATACTTAAATATTCTTTATAATATTTACATATATGAATATTTTTTTTTTAATATATAACAACCAAGACCCGGTACCAGTATCAATATTCATCATATTAATACTGACCCGACCTGGGATTCGAACCCGGGACCTCTAGCTTCGTAGGCAGGGTCGCTACCCACTAGGCTAAGCGGTCGTCAATACTCAATCACTGATACTTCTTTAAATATGAAAACTCAGTATTTCTTAACTATCAGTATAAAACAACTATGTAGACCATGTACTCTCTATACGTACAAAAGTTTATGCAGATTATTAATCGATATATTAACAGTGAAGTTAGGCAATATATCTAGTGATTCAAGGCTATCCGAGTTGAATTTCAGCGCAGTTACAAATCATAAGAGATAAGCCGGTGCGACCGCAGCCCTTATGACTAATGGACCAATTAACTGCGGCGAATCGCCTGGCCCTTCCCGCGTATCTTTGTTTACCTCAGTAACAACCTCTAACACTAAACAAATTAGTAGGCATTAGTATTTTTGGGAAAGCCAATGACCATACTATTACGTTTGCCCAGGGGATCATTTACCACTAAACGATTTGCTTTCAAGAGAAAATCACATCCAAATACAATTACATTCAGTAGTAGATTTTATAGTATACTAGTAGCATATGAGATACAAAAAAAAAACATAATATCATAGTTTGTAGCGCTGGCCGTTTAGAAACGAAAATCCAGTAATGGAAGATTTAAATTAAAAAGTTAGTTACGGTACTTTTTCGAATAATAATCATAATAATAAAAATAATACCTGCGATGGGACATACTATACAGTGCCATCTAGTCCCAAATTAAGCACGTATTTTCTTTGTATTATGGGTACTAATTGTATATATACATACTAAAATATTTTTCATATAATCGTACATACATACATACAGAGATGTCGGATCCAGATACGGAACAAACAGGCATGTTCATGCACACAACAATTTGTTTCGGATCGGGCGGGAATCGAATGCGCGACCTTTGGATCTACAATTAGGGCCTCTAACCAATCGGCCAATCGGTCAGTCGATCTGTCTTAATTTCAAAACATTATTTACCAAGATCAACCACAAATATGTAAATTGGTTTTTTATAATATGATTGTATTCAAATTCTGATTCAAATGATAGCCTAAAGCTCTAAGCCTAAGACTCTGTGCCTCGGAGAGCACATTAAGCAGTCGGTCCCCGACGCTGTCAATAGATGGCGGTCGTTACAATCCCCAACCCGCAGTAGAGCAGCGTGGTGGATTTAAGCTCCAAGCTCCCCTCATCTTGAGAGGAGGCCTAAGCCCCTGCAGTGGGGTATAAAAAGGGCTGATGAAGTGAAGTGAAGTATTCAAATGCAATAAATTGAGAACATATAAAGAGCCTTGTTGGTTAACAAAATTCTATATAAGTAGATCAAATTGTTGTTCAGAAATAGTAGTTTTATCGACGATACATATTTTTATGAAACACAAATAGCCCGGAAGCCAAATGGTGGCTGCAAACGATTATTTCGGACCGCAGGTTTCCAAACACGAATGAATAAAAAATTTCAGGGAAACGATCGCCACTTTGCGTTTTCATATTGTAACCGCCATTTCAATTTTACAAGTTTTCAAAAGTGCCCACTATTTTCTATTTTGTGATATTTTTTCTATAACAATAATAATACCTGGGACATCCCACACAGTGCCATCTAGTCCCAAAGTAAGCAAGTATTATGCTTGTATTATGGGGTACTAGACTACTGATATATATACTTAAATATTCTTTTTTTTATAATGTATACATACATAGATAGATACTTTTACATCCAGACACGGAACTATATAATGCACTTACATTTTTTATCGTTAATTATTTTTAAGTTAGTTATAATAACAATAATAACATATGCATCACAACAACGTCTAGGCCTCAAATTAAGCATTAGCTTGTGTTTAGGGTACCAAGCGAAGACACCACATACATATAACAACCAAGACCCGGTAACAGTATCAATATTCATCATATAAATACTGACCCGACCTGGGATTCGAACCCGGGATCTCCAGCTTCATAGGCAGGGACGCTATCCACTAGGCTAAGCGGTCGTCATATTAGCAATCAATATAATCAAATAAAATATGGATAACCATATCAGTCCATATGCCTTACTGCAGGGGCCTAGGTCTCCCCTCGGGAAAAGGGTGCTTGGAGCTTAATCACCATGTTCTTCCAGTGCAGGTTGATGTTTAAATCCATCAACCTGTTTGCCATCATCAAATGGCAGTTGTTTAAATCCAACTGCCATTCGATGATGGCAACCGGGACCCGACGACGGCTTAACGTGCTCTCTGAGGCACGAAATCAGTGACAGTTATGTACTTCAAGTCAGAAAAACTCATTAGTTCATACCTTGGGATTTGAACCACGACCTTTAAAACAAGAAACGGGCTCATCGCCATTCGGCTATCACGACAAAATATGATTATCCAATTCGGAAAATAAGCTAGAAAAATGCATTTTTTAAGCGAGCTTTTCAGGGATATGGAGTATGATTTGTACTTCACGAAGTTTATTTTGACTTGATGACTGTTTATTTGTTTGATATAGTTTATTTTGACTTGAAAACTTGAAGTGCACAGTTTAACTCTGGTTTAACGCTCGAACGAAAAGTTCGCGCTTTCGTTTATGAATTCTTTTCTCAAACACTGCATAAACGCTCGTCGAAATATACTAGTTTCCAAAAATTCGCTGTGCTTAAATGCCTGAAACTTTCGTTTTTTTTTTTTTTTAATAGGTACAGTAATTTTCAAATCCGCTGCCACGTGCACCGCACGAGCCGCCGTAAATCTATGACAGCGATTTTTGAACAAAAGCCAAGTGCCGGCAATAGGACGAGAGCCAGCGGGAGCAATAAGCGGTGGAATTGTAGCTACGCTAACATTCATGAAACTTTGGCCATAACGGAGGCCTTCCGCGATTAAAGTAATATCAAGTAATATCCTGCGCGAGACAAGTTCGCGTGGCAGACGGGGACGGGTGCGGACCAACGGAGACCTATCCTATATTTCGGCGACACACTCCGAATGTCGATTAAAACTTAAGTTTAAATTTATTCTAACTATTGCTGTTGCGACTACAAGCGTCAGGAATGTTGGATGATGATTGAAATTACTTCCGAGCACAAACTTATAAATATCTTATAAAAGCTTGTCCATTACTGTTATCGATTTATTTTATAGAAACATAGTTGACCCTAAATAAAAAAAATATATTTGGTTTATATAATTTGGAACATAGATATTTTTAGTTTTTAAGTGAGTAACCATGAGCTTTCGTTTTTAATTATTTTTTTTAAATTACTTTTTAATCCTGATGTCATTTGAATAGGTATATGTTTTGATTTTGAGTATAGTATAAATAGAACGTAAAAGCAATTTTCCACACAGCATGTAAAGATATATTTGAACCTTAATATAGAACCACATGAAAAAAAAATTACACCTCTAATCTTGAACGATGAATCGCTAAAAACAAATATTTTATTTCGTATGTTGTAAAGTGTTACAATAATATAACAAATCAAACTTTTATGACGTGAGTTTCTCAGTTACCGTTTAAGTAATTTTTAACAAAACTTTCTTTTCGATTTTTTTCACCTCGATAACGAGCCGCTGTAGTAATTTTAATTATTAACTAGTTGACCAATTAAAGCTCCCTAATTTAAACGTGTGTTCTATGAAAGCTGTTCTTTGTTATCATGAATATTTAAATCTTGAAATACATATTTAATGTAAAAATAAGCCTTTTGTTTGTATTTACATAAATAATAAACATACAAGCAAAGGTGTTCCCACAGCGTATATAATTTATAATTTAATTGGTTGGTTGGTCGGTTGTTCTTCATTACGTTACGCCTAGATAAAAAGGTCCCTCGGCTGATTCGTCCTCGCTCACACCCGAGATAAACCGAGATAAGGCTAGTAGGATGCTGAATGACGTGCTACATCAAAAATTAGTAGTTTTTATTTCCAACCGAATGATTTGACTTATTCCATGACATACTAAGAAATATATTTTTCGTTATATGATAAATATTATACCAAAGTACAGCTTTCACCAAACTTCTTCTTCGCTCTTAAATCGAAGCGAGTAGCGTCGCAGTAGGAAAAATCAGCGGGGCTAGAGCGGACCCCGCATCTCCGCAAAACCGACCCATTCCAACCTTAAAGGGGACATGATGTTTGGCACGATCTGTATAAAACTTATCTAAAATCCTCAATCAGCTAGTTAAACCTATGTTTGAAAAATAATTCGATCTGACAAAAATACGTTAAATCATGGTTTCAACCACTACCGAAAGATTTCTTTTTAATTTTCGTGTCAAATTTCCTTACCGGGAAACAGACTTAAAACGTACTTTTTAAGAAGAACTGAAGTTATACGCGAGGGCTGACTAAATAGGCATTACTTTTATTTTTACTGGCTAGGTAGGTACTGGCCAGCGTAAGAGCTCGACCTCCTTGCAGAGTCGACAGAGTGGTATAGTTTATTCTCAAAGGTACGAAACTCATTATTCCAGCATCAAATCCCGAATGGGGTAGATGATTTTTTAAATCTAGATCTAAATCTATTTTTTTAAAGAAAGACTTTTTTAAATATATTATCATAACAGTGAAAGAATTTAAAAAAATAAATCATTAATAACAAAGTTGTGAATGTTCAGAATGTCCCGTTAGACAGAGAAAGCAATACTGCCGGAATACTTAGCTGTGACGTCAGGCCATTGAAAATAATGTTAAATTTTGTTTTGCAAAAAAGAGACAAAGATACAGTGAACTATATACAATAGAACAGACGCCACGAACAAAATCAGTGCGCGCGGCACTATCACCTTGTTTCTACCACATCGATTTTTCTACCATGTATAATACACTGTATTATACATGATACATGATAATACACTGTATTATACATGACTATTATATTATCTAATTTTATACATGTCACATGCCAGTTATGCTTGCTTCGTTCCCACTAGAATGCACAGAATCGCAAGTATTATACAAGTCTTAAGTAGATATTATACATGTCGTGACATTACTTGTAGTTATAACAAGTATGGCGGCAATGGTAGAAAATAATGTGGGTGCGTGGGGAAAATAATACGAAAATTAGTTTAGAATAGTTTTAATTATCTTTTGATTAATTATCGATGATAAGTTATGCCGCTATCTTCTTTCTTCGCAATTGATTGATTTTACACGTTTTTAACATCCACGGCGGCATTTTTGAATTGTTGTTTAATCGTTTGGCACGCGGTCACGATGAGCATTGGCAAGTGACTGAATGAGTTGTTGCCAATCGGCAACAACGTTCAGCGCAAGCATTTGGTTCACAGTGTCCTTTCTATACGCTAGTAATATTAGTTATATACAAAGATAAAGTTTTAATAGTCAGTAAGTTCCATATTCTACAACCAAATATTTTATTTACGGATTGTGTTATGGTCTATTTTTATGTTCTTGATAAATATAATATTTACAATATCAGTCACGTAACGTACTACTCGCTTCTACTTTCCGCAATGTTCACGAATTTGTTTTTCATTTGATTATTATATTAACAGTCCACCTCCACAGCTATGAGGATGCATGAACCTGTACAAATAGATGGCAAAAAGTCTACCACTAGAGAATTGGACACCTGCGTCGCCGTTTACATTTCATAAAGTGTTCGCAAATCGCGTGTGGAATCCCTATATGTGAAATATTCTGTTTTCTTTGTGCGCCATGCGACTGTCTTTTGTGTACGTTTACACAGTTTATTTTGATATATTATTAAATTAGAGCCTTAAGTAAATTCACTTCTATATTAAGGTGGCACTCGACAGATAAAACACAGCTCTACCCGTCTAAATTACCTGGGACTAATAATAATACCTGGGACCACCTCGTCCCAAAGTGAGCAAGTATTATGCTTGTATTATGGGATATATACTACAAAACTGGTATACATGCTTAAATATTCTTTATAATATGTGTATATACATACATAGATACTTTTTATGTCCAGACACGGAACAAATATACATGTTCATATACATAAATATTTGTCCCGGGCGGGAATCGAACCCGCGACCTTTGGATCCGCAGTTAGGGTCTCGAACCACTAGACCAATCGGTCAGTCAATCTATCTATCTTTACATTTTATTCTTATATAGAAATTGACAGAAGACCGTCTATTTCAATACAAACTAAATTGTCTTATTGTATATGTCACCGTGAATGAATTACAAGCTCGATGGATGGCTTAGATTTAGGTGTTATTACGATATTGGTAATTAACAACCAAAAATTACTTATAAAAAATATATTTACCATGTATCTATGTATAAGTAATTTTTTTTTTTATTTGAACTATACTCTGTTATCTATCTAAATGTAAGGAAAGCTATAAAAAACGACCGACTAAATATTCCGATGCACACTTATGCGGTTTACTATTTAATATCCTAAGCTTGTACTACGGCATTACAAAGTACATTACTTCTTTATCAATTATCATTACACGCCTTCCGCAGAGAATAGCACCTTCATCTGGCGCTCGACGTTCAGTTCAAGTTTTATTATGTTTTCGTAAGCCAATTCGATACTTGTGTAAACTATTGATCACACAAACAAACAAAATTAGATATATACTTCCTCGATTTAAGAGTAGATTTTCAATTAATAAAGATAAAATTTAATAATTTTATTTGATACCTCGGGCAACGTATAAGTATTGCCAGGTAATGCCGTGAGACTTTTGCCCACTTTGCCGCACGGCACTGATTTAGATGACATTTTTTATAAGTATGTATTTTTAGTTTTTAATTAATTAATTAATTTAATTTAATTAGTTAAATCAAAAAATTTGGTATTAGCTTTTATTTTTAATAAATTTAGGTTTACTTTTAGTTTGTATGTAGGCATATCTATTGGAATGAATTAAATAACTGCATTTTACCCAATTAATAAATTATAAATTAAATTCAAGTAGGTGTGTAGTGAAAGCAAGTTTTAGCTTCCAGCCAATATTTTTAGACATGTAGACAGAACGAACCGAAGGTGATGAGACTTTCCAACTATTATTGTAGTATTGAGAGCTAATACATCTTTAAATTATCGGGATACAATAGTCTTTCCATGTTACTCTTCTCTCGGTCTCTATTTTTTTGTTGCTATGTTTAAAATTTCTCTCAAATTGTATGTTGCCTGCCTTAACGTAGTTTACGGACAAATAACTTAGTGTAGAACCAATTTGCAGCGCTAATCCCGTTAGTCAAGAGGTGGAATTCACTAAGGACGAATGTAGCAATAAAGTCTTATGTCTAACTCAAATCGAGTTTAGAATCACATTCGGTCTGTTTCATTGCAGTACAGGGTAATACAGTTGTCTGGGTTTCGTATCTCTAAAGTTAAAAACTCTAATTTCGGCAGTACAATGTAATGTAAAGCTTCATAAATAAAAACTATTGTAGATGGGATTTTGAAATTTTACGTAGAGTTTGATGGTTTTAAAAAATCATTTTTAATTGTGAAAATGAAGTGGAACCCTAAAAATGATGTTACCTATACAGGTTGAGGTTTTAATGACCAGTCAAATTTTAATATAACGATCTTTGGTAGAAAACCGATAGCCGTCTTGTTTCCTTTTAGTATCGTTCTATAGAAAAATATTGAGTTATGACTACACAAACCTTTCCCGAAAAAACCAATAACTCTAGTCACCATTCATGGCCGTCGCCCCATTCCGTTACAAGACCTCGAGCGCATACGTTTACTATAGCGTTTACTAAGAAGGCAACCAAACGTTATAAAATAACACTGTAGATAAAATAATTTATTATGAAAATGTAATCCATATTTTTTATTTACGCAATGAGGTCTATTGGTGATACCTGAGACGACCGCTTAGCCTAGTGGGTAGCGACCCTGCCTACGAAGCTAGAGGTCCCGGGTTCGAATCCCAGGTCGGGTCAGTATTAATATGATGAATATTAATACTGGTACCGGGTCTTGGTTGTTATATATAAAAAAAAAAAAAAATATTTATATATGTATATATTATAAAGAATATTTAAGTATGTATATCAGTTGTCTAGTAACCCATAACACAAGCATAATACTTGCTTACTTTGGGACTAGATGGCGCTGTGTGGGAAGTCCCATGTATTATTATTATTATATTATTATTATTATATACCTAACATCTAGAAATTTTTTTGCCGGTTATTAAAATCTGACTTTGTATACACTCTCACTAGACCAAGCACCACGTAACAACGATTTGAAGCCGCACACTTGACGTTAGACGTTTTTAAAATTTTCTTATTTTTGAATTTTAATTGGCCAGGAATTCTAATTTTTGTTTTCTGAATCCGACACCGGCGATCAAATGCAAGATACTGCAGCCCTTGTTGTACTCTTTCTGAACTAAGGGGCTTATAAATCAGTTTTTATCTCCCGGGTCTTCAGGATTTTTGGTCTTTTAGAGTTTATTATTGTATTCCAAAATATTATTATTAATATTGGCAGAAATATTTTGGGCAATCATGTTTTTGCACTATACGTGGCCGGCAATGTATTGGATGTGCGTGTTTCTTGTTTGTACCAATGTATCGGCAAGGTTTTGTTGCTTCAGTCCGATACTTTCGATCTCAATAAAAAAAACTTTGCTTGGTTGTCATATGTTATTTTGTCGTATCTGATGTACAATACAATAGTATTGAAAATATAGAAATCCTTCTCAAACTTTTAAAAAGTTTCTCAATTATTTAAATTATTTAAATAGTATAATAGTAATGAAAAATAATAATAATAAATTTTAATAATATAATAATAAAAATTGAATTATTATTTATTATATTAATATTTTATATTATGTGCTGTACTATTTCTCTGATCGGATGTGGCATTTACAATGTATCTACGACTTGTGCAAAATCTTCGCCGGTTGAACAAACCCACTCTTAACAGATTTTTTTTATTTATTATAAAAGTTGTAGTAATGTTCTAAAATATTATTAATAAATGAAAAATAAAATAAATTACTAAATTAGTACGCTTCATGCCCTAGACGCTTCGATTCTTATTGTGTGACATATATTTTTTCTATATTTGCTATAGAAAAATGATCGAAAATAAAAAAAAAATAACTTTTATGATTGACTCATGAAATTCCTGTTCAAAGAAATGATCCTAAAATCGAGAAAATTTCGAGCGAGTTCACGACGCAGTCATCTATTACAAAGGAGTTTTTTTTTATTTAACCTTTAAGGAGGTAAAAAAAGGATAATTTACTTAAAGACTACTTGCAGACGTGACTTTCGAGAAATGTAGTTGTAAAAGTGAGAGAAAATACGTGAAAAAAGAATCTTGGTATCCATTGAAATTGACAGCGAGCTTAGAATCGAAAACGAGAGTGGACAAATTTGATTAACGGTCAAAACTGTGGGGGTTTGGAATAAAGACCGTATTTTCATAGGGTTACCTGTAGAAGTTAGTATCGTCAGTTTAAGGATAAATTGTGTTTAGACGAAGCCGTTATAGACTAGTTAAGAAATAATCAATTGCGAGGGCATACTCAAAAAAAAGATGTTAGTGCTCAATGTATTTAATTATTAAAATTTTAATTAAAATCAATTTTTTAGAAAAATTCAAAATTATTTGATTAATTAATTAACAAATAATTATTTAACTTTTGCACGGCTGCGGATAGTAGGTAACTGATTTTGGTATTCGTTCACGAGAATTCGTACTAACAACTTTACTCGTAAACTGATTCTTCAAAAAGTACTTAAACATTTCCTACAAACTTCCAACATAAAACTATTTTGATATGGCAGATCAACTTGTACGTACTTGTGTGTGTGTGTGTGTGTGACTCAACAATCCCCATACTCTCGCTATACTGACCATGTACAAACTATCTTTGTGCGCGTGAATTATATCCGAACTGTTAGGTGTTATTTTTACGTCTACGGTTTTTGTCGCTAACACTCTATCTCTAATTTATGTACTTATATTAACTCTTTGGTGACTTCTAGCGACATCATCAATGTAGGGACATTATTTTATTTTATTATAACGTATTATAGTGTAGTAGGTAGATAACTTATTTTTATTTTTAAAACTTTAATCTTGTTTCAAACATATGTTATTAAATAAGTATGTCAAATTAATAAACTAATTAATTAAGACGTACTAAAATAATGATGTTGTAGCTATTGTAGATTATTAGTTTTATACATACAGATTAAATAAGTATACAGGCGGAGGTTTTAATAACCAGCCAAATTTTAATATAATGACCTTTGATAAAAATCTGTTGGCCGTCTTGTTTCTTTTTAGTATCGTTCAATAGGAAAATATTCAGTTGAGAGTACGTAAACCTTTCCCAAAACTACCAATATACTAGTCACTATTCCCGAGGGCGCCAGTGCACGTATACGCGCCCCGCTCACATGCCCCATGCCCCGCCCTTTCGTATGTAAGTAGAAGGTAGCCAAATTTTGTTAAAAAATATTTAGGATATATTTATTGATTATGAATATTTGACCTATATTTTTATTTACGTAATGAGGTCTATTGGTGATACCTAACATCTAGAAAAATTTTGGCTGGTGACTAAAATTTCATCCTGTATAATATGTTGTGTATATATGACATATTACTGTAACTTTTAAATATCAATAATTAAAGGATTTCAGAAAAAATGTTTTTTTTTTCTCTATATCTAATTATTTAAATAATTATTTAAGTAACCAGCGACGCTCGTCGCCCTACTTATAATGAAAGTGTGCTTGTCTATCTAGTATTATATTTACATGTAACTTTATGAGAAGGTAAAGGCAGCAACAAATATTCATCGCGTCCCTATATCCCTTTGTCAATGACACCGCTCAATTACCCGCCAGATCGCTAGCAAGCTAATTAAACCGGGTGACTTTATTCAGTCGCGGCGGCTCGCTCCGCTTCCGTTCCCAAAAACATTTCGAACCTATTTGACAAACAAAACCCGCTTCACTCAGGAGCCCAACAATGCGGAACGGGTGAAATGTTGCCAATAAAAAAGGTCAAACGAATGGCCTGGGGCTCGATTTTCAATATCTCACAGAGAGTGGCGTGCGGCCGCGCCAGGTAAACGGGTAAACTGCCTCTTTACGGACCGATCTGCGAATACGTCCTCATTTTGTGTGTCCATCCGTTACGTGTCATCCGGGCGTGTCGCCGGAAGGTGACGCAGATCGCCTTGCCCGAGATTAATGCGTTTAATAGCTATTGGTGTATACTTAATGTTAAACTTTAATATTGTTGAAGAAGTAACTGCTGGGTTTCTTGCCGATTCTTTGCAGTAGAAGCTACATCCGCCGGGATTTCTCGTGGGAGCGGCGTGCGGGGACCTTGCGAACTGAAACTCACTCCCCATCTTACACCAGCTAGCTATAGTATAAATGGTGAGACGGTAAACGCAGAAGAGGGCTTCTGGTCATTTCGTGCTTTTATGATTTTATGTGTATTGTAAATCTATGAAGCATCGTAAACTCTTGTACCATGGCACACGTGTAAGATAACCCTTGAACTGCGCCTCGTCGACGCCATAGTTTTATCTAAATCACACGAAAATTTGTTTATCTATTGAATTTGTTTGATGAACTTAATTATCTATTGATGGTGCCAAAATTACGCAAAATTGTATCAATATGCCTTTGTTTAGAAAGAGCATAAACAAGGTAATAAAACTGTTAAACTAATTTAATTAGAAATATGATATGAAATTGGGCAAACATGTCAAACAGACCCCCATTGTTAGGTTGTTTGTCTCTTGCTATAAAAGCTCATACAAATCATAAATTTCCGAGAGATTACCATTAACCAGTTCATAGTAAACATCTAATAATCATATTTAAGGATCATTTATATTTAAATAAATTTAATATTAAAATATTGTAATAAAATATTGAAAATAATTGTAATATTAACTGAAATGAAACTACCAAATAATTAAATAATTTTTATTTAAAAATCCATTGAAGAAGCCTGAAGAAACTGCTGAGTTGTAGAAGTCTTCAATTGAAAATCAAGTAGTTAGAAACATAACAGTATTTCAAGCAGCTTCAGGCGTGAATATCCTATTGGAAGCTTCCGATAATTTTATAATTTCGGACCACTGCCTAGATAATTTAACGTGGATTCAAAATACATAATTTACTTCAACTTGTTATTTTAAATACACTTTTCAGAATCGTGCTACTCTTGAAAGCCGTTTCGTTTGATTTGGCGATAGAAATTTTCAGTGCCGTTATTTCTATCGTAACTTACATATTTACCGAACAAAGACGTTAGATGAAACAGCATGCGTATAAGATGTTTACAAGGGCCGCGCATTTGAGTTAGATACCTTGCATGGGGCTCTTAAACTGTAGAATTCGACAATGCAAAAGTATTAGCGCAAGTTAACTTGAATAAAAGTATTTCGAGTTTGGGTTTAATATTTTAAAGCTCTCGTCCTTGCCAAATCTAATTATTTGTCTGTGGTTGAAATACAACAAACTATCATTTTGAAAACTTAAAACTTGTTCGTCCCCGTCTGCAATACCTTACAACATTCAAGTCATATATACGAGCCTGGAACTAAAGTGGTCTATATAATATTTTTACTAAAATCCACTTATATACATATTACAACTTAAAAATAAAAATTCTATTAATGCAAAAGTGGTTTATGTTACATTTCTTCACGGAAACCACCTAAACTTCCTAGACTCAAAAAGATCACCTTAGAATGCATACACTTTTTATTTTTTATGTAATTTTAAAGTAGTCTATTTAGCTTTGGTAAAAATGTTACATAGACCACTTTAGTTCCAGGCTCGTCTAGGATAAGTACTTAGAAAGCTTATTAATCAGGATGGAGTATATCGTACTTTGAAATGATTGAAAATGTGGACAAAATGTTGATTAGACATTCCATTTCACCAGCCCATTATGCCCCATTGTAGGGGCTTAGGCCTCCCCCCAGGGCGAGAAGGCTTGTACCTTAATCTACCACGCTGCTACAGTACGACTTGGTGGATTTTAACGACTGCCATCTGTTGATGGCACCTGGGATCAACTGCTTAACATGCTTTCTGAGGCACGGAGTCAGTGATAGTTATGTACGTAAGTCAGCAAAAAACTCATTGGTACACACCCGAATACGAACCACGATCGCACACACGGCCTTCTTAACTAGGAACAGGTTCGCTGCGCTCGGGCTATCACGACACCATACGTTATACATTAGATTAGACAGACCATACGTTATTATCATTATTTTAAACAAACATTTCGTTAAATTACACATGAAATATAATTTCAGAATTTTAATTTAATTTTACATGTGAGTCACACAAAATTCTATCTCACGGCGAATATTTCAAAACGTCATCTAGTGTATATTTGGTCTGGGTGTATATTTTTTTGTTGAAATTTTTGTTGTCACAACGCGGAATCGTAATGAACGTCCACGACTAAGTAGTATATTATGAGTAGATTATATTACATGGCGCATTTCACACTGCTTACCCAAATTCTATAGAATAGCTTGTTTTTCCCTTTTTAGTTAATTATTTTTTACGCAGTCAGTTTTTTTTTATTTTGAGCTCGAATTAAAATTAGAATTTTTGACGATTGACGACCTCTTAGCCTAGTGGGTAGCGACCACGTAGCGACCCTACCTACGAAGCCGGAGGTCCCGGGTTCGAATCCCAAGTCGGGTCAGTATTTATATGATGAATATTGATACAGGTACCGTGTCTTGGTTGTTATATGTATGAGGTGTCCTCGTTTGGTACCCAAAGCACAAGCTAATGCTTAGTTTGGGGCCTAGACGTTGTTGTGATGTATACGTTATTATTATTATTATTGTATTAAAGATGGTTAATTAGATCCGAGGCCTTTTACCGTTTAGAAGGAATTAAAAAGCAACGGTATATTGTAAATGTCGTCAGCGATAAACGAACAAACCTGGGCAAACTATTATTTCTTAGGCCTCTGACTCTACACGAATCGAAAATCGAAATCGAAAACGAATCGAACCATTTTTTTTTGTAGTTTACCTCCTTATGTATCGATTTTTCTAAAAATGGAGACTTCCATATCGTCTGTTCTGATCATAGAGTAAATTAATTTGACAGCGGCGTTTGGTTTTAATAATAGAGTCATAAATGTCAATTCATAGTATCGCCATTAAAACTCGCCATTTTACACGAGTTAGCTAGAGTATGAGTGATTAGACGGTAAACGCAGAAGAAAGCTTTTAGTCAATCCGTACTTCCAAACCATCTTGAACAACCACAAGTGAAAACCCGATGCGATTTATGTTTTTACTTGAGCTGGCAATTTTGAGATGGACGTGACTTCATAAATCTTTGTAAGTGTATAGAGAAATACGGGCACATTTGATGGTAGAAAAGCTTTTCAAAACTACCGCACTATGTCACTAGCTAGGTGTGATACGATACATTTGAAAAACGGCTTCGGCCGACGGTCTATGATGTTAGTGTTTATAATAATTCCATATTTGCCTTTCGTTTGGTAAAGTAACCAAACAAATCAAACATTGCAACACAATAAGCAAAAGAGTATTTCCGTATAGAAAGCTGCCAACTTGTCAAGTCATCTGATTTTCATACGGATAAATGACAGCGCGTTTCCTTCCATTTAAAATTCTTGCAGTATGGTTGGAAATTAGACGTTCAGTATAATAGTATTTAACTAAATTGTATAATTCATATTATTACACGGAATTTGTTATATTAAATCTATAAGAAAGAATAATAATAACTGTGATATCTCACACACAGTCGTCTAGTCCCAAAGCAAGCATTGTCTATGACTTTAAGGTGCGATGGATAGCCATGTCTAATGACAACAGGTGATGTGCGTCATAGTAGTGATAGCCGAGTGGTGGCGAACCCGCTTCTCTTTTAGAAGGTCGTGGTTCGAATCCCATAAACCGGTAATGTACCAATGAGTTTTTTCTGACTGAAGTACATAATTATCACAGACTCCGTGCCTCGGAGAGCACGTTAAGCCTGCCGTCCCGAGTGCCATTACCAGATGGGTCAGTCGTTAAAATTCACAAACACGCACTGGAGCGGCGTAGTGGATAAATCTCCGAGCACCCTCATACCGAGGGGAGGTCTAAGTCCCTGGAGTGAAGCATAATGGGCTGAAATGGTATAGCATGATGTACGTAACGACTAAGAAACGATCGGCGAGGCTATTTTGTTTCTGAAGAATTCCATCCACTGTTGCCTATTAAACGAGTTTTCTATACGTGGGCCAATGAAATAGACTACCTCGATCGAAGTAATATTTTATTTTTTATTTTCCTGTTTCAATACATTTATTATACCGCTTGGCACAGGTTTTCAAAACTAACACCCTAAAGATTTTCATAATTTAAGAGGAAGGGGGTAGGACGAGGGTACAAAACCAATTTTCAGAAATTTTAGGAATGTGGCAATACGAAAAAAAAAACATAAAATACAAAATACGTATAACTGTTACAAAGGCATTACCGTCACTAAGCACTTGAAAATAACAGTGAATTACAATTATAATAGCACCTGGGACATCCCACACAACACCATCTACTCCCAAAGTACGCAAATATTATGCTTGTATTATGGGGTACTAGACAACTGTTATACATAAATATTCTTTATAATTCTTCACATACACTATACTTTTTTTACATCCGGACACGGAACAAATACACATGTACATGCACACAAACATTTGTTCCGGCCGGGAATCGAACCCCCCACCCTTGGCTCCGCAGTTAGGGTCTCTACAATCGGTCAGTCGAATGAATTATTTTTACAATTGTCAAACCGTTCCGTTTCTTTCCTTGCATTGATAAAAACAAACCTAAAATCTGTCAAATTTGAAATGGTGAACTATCAATCGACCTATCTTGGCCAAATTTCGAATGTATAAAAAAGTTTGAGGGCGGTATGTGTCGTTCTTCTAATTACAATTAATGTACACAAATATTAGACCCGAACGTGAATCGAACCCGCGAGCTTTTTCATTCAACATCTGTGAGGATTCCAAAAGAACTAGCAGAGGCGTGGATACAAGATTTCGTTCAGGATGGTACAGAGCAATTTTTACTTCCAGAAAAATATTATTTGTAACCAAAAAATGTTTTTTATTGGAAATTGGTCAAAATAATGTGCTTCGGTCGTGAGTCAGTGTATTTACGCCTGAGTATCAAAGTGCACAGAATTTCAAAATAATGTACCTACTACATAACAGAAAAAATGGAGCATTTCCTTCTATTTAACATAGATATTTTAAATTCATTGTGGATGCACGCACTTTATCCACGTTATAAATGGCGTAATCCACTATTTCTAATCTTTTAATTCATTACACAAAATGAAATCATATTTAAAAAAATATTATATCATTTTCTATAAGCACTAGTTAATTTACGTCCTAATTTACGTTCAACTTAATTCATTCCATCCATCAGCCCTTTTTATACCCCACTGCAGGGGCTTAGGCCTACGCTCAAGATGAGGGGGCTTGGAGCTTAAATCGACCACGCTGTTCCAATGCGGGTTGGCGGATTGTAACAACCGTCATCTATTGACAGCAACCGGGACCGACTGCTTAACGTGCTCTCCGAGGCACAGAGTCAGTGATAGTTAATGTCCTTAAGTCAGAAAAAACTCATTGGTTCACGTCCGGATTCGAACCACGGCCACATGGCCTTATAGATTTGAAACAGGTTGGCTGCGTTCGGGCTATTTTCGTATTTCGCAAATACTTAGTCGGTAACTTTTCGTTCTTCACACGCAATTTACAAATTTTTACGCCCGAGACCTCCGTATGCGATAGTATTAAGTAAAATGCAATTACTAGTGCCTGCTCATAAATATTTTGCTCCGATTTGGAAAACCATTTCAAGAAACGTACCTACATGTACACGATGAGCGCTCGGAATTAGAGTTACAAATCTAAAAAATTGTCTGAAAAGTGTCAAAAAAAGTGTAAAAAAAATGTCATTAATAAATATTTATGTTCAAAATGAAACACGACAATTTTCATCAAAATGTTTATTTAAAAAAAGACATTTTTATATACATATGGTTATAACAGAGATTATTCATTTTTTAATACAACCCTTTCATTCTAAATAGACATCACAGATAAAATATAAACACAAAATATTTTTTTGCCATACAAAAAGATCCGGCCACAAAATGCTGCTTAGCCCTTGAAAATAAACAAACTCGTGATTTGCGAATAAACTTAGTAACAGTAGCAAATTTTAATAAAGCCTATATCACATAGCAGACGAAAGCGAACCGAAATTGAACCTTACATTTGGTTTCAATTTCATACCACTATCGCAAAGACCTTGTATGAATGTCAAAGCGAAGAAACGCCGAAATCTACTCAGTTTTATATTATTTAATTTTGGCTTGTGATATTAATAATAATAATATCTGGGACTTTCCACACAACGCCATCTAGTCCCAAAGTAAGCAAGTATTAGACTTGTATTATGGGCCACTAGACAACTGATATATACTTAAATGTTCTTTTTTTTATATATATTTACTTTTACACCCAACACGGAACAAATAGACATGTTCATGCACACAAATATTTGTCCCGGGCGGGGATCGAACCCGCGACCTTCGGCTCCGCAGGTAGATTAATAAAAGTACAATATCTGATATCTTACAGTTCGGACATCGAAAAAAAACTGGAATAAAAACGTTATTATTAGGATAAATCTCAAAATTATTTATGCTGTCGTCAGGATTACTCATTTAATATAAAACTTAATCCCCACAGGTCCAAATTATTTTACGAATAAATTTAATTTTAATTTTTTTAATTATTCAGAAATAACGAAAATAAAGCCAACTGGCTAATTCTATTCATTCATAAAATCACGATCCGAAATATCGACAAACGAATTTCGATTTTCTTCCGTTCCTCGTGATCCTACAACCAAGCCAGTCTAATAATCCATACAGTCAGTAATCGCCTTTGATTTTGGCGAAAAAGCCGCCGTTATCTTGATTGTGTATTGTCACGCGTTAAATTATTTGACCAGAAGTAAAAAACTACACTTCGTCGTCTTAGATCATTGATTGATCTCCGCACGCGCACTCTTACTAGATTCCGCACTACCTAAATAACAAAAGCTAATTGATCAAAGTGATCAAAATTTGAAAAAAGTGACCCCCATTTCGAATTTTTTATTTACTGGAGCAATTGCTTTCAAAATCGATATCTAAAGGCCCGCGTGGACTTCGGTCACTAATCTGTGGCCAAAACTGAAAAAAGTGACCCCCATTTCGAACTTTTTATTTTCACGGACCCTTAGATATTGATTTTGAAAGCAAACGGTCCAGTAAATAAAAAGTTCATAATGGTCGTCACTTTTTTCAATTTAGACCACAGATTCTTCACTGGAGTGCACACAGACTTGCACTTGGCCGGTTTTAAAATATTTTCTGAGCTACGTTCATTAGCTCATCTGACACCAATATCGAAAAAATACAAAGAGCGCGGCCTTTGAATTCCAAAAATAACATCAAAATCGTACTAAGCACACTTAAAAACCTCAGACGTGACATCAATATCTAAGAATTACAAATAAGGCGTGGCGACCATTTTGTTGCGTCGTCCATCACGAAAATATTCTAATTAGAAATAACATTATAAATACAATAATATTAAATGTCTTAACGTTCTTCCAACCAATCTTCCGAATTTCCAATCTGGAAATTGGTGAATCTTGAATCCCTTGTTTATATACGAAGATGATCGTTTGTCACCGCACAAGTGGTACGTAACATTTTTCCTATTTTATAGATAATCGACCGAACGCGTTAACCCCGTCAAATAGTACCGAATTACTAACATGGTCACAGTATGCCGTTCGGTACATACGTCCCCCCCCCTCGCCCCCCGCACCACATGATTGCTCTGTTCAGACCATGTTTAAACTCCTCCGCATACTGACTGTGTGGGGATTACTATGAGATTACTAGACTGTGACCAAACGCTGTCAAATTTATTTATTCTATGGCTAAGTTATTCAAAATCATGAAACTAATAAAAATTTACCAGTTTCGCTATTCGTAATAACACCTCGTTTCCACTAAGTAAAATACACTGTATTATACTGTCATATCCATACTGTATCACTGTTTCATACAGTGTATTATACTTGGTGGAAACGAGGTGTTATAGTGTTTCGGCTTCGCTTCGGTTTCGTTGCAGTGTGATACTGGCTTATAAGACTGTAGGTTTAGGCAATACAATATTAATTAAAAACGATTATTTTTTTTAAAAACCACAAGTAATAAACAATGTGTGATATAATAATATAAATACAGGATCACATAAAAATAGGTTTCGAAATGAATTCGTTGACAGTAACTCAAATACTCTATTCTTTCTTTTCGATGATACCATTTGACGAGATATTTTCAAAGTTCCGAAGTTGAAAGAAAAAATAGAACCTTTGTATTTTACTTGTGTCCGTCCGTCCGTGGTGGACCGTGTGTGGTGGCGAGCCTTGGGAGAGGCCTATATCCTGCAGTGGAAAGACACGGGCTGATGATGATGTGTCCGTCCGTCGGTCTGTCTTGTCAGTCACACCCTCTTGTTTCTACATTATAGACATAGCTGGACAATATTTTGCTTATATATATATACAACAGGCAAAGATACACATTTTATTTCGAAAAAATAATATTTTTTTTAAACTTGGCTCCCTATTGCGAAGTTGAGATCAGATATTTTTTCTGTTTATCCCATTATGTAAGGTATAATTAGAAAGCTCTTTTAAATGAAATAATTATATCAGTAGTAGGTACACAACAAGAATGCGGTGTTGTTAAAACTATAGAAAAATAATTGATCAGTATGAACATTATTTTATATTGAGCACAATCGATGAGCACTATACAATACTGTTAGTTCGAAGAAATATTGTAAGTGGAATGAATACTCACGAATTTAATTTAAAATAATTAATAAAATTAAAAAGTACAAATCTTTTACATATAGATTAATTCTCTCGGAATCTAAAATAGGATATATCTAAGGAATAATCTTTACAAAATAAAAATGCGTAATGTTTTATATTTTTAACATTTGTCATGTAATTCTACTGTTTTAGCCATTCTAATTTAAAAAAAAAGTATTCTAAAACGGCGGCTGTTGCATTTGCCTCGCCACACAATCATAATAATAGATGAGTAGATACCATAACAAGGAACGAATTTGCTTCATACAACGACCGTCACTATAGAAAGCCATTATCTTTTCTTTCCTGACACGACATGGACACGACCTATATTTTAAATTGTTCTTCTGTTTACTATGCTTTTGACACTCCACTAAGACAGCAGCAAATAAAAAATTCGAATTTGGAAGCACATTATAACAGTAATTTTAAATTACAATAAAAAATTGCGATATTGCGTAGTAAAAATAGAAGGGCGGAGCCATATTTTGGCCCAAAAGTTACTATTAGGCTCAATTCCTGTAGCGTGGAAAGCCGTTGGACCTTTGTTGCATGTATTTGGACAGTTTGTCTACCTCGAACAATGTTCCCATCGGTGTCGGTGTTTCAGCCGAATCGTTTTCAACTTTAGTAATTTTTAGCGTTCGTCATAGACGTGAATTACACTTTAATTGAGATCAATTCACGTTGCGCCCGCTTATGGTCCCATACCAGTATCTATGCTTGCCATCTGCTACGGCTCTTGACTACACCATACCTGTGACGACACAAATTAATGTCGCTTTGACAACCTTCACGATAGCGAAGCGGGACCACAAATTGACTAAAGCTTAGTAGCTAGTAGTTAGTAGCTACTGGGCTTTAGCCAATTTATGGACTCGCTTCGCTATCGTGTAGCTAAATCAATGTCGCTTTGACAACCTTCACGATAGCGAAGCGGGACTACAAATTGACTAAAGCTTAGTAGTTAGTAGTTAGTAGCTATTGGGCTTTCGCCAACTTATGGACTCGTTTCGCTATCGTGTAGCTAAATTAATGTCGCTTTGACAACCTTCACGATAGCGAAGCGAGACCACAAAATGACTAAAGCTTAGTAGCTAGTAGTTAGTAGCTACTGGGCTTTAGCCAATTTATGGACTTGCTTCGCTATCGTGTAGCTAAATCAATGTCGCTTTGACAACCTTCACGATAGCGAAGCGAGACCACAAAATGACTAAAGCTTAGTAGCTAGTAGTTAGTAGCTACTGGGCTTTAGCCAATTTATGGACTTGCTTCGCTATCGTGTAGCTAAATCAATGTCGCTTTGACAACCTTCACGATAGCGAAGCGAGACCACAAAATGACTAAAGCTTAGTAGCTAGTAGTTAGTAGCTACTGGGCTTTAGCCAATTTATGGACTTGCTTCGCTATCGTGTAGCTAAATTAATGTCTCTTTCACAACCCGTACCATACACGATAGCGAAGCAAATCCACAAATTGGTTAAAGCCCAGGCATTTATACTGGTATGGGACCAGAGGCAGACGTAAGGTGAATTGATTGCAACTATCTGATAGCTACTGAATTTTAGCTGATTTGTGGGCCCACTTCGACATCTTGTAGGAGGGGGTTGTCAAAGCGACACTAATTTGTGACGTGACATGCAGGTATGGTGTAATCAAGGGGCATAACAGAACGCAAGCATAGATGCTGGTATCTGACCAGAGGCGGACGTCGCGTGAACTGATTGTAACTAAAGTGGAATCCACGTCCATAAACGAACTTCTAAAAATACTAGAATTTTCGAAAGGTAATAAATAGATCTGGACAGAAGCGAATTAGCGAAGTGGTATGAATCATATATAGAACTACACGTTCCACGTAAAAATAAATAAATACGCTGTTAAAAAAAAAATTAACTATAGTGAGCAAACGAATATTTTCTGTAAATGAATTTTAATTTTAGGTCATATCCACCTACAATAATACTTTAATAACGTCGTTTTTTTTTTCCAATAATATTAGGTTATGATAACTTATAATAGAATTTACTTAATAAAAATATGCTTGTGGTGGAAACATCGAAATATTTTAGACTTTTTTGCTGTACAAAAATCTGTGTAAAAATACTTAAAACTTATATAGATATTTTAGGCAATGACTTCATCTGTACTGATTATGACAACATTAAATTATTTGTTGAAATACGCATCACATACGACATAGAATATGATCAACAATTGAGGTATAATTACAATAATTGACAGAAATTAAAATATAATTTATAACAGGGACATAATTTTAAATCAGTTCCATGTTGCTGTTTATATGTGTGATATGTGTTAGTGATAAGAAACTGTTTATTTTGTTAAAAAGAGCGTCCCTCACAGTTTCTTGCGTATTCTTCTGAGAGGAGCCAGCATTTTGGAATGCGCCTTCGTGGTGACGTTTTTCACAAAGTAATAAATTCGCTCTTGTGATGTATTTCAACATTATGTTACATAACTACGAAACAAAGATATTTGATTGATTGATAATTAAACTGTAATTTATTATGAAATATACTGGTATGATAAAAGTGAATAATTGATTGTAATGAATTGAAGTAAAAAATAGATAGAAATACAACATTTTTTAATAATAAATTAGTGCTACGAATATTTATAACATAACATCGACAGCTAAACAACACTTCATAGTTGTCATTTTGAAATGTGAAAACCTGTGTGTTAATATTTATTTAAAGTATAAACATATATAAGATGTTAATAGTGTTTAATTTCCGTTTGAAAATAATTATAAAATCGAGTCACTTCTAGGTTACGAATAAATAAGTTACATAATCTTTGTGCTATTTGCACACTTGCTATTTTTAAAATATTAAACAACATAGATTTTCAGATTTTAAAACGTGTGCTAACAGTAAATACATTGATCGTGTGCCATAGACCTATTAACGGGTTCTATCAACTTATTATTTTTTAAACGAGATTAACCTCTCTCACAATTTTTTGTGGAGTACGTGGGGTTAAAGGCACGTTGTTCATTATTATTACTGCTTGAATTCAGATTTTTACAACAATTTATTGCACAATTTGGCTTGGCTTTTTTTATTTTAGAACTGATTGTTGCGTAGTTGCGCTCGCGTATTGGTGCAATGCACATATAACGCGACTACAGTGCGTGCCTACAATAATACCTGGGACATCCGACAAAGCGCCATCTAGTCCCAAATTAAGCAACGTTTGGATTGTGGGTACTAAACAACTGATATACATGCTTAAATATTTTTTTATAACATACATATAGATATTTTACACTCAGACAGGGAATGAATAGACAAGTCCGTGCATACAAATATTTGTCCCGGACGGGAATCGAACCTACTAGCTTTGGTTCTACAGTTAGGTCTAATCTTTAGCCAGCTGGTCAGTCGATCCTATCGATTTCATGTCTTCCCCGTTAATAGGTCTACGTCCTGTGCTCTTCCAAATTTATACTAAATATCATATTTACATAGCCTAATTCCTAAATATATAAGGTATTATGAATCGAGAGATATATTTACATTTTCTTAAAATATTATAGCAGAAGGCAATTCATTCTCGCAGTTATTTCTTTATCGTAAAGCTTGGATTCACTGCCGCGTGTCGCAAGTCCTGTTCTGAGCTCTAGGTATAGTTTTTTCCATAAAAACAATATGATATTTATATATGTCACAATCCAAAGAACGACACTGATTTAGGATAGGACTTGCTGCCTCTATTATATACCGAGTACGTACATTAAAAATGCGGCAAATTCAAATTAGACTACACGAATTCGTGTCGTTTTACTAGTGTAGAACGTGTTTACTTCGCATATATATACAAAGTTTTATTATTTGTTACACACACATATTTTCAAGGGACGCACCATAGTTGCGGCTATTGTTAATTCGAGAAACTGTATCTTGTAGAGCGTAGGTATCGAGACAAGTCCCAGTATCAGTCAAATAGTATTATACTCATGCAATCGGAATGTTATTTTGACCATTCGGAAATATCTTACTCGAGTATGTATAATTGTACAGCTAGAAAAAAAAACCTTATACATAAAACGCACAAATAATTGTTTTCACAAAATACCAATTTTCTACCATAAAATAGTGAACTAGTATGTATCGTCAAAATTCAACTTTGGCTAGTGCAAGTAACTTTTATCTGACCTAGAAAATATTAAATTTTGTAAAGTATGCTAAAAAATATTTGCGTATTACTAATAAAGCTATGTTCCTCCTGAAATGGCAACTTTTTTAGCAAATCGGTTGCCGGGGTTGACGTTGACGGTAATCAAAATATTTTACAAGTTGATTTAACGAAAAAAAAAGATAAGTCACAGACTAAATATATAAGTCATTTAGTAATATGACAATGAATAGAATTTAGCGGGACGCAAAATGAAATTCGTATTGGAAAAGCAAATAAAAGCAAATAAAGATTCTGAAATTACATTTCTTGTTTAATTTGGGGCCTAGACGTTGTTATGATGAATACGTTGTTATTAATAGGTATTAACAAAATGTTTAACCTATTCACTACTCATTAACCATATTTGGTCAAATTGAAAGTCGCGAGCTATTTAATTGACAGATACAATTGATTGATAATGATTGATGACAAGTCAAAAGGTTAATACAAACAATGATAAAGACGTATGGGCTGTCTAATCTCGGAGGCTGTCATTTTGCTCGAGCTTTCGACCGTTCTGAACTAATAAAAGCTCCATTTTGATGATTCTGCTATCTAAGAATAGTACTTAAAATTTTTTTTTCCAAATATTTCCCTATCCCTCATATCTTCTCAGTCCTCAAGTTCTCCTCATATTTATAATACTTAATACAAAAAACTAGCAAACTACAAAAACAATGCTGTCATTTTCAACAAGTTAATTCTTAGCAAGACAACCATGACCTTGTCAACGGTACTGACAAGGAAAGTAACAAGATACTCAGTTGCAAAAGGATGTATACCATTCTGATTGCGTGAGCTAATAGATGAATTTTAATTTAATTTCGCAAAGGTCTCTATTTTGGCCCAAATAGGTTTACAATATATCGTACTAGGTACACACAATTCTTTCCCCCAATATTTTTCGATCGGAAACATTTTAGAAAACAATCACCAAAGATTTAACTCATTTCGTTTTGCAAACAAAATAGCTTCTTTTTACAAGAATATATTATTATATTACAATTACAATATACTTAGCTATAATACAAACACATGATACATAATATTTAACAAAATCTAGATAATGAACAATTACAAAAAAAAAATGTTTCAAAAATAATATATTATGGAGATCACAAAACTTATCACTAATCCTCGTGTTAAAATGCACCAGAAAAGCAAAAAATACACGAGCAATTTTTTCTTGTTTCTTTTAAGTCTAAATTTCTAAATGTTGAGCTAAAGCATGACTAGAGGCCCCTAGGGTTGATTCGATACTAACCAGCACTCAAAACATATCGGTACTTTTATTGATACTACTATTTTTGGTATCGTTACATGAGATTCGGCACTAGTTGAAGTATCAACCGAAAGTAGTAATATTGATATCGAAAGTCAGTGACCATCTAATTCGCCAGATAAAGTTTTTTTAATACTCACTATTATTGATAGGTAGTGATCGATTTCACCTGTGACTTCATTGGTCCATAGGCTTCGTTAAACAGATGTATGTATATCTCTTTGATTATTTACATGTTCTAGATAAAGCCACGTGATACAATAACAACAAAAATAGGCCAGCTTTTATATGCTTGTGTGTGTAACTAAACTGACCACACACTCTCGCCACGCCAATCCCGTAATCCGAAAAATTAGTGGACCGTGAGCAACTATAGGGAGGCCGCATCTATGTAATAATATATCAGTAGATTCACTTTTCCAATGGCGATAACTCATATCGCTTGAAAACAAAACAAAATCGCGTTGAATATCATAGTAAAAGGTACTCCACTGTTACCTCGAAATTTGTGACATTCTGCCATATTAATCTATAGTTTTCTGTCGAGCGCGTATCATTGTATGGGCGCTATTTATGTATCACGTTATTTTACTATCTATTGACTGGAAACAAAGACGTTTATTATTCTTCGATACACAAACTACCCTCTTCGAAAAACGACTATTCTTGTGTCTGATATATCTACGAGGCAATTGCATAGTCTTGTCTCCCATCAGTAGCATATCTATAGCATTCTGTTAATAAACATTAAATAAGGATTGATTTCGCCTATAATTTTATACACAAACACAGCTTAATTAAGCATTTCATTCAGGTAACGAATGCATCAAAAATTATAAGTATAGTTCGCCTCAAACTTTATGGCGAATCGGAATACAACGCCACAAGCGTGCTTGCGCAGGTACAGTCATATACCCCTCGCTCCACTGCGCCCCACTACACCTAAAACTGGGTACTGCGACCCGTCTTGTGCCTATGTTCACATCCGCCATAAAGTTTGATTGGAATTGTACCTATTTTCGATCTGACCATTTAATTTATTATATAAAATTTTATACGGCGTGTAAATGCATGTGTAAAAGCTGTAAGCATTTTGTAGCATGTAATTTTGAACTACACTTATCCCGAATCCAACTCGAAGATTTCCCAACCTCCGAGCCACTTAATTGAAATAACACAATATATATTTTGATTTCAGCTCAAACTACAAATTCTGTTGGTATTTATTATAATAATGAAAATACAGAATAAATAAAACGTGGCATTCGTCTATTATTTAATAGTACGACGTTTTTATACATAAAAAATACATTAATAAAAAAATATATATTTAGAAACTATAAAGCTTGTAAAAAAAGTCAATACACATTTCGATTCCTCATAATTAGTCTTCCTTTCAACGATATCTACTCGAAAGAATCCAATCAAACCAACCAATATACACACCCGTTCGTCAAACGATAGTTTACTTTCTCTAACCCATGGCAATTTCCAAGATGGCTTTTCACAATTTGTATAGTAAAACATGGAAGTGGCCAGATTGACAGATTAATTTGCTTCTATTTTTTGTAATGTTCGCCATGGACAGTCATGGATTTTTAATATTCTCGGCAAGTGTGCCAATCTAAGCTCTCTGGTATTCAATAGATATTGTTTTATAACCAGCTACGTAGGACAGGAGAGCGAAATGCGCTGCCGCTCGTCTGTGACGCGTTTGTATAGCTCCTCTGCCCATCGATGCGCTATGCGGTCCACTGTCGATGGCACAGTCAAACACTGCATACCACCAAACTCGCAAGCTGCCTGAAACCATTACACGAACAAAATATAGTTATAACAGCATAAAAAAATTTTTATACGTTTTATAACGAATAAAATGTAACAAGTGGCATTAACGAATACAGTCTGACAAGGATGTTTTAACAAGTGGCAAAATCGGAATTAACGTCGCACCATCATGAGAAATGTCACTTCATGACAGTTTGTTGTGTTTGTTGTTTGCACCCTCAAAAGTACTCTTCCGTGAATATTTCGTATTTTATGTCAATAAATTCTCAAAGAACATGACAAAATTGATAAGAAGTGGCCATCCGAGTGGATATCCAAGTGACAAAAAATCATACTGTATACATAATATGGCATTTTTTTCAAAACATCATAAATAGAATTCTTTATAATGATAACAGAAAAGATATTACATTGTCAAACACTGTTTAAATATAATATATTTTTTATTCGTATATTTAATTGCAAGCGACGTCTTATTCATGGAAATTTCCACTTTTTATGTAACATTCAAACAGTTACAGGAATTAGGGGTGTGATACAAGTACTTTGTGGACATACGCTTATGTGTATTAAAAACTCTTAATATGGTGCTAAGTAACCACAGACAAGTCAACCTTATAGACCACGCTTTGACAGGGAGTAGCATTCGCCAATGCTATGTAGTGACACTACATAACTACGTCTCTTGTGAGCGGTCAGTTGGAAGCACGTCGGAAGCCATTAAATTGTCAATTTTGAACGAGCCAATGAAAACTAGCCGACCTCTCCCCGCACCCTGCCACTTTTTGGCGATTTCGTTTTCGTACTGACGTTTATTAAAGCGTGGTCTATAGATTGACTGGTCTGTGTACGTAACACTCAATAAAATTAATACGGTACAATGAGCGCGTCCTCTTCTACAAAACGCTAGAGTATATATAACAAACTGATGACTATGCTTCATTAATATAAGGGTACAGGTAGCGGAACGATGCATGTTAAATCATATAAAATACCTTGTAATTACACGAATCCTTACCAGTAGGAACACCACCGCACTCAGGTACGCAAGTCATCCTATAGACTTGTGTTCTTTAATATTGTAAATAATTTTTGTGTAAAGTTTATTAAATTTATTTTATTAGTAAATTCATTTTTGTTTTACTACAATATCTACTGGTCGCCGTGGCGCGGCTGAGGACACGACAACCTTTCCTTTTTTCTACAAATAATAGAGTCAGACAGATGTCAATTTTCCTAGGAAGTATAAACCTATTCATAAACCCTTATATTAATTTCGGGAAAACACCAATTATTACTGGAGCTATAACAAATCAAAGTTTGTGTTTTTAAGACGCGCTCGTGACGTCACTCGGTGTCGTTACGTACAAATTATCCACGTTAGCCCATACTAATGTAACAGAGTGCCGTCATAGCACGATTCGTTTTAAAACTTTGTATCTTCACTGATACTTCATATATATACTTCGACTGGCCACCTAACTGCGGAGCAAGGGTCGCGGGTTCGATTCCCGGCCGGAACAAATATTTGTTTGCATGTTTATTTGTTCTGTGTCTGGGTGTCAAAGTATCCATACATATGTATATTATAAAAAAAGAATATTTAAATAAGTATGTATATCAGTTCTTTAATACCATATAATACAAGCGTTATACTTGCTTACTTTGGGACTAGATGGCGCTGTGTGGTATGTCTCAAATATTATTATATATGCAGACATTTATGCTTATCAGTCAAATCTTCAACCAATAAGTTTCACACACAAAGAATTCATTGCTAAGCAAACGCCTCACTTGTGACACACTGGTATTAAACAGATCTATCTGTATTTTGTTCTATTAAGTTTATTAAAACTGTCACATGACCGCCATAGATAAGTGTTCTGCCTGTAGTTAGTGCTGACGACTGGTAGAAAGAATGGGTAACTGAGCCTAAGTGACACACGTGGAATGCAAAAGTTTAATTTTGCGAGAAGATCGAAGCAACCCAAAACTCCGTTAGCAATTTTATGTAGAAACAAAATGTCAGCAATCTCGCGTCGTTGTTCAAGAGAAACAAGATGATGTTTCTTGCAAAAGTCAAGGTAGTTACCGGATTGATAAGTTTCCTTTGCTCGATAACACAAATACTTAACAAACCGCTTCTGAACTCTCTCATTTGCGAAATATAAATGTATGGTAACGAGGCGAGAAGTCCACACCAAATAGATACCAAATAACCGACCAAATATCCCAAAATAGAAATTCTACAAAAAGTGGTAAGTAATGGTAAAATGGGGTGTGAAATGGTGAAACAACGCAGCCATGACACGTGACATCAATAATTAATAAATCACGGTGATTTGTATTATAACAAACAGCCTCTCCGAGCAATCCTCCGAGTAGCCACTATATTCATATAATTCTTATGTATACAGAAACAGTATATACTTTAATCGTAAATTTTGAGATATTTGGTCGGTTATTTGACGACCGCTTAGCCTAGTGGGCAGCGACCCTGCCTGCGAAGCTGGAGGTCCCGGGTTCGAATCCCAGGTCGGGTCAGTATTTATATGATGAATATTAATACTGGCACCGGGTCTTGGTTGTTATATGTATGTGGTGTCATCGCTTGGTACCCAAAATACAAGCTAATGCTTAGTTTGGGACCTAGACGTTGTTGTTGTGACTGTGATATTTAAAAAAAAAAAAAAAAAAAAAAAAAAATAGGTACCCGATAATGGTGCAACAGCGCTCGGTCAACTGGAACGCCAGCAGAGATCGCTCCGGGCGCAAACTCCCAGACAAAATGGTTGCCCAATTCGACGGTATCAACCGGACGTACAGCGTATTTGCTGCGATTCTTGAGTGCATGAGGTGCGGCCCATCTACGAGTTTTTCTTGCACTGAGAAGTGGCACTGGGGCTTCCGGGTCATCCTGGAACACACATCCAATTATATTAAAAAAGGTGAATCTGTCTGTTTGTTGCCCTGTTTGACACCTCAAAAATATTGCATAAAATTTTTTTTTTTTTTGTGTGTTACAACTACAAATAAATTATTTTCGAATTTACTTCTACAGATCAACGGGAAGTACCATAAAGGTTTTGGTTTACTTGCGAGTTTCAAAACAGTGTCGTGATAGCCCAAAGCGCAACTAACCTGTCTCAAATTTATAAGGCCCCATGGGCCATGGTTCGAATCCGAGCGTGTACCAATGAGTTTTTCTGACTTTAGTACATAACTATCACTGACTCCGTGCTTCGGAGGGCATAAGCGTTGGTCCCGGACGCTGTAAATAGATGGCGGTCGTTACAGCCCCAACCCGCAGTGGAGCAGTGTGGTGGATTTAAGCTCCAAGCTCCCTCCTCACCCTGGGGGAGGCCTAAGCCCCTGCAGTGGGGTAAAAATGGGCTGATGAAGTGAAGTGAAGTCAAAATATGCGACATGAATGACTGTATTTTTTTATTAGTTTGAGAAACAAAAAGTTGTGTATCTAATAGATCATTTAGCGACCAGGCGGAACTGCTCACTAAACCCCGCTACTGCAGTACAGGTAGCGGAGTTTATATGCTACCATTTCGGAAGCAATGATGCTGTGTTGTATTTTGTCCCTTAATTAAAAATGATATTAATAATATGTTTTTAGATGGAAAATAAATTCAATAAAATTTTGCTCTGTTGTAAACTTGTTTTTCGACTTTTATTCATAAAATCTGTAGTAACTTTCTAACGACTTGCAAAATGAAGATATACGATTTATCATTAAATTAAATTATAGTTAAAAAAAAAACTGAAAAACACGCTTCTTAAAAGCAAATCTAACTAAAAAGAAGAAAATAACTTTCAGTAGATATAATAATAAAGTGATTTACGAGAAAATTAATGTTATTGTTAAAAAGCTTGAAGTGCTCGATATCAGTTGTTATAAATATTTCATTGCCCCCACGCTTTTCACAATAACATTAATTTTATCGTTAATCACTTAATTTTTATACCTACTAAAAGTTATTTTTTAAACTACATTTCATCAAAATTTACAAACATTCAGGTGGAGTGGAACAAACTCACAATTACCTATAAAACGATGAACTTATATACACAGTTTCATATCCGTGCTACTAACCACAGAGGAGTTCCCTCGTGAACAAACTATCCTAAGTGCATCATTACTCCATGATGAAAATCATGGTTAACTATTAGAATCCAACCTAAATACAAAGTTTTGTATACGTGCTACAAACAGTTGAGGAGGACCCTCATGAGGAGATAATTTTATCTTCAGCATCAATTCGTGGTGAAAATCATGGTTAACTATCAAAATGCAACATATAAATAAAGTTTCGGGTTCGTGCTATTAGCCATTGAGGAGTGTCCTCATGTGGAGACAACCCTGGCTGCATCATTAGGTGATGTTAATCTTTTAGTATATTGTCATTGAAGTTACATATGTCGTCCAAATTTCAGGCCGATAGCTTTAGTGGAAGTGGGTGAAAATCGCTTTCTAAGATTCCATTACATACAAACAAACATACACGTGAAACTAATAATATAACCGTGTTAAAAACACATTTAAGCCGAAACCTCCACCTAATTCAAAAAGTTAGTTTTTTTTTTAATTTCGTTCTCCACATAGCGTAATGAAATACTTAACTCTTTATTTAGAGGCTCATCGAAACTTAATTTTTAATGCTAACAATAAATTATTACTAAATTTTAGTGAAAGCACACCAGTTGTCGTTGTAAAACGCTTTTGTTCCTGTAGTATTCGGTAACTCATAAAAGTTTAATTTCATAAGCTCTATATATAGAGTAGTCTCATACAGAATGTAATTTGAGATTAAGCTTTTATTTAAGAATAATGCAATGAAGTAAAACAAATACAATGCTGGAAATTCCATAATAAATAGTTACCTACGAAATTATAGAAATATATTTTTTTTTATTTTAATTGATCGATGCGTTACATATAGCTTTTTCATAAATATAACAATCACAGATAAGTGTTCTCAGTTTCGTTTAAATAACTGTGATTTCGTGAACCATTTTACTATATTTTTGCCATAAAATGTAAAACTATTTGTGTTTATATTTGTGATTATATGTGGCATTATGCTAAAGCTTTTTAAAAATTTTTTGAACATCCTGATTTAGAAATAATTGAGATAGGTATCCCAATCTAATTATACTATTATTTATATAAACAATATGAAACTACTGACACAAATCCAAATACCTTTTAAATAGATCAAAATTGTTGATACATACCTCCCATCTAACATAAAAAAATGCGTTCCTAAATAACAGCGCTGCCGGCGCCCGTGCTGGCGGTTGGTGGTGCGCCCGCAATGTTCCCAAAAGCGCTGGCAGCGCCCTCTCACGCCGAGGCAGCACTAACTCATCGACATCTAATACTAGCAGCCAACCCGTTGCTGACATAGACCGGTACAGGCAGTCGTTGAACGCCGCAAACTGGCCCTCGGTTCTGTAACACAATTCAATTTTATTCAAAAAACGTATTGAATTTCGAATCAAGTACAAATATCTACAAATTACAAACAAATCGGTTACTCAAATAGTTCTAATCAACATTTATGGCGGATGTGAACATAGGCACAAGTCGCGTCGCAGTAGTCAGTTTTAGGTGTAGCGGGACGCAGTGGAGCGAGGGGCATATGACTGAATCTGCGCAAGCATGCATATAGCGTTGTATTCCGATCCGCCATAAAGTTTGATTGGAACTAGGTATACCGTTCGCTAATAGTACATTATAATGCAAATACGGTAAGCTGCATATTATAGACAAGGTGTTTATAGGCACGTGGCGAAGCCGAGTGCTTATAAAAAACCGATTACTATAATAACTAGCTTACTGAGTACGAGCACCATACGACGTTTTTCAATACATTTGCGATTAAAATTAGGTAGATACTTTAAATTTAATAATGGCAGGAGCTAACGGCGGGAGTGGGCTGCTTTTCGCGGTTTACGCATGTGGTACAAACAGAATGCTCGTTTGTGATTGGTGTAAAGTAAAAAGGCCTAGTACTGTAAAATACAACATTACGATGCAAGTTTCGATGTCATAAAGACCGTATTAATAGCAAATGTATTGAAAATAATTTTTATCCTCGCCTCCCTAACATTAAGGAGCATATCCAAGAAAACAAAAATAGTAATTATTTGTTGCCTGACCGATTGGCCGAAGGTTAGAGAACTTAATTGCGGAGTCAAGGGACACGGGTTCGATTCCCGCCCAGGACAAATATTTGCGTGCAATAAAATGTATATTTGTTCCATGTCTGGGTGTAAAATAGGTATCTATTTCAGTGTATATTATAAAGAATATTTAAATATGGATATCAGTAGTCTGGTACCCATAATACAAGCTTTGCTCAGTTTGGGACTAGATGGCACTGTGTCCCAGCTGTTATTATTATTATTTAACATTGTGCGATATAGTACAGATTAAATATATCAGAACTTTAAAAGGTATTCAAGGAAAACCTTTGAAAAATATCCACAAAACAAAATTGTTATTGAACTAATAACAAACACATCAATATGCGAAGATAGGACCCACGTCTCGTTAGAAAAGCCATTCGAAACGTGATACGAAAACGTGTACGGTTGAGACGGAAATAGCAAAATAATTTATAAATTGTATGACAAATTATTTTATTTATAATCATTCGTTTTGGTTTCGACAAACAATGACGCTACAAAATCGACATGATTTTGCGGCTTGACTTTGTTGAACGTTTTTTTTTTTTTATAGGACTATCTATGAACATAGATGAATTAACAGACTAATTGAAATATCCCATATTTGGTTATACGCATTGTATACATAGAAATAAACTTTTAAATTGGGCCTCTCCCCAACAAGATGCTTCCTATCTCGTTTCAAAGAAGGTTGCAATGCAGATGCAGGATATTTCTATACCTACATAACGACTTTCGTTCGACAATCGTTCAAAGCTTCCTTATCTATTCGTGTAACAATATATGAGGCATTTTGTCGCAGATTTGGTATATATGCCGATGAAGTAACAAAGAAAATATATACAACTAAAATACGTCGATAAAATAATAATTCGTTACATTCTGTAACATGTTATTGTAGAGTGGCTACCACGTACCGTATTTGACGTAGTTACAATATGGTTTGTTAACTTTGTGTTAAATTTTGACATGCCTACAAACATTAAATTATCTATGACAATGAAGTGTTAGTTTTGATGACAGCATTCTGAATATTGAAATTGTGTAAAGTATACGAGTATAATTGCAAAGGGGCATTTTACTAATACGTTAGAAATAAAATATCTCGTTAACCAAAAGATGTCGTGATAGCCCGAACACAGCGAACCTGTTTCAAATCTTTAAGGCCATGTGGACGTGGTTCGAAGCCGGGCGTGTAAGAGTTTTTTCTGATTTAAGCACATTTATTATCACTGACTCCGTGCTTCGAAGAGCACGTTAAGCAGTCGATCTCCGTTGCTGTCAGTAGATGGCGGTCGTTACAATCCGCCAACCCGCATTGGAACAGCGTAGTGGATTTAAGCTCCAAGCCCCTTCATCTTGAGGGGAGGCCTAAGCCCTTTCAGTGGGGTATAAAAAAAGGCTGATGGAATGGAAAGGAAATAAATCAAAAACTATAGGGTAGTCCTCGTTGTCTTAGAATCATCAAAATCGGAAAAGAGTAACATTTTACAGCCGAAATACGGAAATAAATTCGAAATTAGTTAACATTTGATTTATTTGCGAATATCAAAATATGCGACATAAATGACTTATTTTTTTCTTGCATTGATTTAAAGATTTGATTTTTTCAGCTCCAAGGAACCTTTGACCTTAGTAGTAGAATAAATTTAAACTTGATACTTCCACGTGCCCCTGAGAAAAAGGGTCTTGACAGACGGACACATACACAGACAGACAACGAATATGATCCTATAAGGGTTCCCTTTTCCTTCTGAGGCACGGAACCCTATTTTTTTTTAAACTGACAGTATTTACATTACTTATTCACAGACAAGTCAGTCAGCCAAATTATTGTGCCTAAAAATTTAAAACAAAATAAAAATCATTTAATATAAAGATTTTTTTGTATAAGTATGGTTGTTTATACATAAACATAACGCGCACTGCCAGTTTCACCAGCTTTTAGGAAATAGTTTTAAGCCCTGAGTTTCATTACACACCTGCATCGCAGTTAGCTATCTATGTACATTAATGTAAAAGGTAGCAGTATAAAAAAATGATTTTAGATAATTCTTTTTGTTTCTCATTTTACACAGGTAACTTGTAAGGCGTCGCATCCTAACACACCTTTACTTAACTTACTGACTGAATTCTCAGAGTGAGCGCTGTATAAATAGGTATTATTTATAGGTCTTACAAACCTCGTCACCATTTATGTAATTGCCTCAAGGACGGCAACATAACTACATGAAATTAATAACACAATAAATTTAATTACTGTGTACCCACCTTATGTCAAGTTTAGAGACGAGAGGTAGTCGCCATGGCAGCAGCGTGACAAGCCCTAGCCCCTTATAATGCTCCAGCAGACATCCGACAGGCGCGCTCAACGACTCGTTATACATATAGAAGTGAGTGACACCGAGCAATCGGTTCATTTCGAACCACTCGAGCAGCCACTCGTCGCGAGCGTACGAGTAATGGAAAGGCTTCACGCACACGTGTACAGTGTTCTGGAATAAACCGAAAAAAAAATGTTGAAAATCATGTATTTAACTAACACACACATTACAAAACATATCTCTATCGTAAAATAATTTTTCTGCCGCAATTATGCCCGAGTATTCTGCTCCAATAGATCAGCGCGATATTGGCTCACGAATCAGACCAGCTGATCACAACACAATATGCCATTATTGACTGTAAATTACCAATACGTTTCAAAATTTAAATATTTAGGAAAACATATGGAAATAGGCCTAACGCCGATTGATTAAAACCGCTGACTGTATGCTAATTTGGCTGAAGTTGTCTATTGCCACGCATTTTATCGTTAAGTAGCTTTTCGCCCGCGACTCCGGTCGCGTGGACTACACAGTTGTACCGGTATCCTTTTTTCCGTGATAAAAAGTAGCCTGTGTCACTCTTCAGCATATAAACTATATTTGTGCAAAAAATCATGGCGGTCCCGGTACAACTGTGTAGTCTACGCGAACGGAGCCGCGAGCGGATAACTAGTTTGAAAATAAAATATAACGGATGACACTCAGGGATAATGTAGTATTCTAATGGTGAATGAATTTTTAAAATCAGTTTAGTAGTTTTTGAGTTCATTCGTTACAAACATACAAAAATACAAATCTTTCCTCTTTATAATATTAGTGTAGATAAAACATGTCTCATTTTCAATGTCTAAAGTCTGAAAATATGAAGCTTAAAAAATATGTGTACCTATTTTATTATTTTCTATAATAAGCGTTTGTATAAATTTTTAAAGTATCTAATAACTTTATATCCCTATTTAAATAACATTTTCTGACCAGCTTTCACGCTTTTACGTCTGTAATATAGCCTTTCCTTAATGAGTTAAGAAGTTTGTTCCTTTAACCCAATTCGCTGGTCTAATTGGTGGAAGTGACGATGTCGGCGATGTAGGGTTGGAACCATAGAGCATTAGAGTAGGTTAGAAATTGGTATGTAGGAAGATACGCTGTCCCCTTCAAGCATGCAATATATTGCACATATAAGACAGATCTCCTAAGCTAAACTCTAAAATGCGACATCAAATCATACCAAAGAAGTAAATGAAAGGGATGAACGACTTAACCGCTTTTCAAAATGATATAAATCTGAGACAAAACTATTTATTTTTACTTACTATATTTTATTTTTACTTACTATATTTTATTTTTACTTACTATATTTTATTTTTACTTACTATATTTTATTTTTACTTACTATATTTTATTTTTACTTATAATATTTTTTGGTGAGTAATTATTTTTGGGACACGTGTCTATGTACAAATACCGTCACATGGAAACTCTAACTTATTTGATTCTCTGTGGTTCGAACGCACGACACGTTTGTATTTAAGGCGAGACGTTTAGCTATTCGACCAATACAGCTTAATAAAATACGTATAGATAAAACTATCTCAAGTAATTTTTTATTTTTTTTTCCACCACGAAAACATTTTCTGATACTTCATATTCCTAAGATAAAAATTCGGTTCAACGTTCCAGCTGAATTTATAATACGAGCAAATGTGATACGTGTTCGTTCTGTTATAAGATGCCCTCCACTGAATTCTAAACTGGTAAACAAGTTCTTGGAATAGAGAAAGGTTCTCGTATGCCACAAACACTTTCCTGGTAATGGAATTTATAACCGAACTCGTGAATTAGGGATGCCAAGAATGTAATTTTACTTTATTTATTTAAAACTCAAGTACATCCGCCATAATGAAGAATATCTATAAGGTACTAAAAAAGATCCGGAAATAAACAATTCGGCAGTCAGCCGAGGCCGTTTTTCTAATTTAGTACCGCGCCTAATGACTTAATACTGCATATTAATAAAGTTGTCTTATCATCGAATGTGCCTGTCTTTCACTCCAGTTAAGAAGATTTTGGAAGTAACGCTATATAAATAATGCTTTCAGCAGTAAAAAAATAAAACTTCACATACGATTATTTCATAGCTCTCTACACTCCTATTACATGAATCTACATTCGAAATGGAAAAGAAATGTATCCATTTTCCCATCAAAAATTGAGACTTCCTTGTCGTCTTGACCATAGCTTCCTTCGAACCGGCGCGGCTAGGCCAGTAAACGTAATATGTACGCATATGGACATAACTTCCTAAATCTTCATAAACTGACAGAAAGACGGGCACATTTGATGACAGAGGGCTTTTCAAATCTGCCATATTGTCATTAAGCGCAATGCGATACAAAAAATTACCTCGGACAACGGTCTATTATTTGTACACCAATAATTTAATTGAGTAACAATACTAACATCTACTCCTGGCTTCGGTTCGGTGTCCCGTACGACGAGTAGATTGGTCGGTGGTTTAGAAGGAGCACCACTCGCCACTATAGCCACAGCTGCACCAACCGTTTCGTCTGGTCGTATGCCGGATTCTCGCAGTAAACACAGAATATATGTAGCGCTGTATTTCAAATTCCAGTTTTCGCGGATGGCCTGTAAATAAAGAAAGAATCAACAATATCTCGAGGAGCGTTCATAGAAAGTTATATTTTTGATGAGATTTAAACCTTATGAAGCTCATAAAGGTCATTTCATAATTTTAGGATGCAATGAAAGTTTGTTCGATAAAAATTTAGATACTGCAATGAAAGCGACATTATGGAAAATCTCCCTTTGAGATGGGCAGTAAGTTATCCAAAAAATAAGGTTAAGACTTAAAGCGGAAATCAAGTTTAGTATCAAGTGTCAAGCATACCCCTCTATCAAAATACAAAATCAAATTATCCACCTCGCTATATGAAATTATATAGTTCGATTTAAGTTTTTTATATATCTAACATGCGTATTTGATGTGTGTGGAAAATGTTAACGATTCCTCAATCACTTGTGTATATTTCAAAACGAATAGAATGGTACCTACAGTTTATCATGTCTGAATGCTCTAAGGGTTCAACTAAGCCGTATATTTTATGAGACGCTGTACCATGACCATGAAGTGAAATACCTCCTAAAGCGCTTTGATGAACTTAATGAAAATGTTTACTCACAAATCTAGGTACTTAGACCGACCAACATTATTGTTACATTTTCCTTGAAATACAACTCTCGATTTAATGAAAACTTATAACAAAGTTTTACGATTGTAGCCATTAAGTTTCAGACTTACACATTTTAGGCGTTTGCAAAGTAATTTTTATAACCGGTATCAGAAACCTAAGAATACCCGGACGTGGCCGAATTAACTACCAATGTATTCGTAGTAAGTCAAATTGCTATGTTACGCACACGTCGACTAGAACACGCTCACACCATAGTCTATTTGACGACCGCTTAGCCTAGTGGGCAGCGACCCTGCCTGCGAAGCTGGAGGTCCCGGATTCGAATCCCAGGTCGGGTCAGTATTTACATGATGAATATTAATACTGGTACCGGATCTTGGTTGTTATATATATGTGGTGTCTTCGCTTGGTACCGAAAATACAAGCTAATGCTTAGTTTGGGACTTAGGCGTTGTTGTGATTGTGTGTGTGTTATTATTATATTGACTGTCGTCAGCACGCTGTAAAGTTCCACTCATATATATAGATATAAATGCTTATATATGTTTACGCGGCCGCCATTGCAGTGCTTCACAGGTTATTCAGTTACAGGGAGACTAGAGTTTCTGTTAAGTTTGTGTTTAATGTTTAATGTATATTTCTTCTAAACATAAAATGCCCTTCCTGAAAAACTCTTTATCATGTTCACTTAATGAGGCAACACTACATAATGACCCTAAAGTCTTTGGTTTCTTAACCTATTAACTTGTCATCGATCGTTATCAATCAATTGTCTCTGTCGATCAAATTGTGACCTTGTATCTAACCCAAATGGGGTAATGTGTAGTATCAGGTTAAGAGGCCTTTTTAATCTTGGAAATAGTTCTAGTTCAGTATAGTTTTTATGACGTCTGTGCCCGGAATTCACATTATTTTTGTAACAATATTTTCCTTTTAAAACAATCCACCGAAATTCCCAAAATATGTGCTTAACATCCAAACACATAAATTGTTTTTGAATTTGTTAGCATAATGCTTCGGTAATATTATTGGAAAGGGGACCGCTCGGTCTTTGTTGGAAATTACGGGAGGAATTCCTGAAAGTATGCGAAGGGAAGAGGCAGGGAAGGTGGAAAGTGACAAAATTTAGCTCGACGTAATTTATTAAGAGCCCCTTTGACACAGCCGAAGAAGATTCCGAGAATTTTCTTATCTTACACTAATATAGGTCCAAATACCACAGAAAAGTGACTCGAGTTGGAATATTAGTTAGTAGGATTCGTAAATTCATATTAAAATTGAACGTTATCTGTGCACGTCGTATTGATTTTTCGATGTACCGAATGATTTATCGCACTCAAAATACGCTGAGTTCGTACTAATATATAAAAGATGGAAGTTTGCGTTGGCTGCCCTTAGGCTAAAGTCGAGTTTTGATTATACCGACGTCTGTTTTATAACTTTTCCATAAACTTTCTTGCATCCGCCTTCGCTACCATTCCTAATATGTCCTTGTACTGTTTGCACTCATTACCGTATTCAATCGTTTTCATGTACCTTGTAGGTACGTAGGTACCTAAGAAAAATGAAAGCTTGTATAGCTTTTTCTTCATTTCTTATAGGTATGCTTATGTTATCAAATTTTTACATTTTCCATCAGACTTCACACACTACTCGCTCACACTCATATACACAGATGTATATGAATCTGCTTGCCATTATAAGCAGTTTGTACTAAAAAAAAAATATTGTATTATTTTATTTGTACTTATATTCTGAATAATATCTAATGTTAATATTTTTGAATATACTAAATGTTTGGTTAGTTTAATTTACTTTTTTTTTTCTTTGTTTAATTTAAGAGTGTCATGAACTGTATTCACTTAAAACTTGTTCTTGTTTCCCACGTGACAGATTTCGCCTAGTGTACGCAACATTGATTCATTGTGTTGCATTATGTGAAGTTCTTTTGAAACAAATGAATATGATTAAGTTAAGCCCATCGGAGCCTCTTGTGTCCCTATTTTTGAACATTCCAAGATGCAGTTTATCATGCACACTTATCATGAAGAATATAAGTATACAATGCAATTTACTATAAGCTAGTAAGAATTAAAGTTAAGAACTTAGGTATCTGGTTAGTGATAAGTCACTCACAGATTTTTTGTGAAGGTGATGCATTGGGTACAGACGCTACAGTCCGATAGGGCTGCTAGTTTCTAGTGCAGCAAGAGCCTCTCAATAATATGCAACCTACCTATAGTACCTGCCTATCCCCCTTCGATCTTTTTTATTTAATTTAGTACCTACCTACATCGAATTATCGTGTTGACAAATAGATCGAATTACTTGTATTGTCATTAGACCATAGATAGAAATTCGATTATTTTTTACCTTAACTCTAGCTCGCAACGTTACCGTCCTGTTGTCCGGTAACCATAGACGACACATCACGGAGTCAGCACCTCGCGTCTTCGTCGCTGCAATGATCCTAACAGCTGCCACCGTCCGCCGCTCTACGAACGCTGAATAAACGAAGAATTTGAACCTGACAAACAAGAGAAAAAATCTGGTTTTACTTTCATTCAAGACAAATCTTTCAAAATCAATTACGAAGCATATATTAAATGAGGCGATCTAATTAATCAATTAGAAGTAATAGTAAAGTTTTCTTTATTATTTTTGTGTGAATCTTGTCGTTGTCCGACTGACTATATTCATGTAAATTGGCTATGAATAATATGTTATTAATTATAAAATATTTTATGTAAAATTCTAGTAAGCTAAGAAAAGATAAGATATAAACCAAAGTAGCGCAGAATTGTATTCGTCAGTTAAATTTGCATTATCTGAAGAAACTTAATTACGGTATTAAAGTATATTTAGGTATAGGTATGCTATACCTATATCTAAAAAATCCTGCAAAAAGATCGCAAATCGCAAAACGTATAGTTCCAATCAAACTTGATGGCGGATGTGAACATAGGCACAAGTCGCATCGCAGTAACCAGTTTTAGGTGTAGCGGGACGCAGTGGAGCGAGGGGTATATTACTATACCTGCGCAAGCACGCTTATAGCGTAGTATTCCGATCCGCCATAAAGTTTGAGGCAAACTATACCACGCAGACAAACTTTGCTATACTTACGCTTAAAGGTATATGAAGCTGACAAGCAATAATGTCATGCAATAAGTGTTCAATGCACTCTTTTGGAAGTGGATAGTTTTCATGAACGCAATACAAGGTGAAATTTTTATCACCATCCAAATTTTAATATTCTGATCTTTGGTAAAAAACCGATGAATGTTTTATTTCCTTTTAGTATCGGAATACGTAAATATTGAGATCTGACCGCACAAACCTTTCCCGAAACAACCAATATGTATGCCTAGTTACCATTGTCCCACCTCGTCGCGCTGCAGTCGCTCTTGTCTTGGAACTCTTTCAAAGAAATCGAAGGTTACGTCTTCTAACGGCCAGTTTACACAAACGACGTATAGTTCCAATCAAACTTTATGGCGGATCGGAATACCACGCTTTATGCATGCTTGCGCAGGTTCAATCATATGCCCTTCGCTCCACTGCGTCCCGCTACACCTAAAACTGGTTACTGCGACGCTACTTGTGCCTATGTTCACATCCGCCCTAAAGGTTGATTGGAACTGTACCTATCAGCATTAATCAGGCAGGAATCAATTTTTTTCACGCAGTGGTTGACGAACGGTTCACACACATACGAATCCGTCCGAACGCGACATCCTTCGTTGTCAATCGCACAACAAATCACGAATGCTGTGCTGTTGAGTAAATAGCACGGGTAAAAAGAACGGATCCGATTACGTTATTTACGTTTAAATACTGTTTTTGTACACATAATGCGCTTTTATGAAACCGACCGACGCGGCGCGAATGCAATTAAAGCACATACATCACTGTCGTATTCATGAAGTTAGCGCCAGTTCGAGCGGCGCGACCGACTAAACAAAACAACTGAACTGACTTGACTTTGACTACCGGTGTACCGTACCGCACGCACCGCGACGGCACCCGCCTAACCAGTGTAGCCAACTTGAACCTAGACGTGTCTCTATATTACTACCAAAAAGACGATAGATTATCGCTAGATGAATAAAATTGTGAAATAAAAAAATTAAGTTATGTTGTTGCGCATTCTGTATTTTAAGTAATATTTTAAGAAATTGCTATAATAATTTACGCTAGGGAGGGGGGAAGACACTAAACCAATTTTCAGAATTTTTCGGACCCTTACATCAAAAATACTATATTCGCATGGGCATTATCGAACCTAATGTAACCTATTGATTGGGATAAGGTGGACAATCGACCTACCTTCACCGTATTTCTATTAAAGAAACACATAAATATATTATACCTACCTGACCTTAAATTTTTTCAAAACATTTTTTTCAATTACCAAACCTATATAGTCGCGACTTAATAGAAGAGTGGCTGTTAGCGCTAGTTTCAAGCGATTTTAGTAGGTATAAGGGTTAATAATAGTGCATTGGAACTAAAAATGGAAATCAATGTTATATATTGTTCCTATTTTACTATAGACATATTAGCGCAATTTAGCGCACTCCTCGTTTCAACAAAGTTAAACTAAGTTAACGTTACCTACTTAAAGTCATGAAAAAATAAGAAAAATTTAGTAGTACATAGGTACCAATTTATAATATTATTTTGCTATTACTTACTAAAAACATAATTAATGTGTTGGTGCCAAATTATTTTATAGAAATGCTCTGGTAGTCACTCAATGTTTTTTGTCGTTAATGGTCAATAATTGCTTAAAGAGACCCGCTAGTTCTAGCTACAAAGTCACTAAATTGGCAACACTGCGCCTAACCTACTGCCCTATGTCATAGTCTCAAAAAAAATTACCTAAAGTCATAGAAGGCATTCTTATATTTACATATATTTGTTTCATTTTTAACATGTTTTCCATATGGTGAATTTCAGTGTGAGTGAAAAAGATGTAAGTATATAACATAAGCGGTTTGCTTCAACCTGCTTGTACCCCTTTATCAATGACATTAGTCTGACTAGTCAGACGGACGTTTGCATCAATTTATTTGAATTTACTCCATCGTTCAAATAAGTTGAAATGGATTTGGGGGCTACGTTCTGATCATAAGCCGCAATGATTGTGTATCAGCTGTCTTTTTCTTTCTAATGCTTTATTCTACATGTTAGAACAAGTTAAACATATGTAAAATTTGCATTCCTTCTATGACTTTAGGTAATTGTTCTGAGGTCATAGTGTAGCCCATCATTCCCCTCTTCCTACATTAGCTGCGCGTGTGGCGGTGTTGTGTATAGGCCACAGACAAGTCAACCTTATAGACCACGCTTTGACAGGGAGTAGCATTCGCAAGGCTATGTAGTGACACTACATAACTACGTCTCTTCTAAGCGGTCAGTTGGAAGCACGTCGGAAGCCATTAAATTGTCAATTTTGAACGAGCCAATGAAAACTAGCAGACCTCTCCCCGCACCCCGCCACTTTTTGGCGATTTCGTTTTCGTACTGACGTTTATTAAAGCGTGGTCTATTGGTTGCCTGGTCTGTGGTATAGGCATAGATAAAGTTTGACCGTAACAGTTGTACAGCGCCTTAGGTATGTGCGCGGCGAGAAGGGTGGCGCCTTAGGTATGTGCGGGGCGAGGAGGGAGGCCATCAGCGATTATTTTATTTAAAACAACTTTTGTGACATTTCAATGCTAGTGTCATAACACAGGATATTTTTATCACCTACCAAATTTTAATATCGTATATTAAAATTTATTAATAATTATATTTATTTATTTTTGATGAAAATAATAAAATGATTAGTTTTTTTTCTTTTAATACCACTCAGAACTAAATTATTTAAATACCTATAGAACTACAAAGTTATCGTCTTAGCCGAGTATGGGCGACTGACGATTGTGTCGATAGGCGGCCACCGGCGGGGTAGCTTCCTCCGCTACACCTCTTTCCCGTTCATATTTTTTTACATTTGGAAATTTAACCTACACATTCTTTTTTTCAAAAATGGTATCTTTAAATAACATTGAAAAAAATTTGAAGGTTGTTGTTTGGAAGGAAGTTTTTGTAAACCTTCCTATGTGTTTACAAAAACTTGTAATTGCCAAGTACCGCGTGAGAATAGAGAAATAACAAAACGAAACGTACGATATTCTTCATGTGAGAAAAAGTCATTTGAGATATATCTCACGCTGAAATTCGCATATGACCTGAGAATAACCCCCTAGCGTCATAGGACTTATAATACTGGAATTTTTCCAATGGGAAAAAGATACGATAATAGACACAGATAATCAATAGACGCCTCCCTCTCTGATTTTCCGGACGTAAATAACAAGATAATGCCAATGATGTCATTTATGAAGTCGCTAAGGCACTTTATAATACTGGTATGGTAGTTTGGCCGTCTGTCCGTCCATTCGCGTTTTAACGTCATTGTTTTCCAATTTTTTTAAATATATTTGGCACAGAGGTTCCATTTAACCTCTAGTTAGGCAAGTACCATTTTGGAACTGATAGGAGCAAATGGAGCAAGCAAGAATTTTGTTATTTACCAAATATTTCTTTGAAACTTGGCACAGAGATTCTATTCGACTTGTAGTTTGGCAAGTAACATTATGACGCTGATTGTGATTGTGTCTTGATTGAGCAAGATAAGGTAGGGTTATTTATAATAATAATAACTGAGACCTCCCATACAGCGCCATCTAGTCCCAAATTAAGCAAGTATTATGCTTGTATTATCGGATACTAGACAGCTGATATGTACTTAAATATTCTTTTTTTTAAATATATACATATATAGATACTTTTACACTCAGACACGAAACAAATAGACATGTTCGTACACACAAATATTTGTCCCGGGCGGGAACCGAACCCGCGACCCTTGGCTTCGCAGTTAGGGTGTCTAGAAAGTACCATTTTGGAGTAACATTTGGGACTAGCTGATCATGTGTTAGATATCCTAGGTGTTAGTATATCCCAGGTATTGTTATGTTGAATCATGAAATAATCTATTTAAACATGGAAAAAAATATTGGATGACAATACTACCAGAACGTTTAGTAGTAAGAAAAAAAGTGTTTTATTCTATAATTTTGTAACTTTGACAAGAGAGTCATTTTACAACTACGATTTAATTTGTAATGAATACAAAAAAAAACTTGTAAACGTGAATTCTGTATATTTAACGTACGAGTTACTAGAATTTTGTTAGATTTATTATAAAATTACGTTACAATTATTTCAATCAGTTTAGAAGTATTCTTAACTTAATTTTAAACAACACTTGCTTAACTTAAATAAATTTCTCGTTAAATATACAAAATTCATGTTTTCCCTACAGTAATATTATAGTAGTACCTACGCATGACTATCTGTTAGGTGGTCACAAATAAAATTGGAGATTCTAGTCCTATTTACTATATTTTTTTCCTCGAAATGTATAAGTTTAATTTAAATCGGTTAAGTTATTATGGAATTTTAAGCTTAGCACTTATGACTGTAGAATCATTGACATACTATTTTTTTTATTTATTTATATATTTATTCCACCTAGCAATACTTATTCATGATTATTTTTTTTTATTTCTATGTTAATTATTGTCGTGTGGCCCCCACGGGAAAAGCCTTCTCCATCCTTTCCCACATTACCTTGTTCTTGGCTGTGTGCATCTAATTTTATCCTGCTTTGTTTATTATGTCGTCAGTCCATCTTTTCTTCTGCCTTCCTACACTTCTCTAGCGTTTTGGGCCCGGCCATTTGGTTGTTTGGTAAGTCCATCTTTAATATTCGTATCTTAGTACTTCTAGCAAGACTAATCGATTACAATAGTTTTGTGATAGTATGGATACGACAAGACATAATTCAGTGTAATATTTTGCGGGACGATGAATCCTTGACCTCGAATATTCAACATCTACTATACTCAGGGCCGGCGATAAGGGGGTGTAAGGGTAGTAATATCACCAGGGCCCGGACTAAGAAACGGGGGCCCGGTTAATTGAATATTTTTTTTTCAAAGTAAGGTGGGGTGAGCCCTGCAATGTTTTACATCCGGGGCCCGATCTGGCTCTCGCCGGGCCTGACTATACTATAAGCTTGTGAGCGAAACCGATGAAAACAATGTAAACTTTTGTCAATATCAGAACACATGTGTCGTATATTTGTATGAAACTCTAACATTACTAAGATGGAAGGCTTAATCTGCTTTCCTCGTGTCGATATTTTGCCCAACGGTTAGGTGAGTTAATTAAATATCCGACATCTATCTTAATCTGGTCTCTGGGTAAATTGTGTTATATTTGTTTTGATTTACGATTACGTATGCTTGGATTACGCGATATGTATTATTTAGTATTTAGATTCAGAAGAATATCCAAGGGAAGTTTGGTATCTCTTTAAAGTGAGATTATGATGATCCAAATCTGGTGTTAAATCTATATTCTGTTGTCGTGCGATATCCAGTATAATGTAATGCATGTATATGACTGATCAATAGGTCGAGTGGTTAGAGACTTTATCTGCAGAACCAAAGGTTGCGGGTTTTATTCCCCTCTGGCACAAATATTTGTGTTCATGAACATGTCTATTTGTTTCGCGCCTCAGTGTAAAATATTTATATATCGGAGAGTGGTCAAGATGGTCACTTGGATTTTGATGCACACGTATGATAATAATTATACAGTTGAGTTTTACCAGTATACACTATAATACTTAAATATGTTAATAATACTAAGATAACAAATTACGAATCTATCATAATAAATATTAACGCGAACACTAGAATCTACTATACTTAAGTCTTACTGACTAATAGGTTACCCCTACTTGTATTTATCACTACCCAGTAATTGTCTTCGAATTATAAATAAGTATGAATAAAATTATTAATAATACAATGCGTAAGTAATCTCGGAATACGACCCGCCTAGCTACGCACAGAAGCTCCGTCTAGTTTGGCCTTGCATGGGTCTCTTAAATTTATTGCTTTAAGCTATATGTAGATCGCAAGAGATCCACACGAATATAACAATACCTTATAGGAGTGTTAAGAATAATCTTTGTTCAGAATTCCTGTATATAACTGCTTTTTTGGATTTTGGCAATAAATGAATTTTCGACCAGTAAATCATTATCGACGCATTATTTAATAATTTACTAAAAACAGGAGCACTTGGACATTTATATAAAAAATAAAATATATCTATATGCTATTCCAATTGACTAATACCTATATGATACAGGCTTTGCCTAGTGTGGGACTAGATGGCTGTGGCTGATGGCCGATAAACACTAAAATTAAATGTTCTCATAATAAAGTTTCATATTTTACATTTATTAGATTTTGAATCCAATAGAGGCCTTTACGTGATGAGCGTACAAACGAACAAACAAACCGACAAACGGGCAAATTTAAACATCTATACTTTTCGCGTCTCTTATTATTTTTTTCCAAAAGTCGGTAAATTTTATAATATATTTAGATAACAGTATGGAACCTTCAGAGTTCAACTCGCGCTTGACCGGGTTTCATATTTTGTACGTTATAAATATTTTACTCAACTTTGTTTGTAATAAAAAAAAGATAGGCCGTAGTCTATAGACGTAACCCTTTTGTGTAAGAAACGAGAGTAAAAAAATCCTCTAATGGCCAGGATAAAGCTGCTGTGTTGGTTTTCGATGCTGCAAGTTCTGTGTTCGCTAACGACTTTGGCGATCAGCCGCGCTTTAGAGCGAACACATCGAACATTCGATAGAAAAAGAGCTGCCGATACTATTTCCATTGTAAGTTGTTTGTCAGCGATTTTTCTCTAAGTTCACATCGCATATTTTAAGTTTGCGTAAAGCATACAATCCACGATAATGATGTGTCAACTTAATATAGTGTATCGTAGCTTTTTGTATTATGAGCTCGTAAAATATTGTATCGTCTTTAAATTACGATATTATTTTATTATTTAAATTCAAATTCGAGTCGATACTCGATACTTGCGATAACCTTCTGGTTGCTTATTGGCTACGTCACGAAGACTGTGAGAAGAAATCTATATAATAAAATTGTAGTGCCTGTCTGTCTGTCTGTTCCGGCTAATCTCTGAAACGGCTGAACCGATTGTACTGAAGTTTGGCAAACATAAAGAGCGCGGTGTCAGGAATGAAAAGTAATTTTTTCATCTATAATAATAAAATTGACTGTCTGATCCAGTTTGTCTCGAAAATGGCTGACCGATTTTGGGACCGACTTGTTGAATAGCTATTCTACATACTAAAATGACCAAATAGTTTTTGATTACACTAGGTATCTACAGAGATTTCTCAGGTAATTAAGTTGCAGAATTTTCTAGAAAGTGTCACAATATTCTGGAGCGTCGCGTCCATTTAGTTGTGGCGGTTCAACTGTGTACTTCACGTGGGCGAAGCCGCGGGCGGAAAGCTAGTAGATAAATAAAAGTGCGAATCGATCTCGTGGAATTAAATTCCGTACCTTTCATATTCATTATTGACATAACAAAGGAAATTTGGCTCTCTGCAAGAGTGTTGTGGTCGTACGTATCTTAATAATAGCTATATACTCACGCATGGAGACCGCCGCTTCTAAGAAACGTTAAAATATTGTTTTCCTGTAATCTGAACTGAATGTTAGGTATTTATCAGTACACTGCTATTTTCAGGGCCAAATTAGAATAAAGGAAAGTAAATTGGGATGGGGTTTCCTATAAAATAAATGAGAAATTAAAAAGTTATAAATGATTAACACTTAAGTGGATTAAAAACTAAACAACGCGAATAGTGAATACCCTTGGTTTATGAGTTAACGAGTGTGAGTGTGTGAGAGTGAGTTAAATGACTGAGAAAGTGGTTAACGTGGTCTTTTCAACAAGATATGTGCTCTCCACTATGAAAAACTGATTGCTTTATTCGTAAATACGTTTTCGTGCTTATCGGCAGTTATCGTTGTAGGCTTAGGCAGGTGTTTGGGCCGTTCTGTGTGGCATCTTGTCGTGGTTGTTGGGTTTTCGGGGGGTTTCTGGTGTTCTATGCCAGGGTGAATATCAGGATTGGGCTGGCCTTGAATAATAGCATAGAATAGAAATTTACTGTCCTATATTAAGTTGAATATCTTAATGTAATTAATTGTTAGCAACATAATATGTAGGTGTACATATACAAACTTAGTTGAGTTCCGGCGTCTGAACAGTTTAAACTTCAAAATTCCTTTACGTTCTCAGTGATAATTTGTAAGGAAACAAGTGTAATTAAGTTTGTAATTTATACTGCTCGACTAGGTACAAGATTAAAATAATTCAGAAGCTCGCGTGGTATAGAAGCCATAAGTTCGCATTGAGTACCAACTTGTTTCGGCCGTACAAGTACGCCTTGTCAGTGGAAGCTAGACTTATTCTAATTTATGACAGAATTTGAAGTATTATTACTAAGAACATAAAATTACGAATTGACTAGAAGCTCTCTTTTGCGTTTACGTCTAACCACTCATACTGTAACTAGCTGGTGTAAGATGGCGAGTTTTAGTATGAGTTTCTGTGTGCAAGGTCCTCGCGCGCCGTCCTTCGACCCCGCGAAATCCCCGTGCCGCTTCTTCAACCCCGCAAAACTGCGTAATGTCACTTCGATACTGCGAAATGACATTTATGAGTGTATTAAAACGAAACGCTGCTGTCAAATTAATTTACTCTATGATTAAAAGATAAAAATATCTGGTAAAGAGGTTAGCCGCCACTGACGAGGCGTACTCGTAACGCCAAAACAAGTGAGTACCTACTCAATGCGAGCTTATAAGCTTTTATATCACGCGAACGTATTATTTCATATTCTCATTGTTCTAAATACTTTATGATGTCCTTTGTTACTGTTTGCCACAATAAAGTAAATAAAGCACATGGGCGTGCAAAAGCTAGTCTAGAACGAATTCCGTCGTCTTATAAACTGTCGCGTGTGTACTTGAAATGCTATCTACCGATGAAATATCGACAAAATTTCGATACAGTGATTTAAGGTGTACTTAACGTTACACCTGTTCACATTATGCTAGTATTTATATTGGAAAATATTCTACCGTATTCGATTCATATCACTACTCAATGAAATTATTTTTTGTTTGTTGTCAAAACCGATGGTTGTCATCATGGATGGTTGTCAAAATAGATTGAGACTGTAATAATATTAGAAACCAAATCTAGTCATTCGATCGATATAATTATATACATATAGATGAGCTTTACCGGCGCGGCGCAGGGATCTATGACTAATCATTTGAAAGCTCGACGATTTAAATACAAATAAAACTAAACAATTTTAAAATAACGTTTTGAATTCCGCCTCACCTATTTCACTTTATTCTCACACCCAAAATGTTGACGCCGACTTCTGTGTAAATAAACCAGATTGTTCAATTGTGTTCTGTACCTTTTTCAATTTTGTATACTTAAATGGTGTTATTGACAAAATATATTATTATTGTGCAGTGCAAGTGCAGTAAGATTTTCTCGTTTCATCGTACTGACCCTTTTGCCGTTTCAAAGGTCTTTAAGTCACTAAAGTTAAAATCTTCTGAAGATCTATGGGGAATGTCGGTCAAGGTAATCAGTTATGTTATAGATATTTTGGCTCCCTATATAGCTTTCATTTTCAATAATAGTATTGAAGAGGGTTGTTTTCCAGAATTATTAAAATATAGCAAAGTGATTCCTGTGTTTAAATCGGGCAACAGGCACGATGCCAACAATTACAGACCAGTTTCTGTTTTGCCAGTTTTGAGTAAAATATTTGAAAAAATAATACTTCAACAACTTACCTCTTACTTTAACACAAATAAACTACTGCACACTAAGCAATTTGGTTTCACCAAGGGTTGCTCTACTACAGATGCGGGAGTTTCACTCATTGAATATATTTATGGCACTTGGGAAGGTCGTAGGGATGCTATTGGGATTTTTTGTGACCTATCCAAGGCATTCGACTGCGTCTGTCACAAAACTCTATTGATTAAATTAAAATACTATGGGGTTAAGGGAAAATCATTAGATTTGTTAGAATCATATCTGCATGACAGAATACAAAAAATAATGGTTAATGAAGTGGTATCAGGTGGATCTGCGGTAAAGATGGGCGTCCCACAGGGATCGATTCTGGGGCCATTCCTATTTTTGGTATATATTAGTGATCTTCCATACTTAGTTGAAAGTTTGGCCAACATAGTCTTATTTGCTGATGACACTTCCCTGTTATTTCAAGTGGATAGAAGGTCTGGTGGCTTTGATGACGTTAACAATACTCTTGCTCAGGTTTCCCATTGGTTCGAAGTTAATAATTTAGTATTAAATGCAAAAAAAAACTAAATGTATTAAGTTTTCCTTACCTAATGTTGAATCAGTAACATATGACATAGTTTTAGACAATGTCAGGTTGGAGTTGGTTCCACACACAGTGTTTTTAGGGTTGACCATTGATTCTTCATTGCAATGGAGTGCTCATATAGAATCGCTTCGTGATAGATTCAGCTGTTCATGCAGTCAGGAAAATAAGAAATTTAACAGACATATCAACCGCGAAGCTTGTTTATTTTTGTTGTTTCCATAGCTTGATGTCCTACGGAATTCTCCTGTGGGGTAGAGCGGCCAATATTGAGGATATCTTTGTATTGCAAAAGAGGGCTATTCGAGCCTTATATTTGCTAAAGAATAGAGATTCAGTGAGAGAGCTCTTTAAAAAAATTAGTGTTCTTACTGTTGCTGGTCAGTATATCTTTGAAAACATTATGTATGTTAGAAAAAATATTAACAAATTTTCCAAGCAGGGTGAAGTGCACAACTACAATACAAGATATGGAAGCAAAATAGCTATTTCTTGTTTCCGCCTCAGTAGGGTCAATACATCTTTCATGGGTCACAGCATTCGTTTTTACAATAAAATTCCGGAGAGTGTGTTGGCCCTCACTGAGAAAAAATTTAAGCATTTCATAAAACAAAGACTTTGTAGTAAGGCCTATTATAAAATTTGTGATTACTTGGAGGATAATGAGACGTGGACGTGTCCTTCTGAATTGACTGCTCAATCAATTTGTTGAGTTTGTAAATTTTTGTAACCCATGTAGATACCTAGATGATTTTTAATTGTATTTATTTAAGATAGGGACATGAAATGTATAATGTGTATACCATAGGCTATTATTTATATTTATTTGTTAACATATTAATTGTAAAATGAATTTTGACGTGCATAAGTATACTTGTATATTACATGCAATAAAGCTATTTGATTTGATTTGATTTGATATTATTATTAGTAATAATTGTCGAATAAAACTTCGAATCTTAAAAAGAAGTTACAAGGCATTTGAGTCAACTTACTGTTGAAATAGCCTAAAACCCACACCCAATTCCGCCTAATACTTAAAACAAACCTTTGTTTCCAAAAATAAAAGTCATTATTTATAACCCATTATGACCTGTGTTACATGGTTTTACACTTTTACTTCGATCTCAATTATACCTACTGTATAAATACTATTGCTTTCTAACCGAGCTCAACTGATTTATTCTTCCATCAATCTTTAATGTGCAGAGTTTTTTTTTTGCAATATTTTAGGTACAAAAAAGGTTTTTTTAATTTAGTTCCGCTGTTTAACCGTGCGTCTGTAAGCCACGGGTTAAATATAATAATTATTATTTATTATTTAATTAGACGTGTGAATCGTTTTTGTAATGAGTTCAATATTTATATCAAAGTTGTATTTTTTGTTAGTTTTTAAATAAATAGTGATTGGTGAAAGTGGTACTTGATTATTATTTTGTTAAGTCAGGAAATTTAAGACCACTGTCATATAACCCGATCCGATATTGGGGGTACGTGAAATGACAGATGTCAGATTTATGAAATAATATGGAATCGGAGTCCGACACCGATATCGGACGAGTATGTGGATATTATGAAAATGCTCTATAGGGCAGCAAAGTTTTCTTGTTACAACATCTGTAGTATTTGGGACTTCATTAATGATTTAGGTGTACACATGTAAGCGCATTTGCAGTCGCTTTAATTTTTTAATAATTGGTATGAAAATTATGTGTTATCAAAGAATTGTGATTTTTCCGTAGTAATAACATTTTCTTTTTAGGGATCTTACATAAGTTAACCACCATTAATTTCATCTTTTGACCTCACCGTTTCCTGTAATACAATAAAATCCTTTTTTCATTTTTGTATATTCTACTTCGGGTGGACTTGGCAACTGCTTCAGAGTATGAACTTCGGGTCCAAAAAGAGAACGGAAAATATATATTAATACCGATTTCTTTAAATTTCGCAACATCTGCAACTGTACAAATAATTAAACTGTGTATAACAGAAAACGTCAATAATTATTTCACGGTGAAAATATCACCTCTTAATCCTTAATAATTTATTCTAATATATAATATTTCGTCTTCAAAATACAATTTATTACAATACATACAAATCATTGAATTAAAACCAATTTAAATCAATTTCTTTAGTTAACCGTGATTGTTTTCTACCACTTTGTATTAAATATTTAAATATATATATACTCATCTTGTTACAACATAAGTTTATTTGTGACACTACTAACACTTCACTGAAAACCGACGAAAGTTCTAAACAGTCAACAGGAGGCATCTTCACGTGTCGTTATTAAAGTTGGTTGGCGAGACGCCAGCCACGAGTATTAGGCAATTTGTTTAGAGCCGCGTGTAAAGTACGCCGCGCCATCCACGTAATTTCAAGCCCCAAACCGTATTCCAATTTCAAAGGTAAACTTTAATGGTAACTGGGATGATTCTCATGGTTATGATTATAATACTGTACAAGATCTAAAACGGTTGCCATATGTTTCACGAAATCTTCTTTTTTGTTTTTAATAATGGTGCAATATTTGATGACACCGCATGGTTGGAAAAATTAAGAGCATTACCGACCCAAAAGAAAAACTGCATACCGCATTCCAGAAAACCAATCCAATCAATCAAAATTATATTTTCTGAGCGACATAGACTCCACGTCCGTTGACGGCTCGAGTGGGTACTCGAGCCAGACTGAATTTTTTCCACGCTGATGAAAGAAAAAAAATATTTTATTTATATTTTTTATTTTTTTTATTACACGCAAACGTTCACATTCAAAAATCCACTACATATAAACTTCATTTATTAAAAAAATTTAAGAGTTTTTCTCGTCAGTTCGGATAGAAATATGAAAGATTTGCAAAAAGGGAGTTATATTTTTTTTATTTGTTATTTATAAATATATTAAAACGTAACTTTCAAATTCCCTAAAACGAAGTATTAATTTTATGACTTTTTGGTTTTAATTGGTTCGAAAAATTTATAATTTGCGTTGGTAATCCCCAAAAAGTATTATATTAAAAAGTATTATATATATATATATATATATATAATACTTTTAAATATAATTAAAAAGTATTTAAAAAGTATATTAAAAAGTATTATATATATATATATATATATATATATATATATATATATATATATATATATATATATATATATAATACTTTTAAATATAATTGTAAGAACTTATATATATAAGTTCTTACAAGCATATATTCTAACTCGTTACTCTTATATGAATAAAAGAAACAAGTAACAATATTTGCTTGTAAATTCAAACTCGTTGGCTGCAAGAGTCGTCGTTACTAAATTAAATACTAAAGTATAAAAACGTGTTTATGGTTCAAAGGCTAAATCCTTATACGGTACGTGCGCCATGTAGAGGATGCACAGGTACTTGTAGTTTCGTACGCGGTTATGTCCGGAGTTTTCGAAGAGGCCACTTTGGATGAAGCGGTACTTGATGCGGCCGCCGGGCCAGGCCTCGAGAGAGCTATTGACTGTATCAAAAGTACGGGTCATGTCTTGTACAGTGGATATGTGATTGTGTTTATCCTTCAGTATTGAAGAAACATTAAGTAAACTCTTGGAAAGACAATGCGTCAAGACATAGGTAGAAATTGGAGACAAAAAAGTTCAAGGTGCTCTTTTTGTTCGCTTAGCGTTTGACGGTTTAGTGTTATTTGTCGACCCATATTGTCGCAGATACTGCAATGCAAAAACCGCTTGCAAATAGGCCTAGGCGTTTTAAAGAAACAGATCTACTACAGCGCCTCCTAGTGTCTGAACCTGTCTGAAAATTTGTTGAAAATTTCGTGGCTTTCTAAATAATACAAAAGTCACAATAAAATTGACCGAGCCGTTTTAGAGGAATACACTTATTGTAGCGAGTAGTGACCCCTGGTGGTTTATAACCATAAATCAAATTGTAGAATTTAGTTTAAGGTAAACAGTGGTGGCTTTACGGGTGAGGCACGTGATGGTGAGCCTCGTTTAAATTAATTGGTCTTAACACTTTTTTTGATTGTTAAAGTTATTGTAAACTTTTGTTTTACATTAACAGGTATAATAAAAAATAAATTTAGACCAAATATTTATTATAAGTTGGTCCTAAGTTATTGTGGCTTAGCCTATTTATTTAATCAGTAAAGCCGTCACTGGAGGTAATACCTATGTAATGCTGAAAACTGTATCAAAATCCACGCAGCCATTTTAGAGAAAAATATTTTAAAGATTTAAAAGACTGTTTCATTGAAATTCATCAAATAGTTTTTAAATGGAATACATCATCATAAACATACATGTACAGAAACATACAAAAAAAATTATATATAGGTTTATGTTACTATAATTTAATGTAAAACATTTAAATACATTTATAATATGATAATGAAAACTTCTGCCATACCGTCGCTTAATAGGACTCAAGTTACTCTTTACTTCGTGACGATTTTTCTTTAACTTTCATGGGAAATCACGAAAGGTTAATTAATTTGTTGGGCTTCAAGTGTTTTTTTTTTCCCAAGGAAAAAGTTCAGAACATTTTTTATAAATGGCAATAAAATATTCATTTACTGTGTTTGAGGTCGAAAACTTTTACAAGTTGACATTTTAACTTGCTTTTTGGTTTGCCAGCTTTAAGGCTACGTAGCTTTCCATTTGTTTTTCTTTTTGTAATTTAAGTTTTTTTGTTTTGATTTCTTCGTATTTGAAATAAACATTTTGTTTCATTACAAATGGAAAACGGAATTTTCATTAAAGCGGTCGTTCGTTTGCGAGTATAATAAAGTTGAATTTCGCTGAAGTGATCTTTATACTTTATATTGACGAATGCTACTTAACGGTTTGACTTGGGTATGTGGATTTTATACAGGTTGTTTGGTACAGCGACCCCCGATTTTTTTTCGTGGACAGTACAACTTATTTACAATCAGATTAAGTCAACTTACCTCTATGAAAAGGCTTACGGTTTTTTTTTAATATTTTTTTTTTGTGTATTTTCATCAATACCCTGACTTATCGCACATTACTTGAATTATCTCATGAATTGAACATACTGTACTTCTCCAGTTATTTTTATTCATTTCTCTAATTACTAATCTAATATTTAAATACACAGTTGGTTATCTCCGTGACAACACTGACAACGGTCAAAGTTATGTACCTAATGGCGAATCAATAAAATAAAACAAAACATTTAAAAAATGTAATTACAATAACTAAAGTTTTTTTATTTGTTCAACCTATGTCAAAAACTTCTTTGGATATTCTACTTTTCATAAATGTATCACATGTGCATGTTTGAGATCTGTCTTTAATAGCAAAACATAAACATACCAATTTGAGGGATAAAAATGAAAACAACACATTAATTTCTGTTCGACTATGGGTAGCGGGTGCATGTATTTATAGTTCGTGGAGGGAGGGGCGTAACGTTGATTGTGTCCTGCCGTGTGCCCACCGACCCCATC